>CM076580.1:1135983675-1136371076 GCA_034641835.2 Pinus albicaulis
AGCCTCAAATTTGTACCTTCCTTCACCTCATTTTACCCCATTTTTCCCTTGTCCTTTTCTATTTTAAACCCAATTGATCAATAAAAATAGTTAAAATTACTTCTAGAATGGTTTACATGACTGACTTGTTGAATTTTGTGATTGTTGCCATTGTTAAGCTTTTTGACCGGAACTAGCTGCAGAATGCAGGCATTCTGTAGCTAACCGGCGATTCTGCAGCTACCTTTATGTTTGAGCATGTTCCAGGTGGCCTCTTGAAGAAAAACGCATATGGGCATGATCCACGTCGTGCCTACATGGTGTGTTGCTCGTCATGGAAGAGGAAATGAATTCTGGGTACGGTTATGCACGTGGGAACACATTTGTGAAGGAAGACTCCTACTAGGACTGTCTCAGTCCAGGTGTCTTTTCTCTTTCACGCAACCACCTCAAGGACTCCTAGAATGATTTGGATAAGGAAATACATCATTCCTAAATTATTGTAATTATTGTTACTTGCATTTACTTTATAAACTCTTGAGTAGGCCGAGAGCTTAGTTAGAAATTTTGTATTAGATTTGCTGCTAGATTTTGTGAAAACTCTGTGTTACGTCTTTGAAGACACAGAGCATTGTGTTCAAACTATTGCATCGTTAATGGAGCAGACAAAATTATTTTGAAGGCATGATTTAATTTTGAAGTTGAATGCCGTCAAGTGGTAGAGGGCCCCTGCCCCTTGAACGGATTTCTTTTGCGTAAACTAGATAAGTTTTTCCTAGCTGTCTTTACGTTCTGCATTTGAATTAGTAGTTGTTTTGTTTTCTATACTGTAGTCGTACTCATTCCAGTTCTTCCACAAGAAGACACTTTGCCAATAAATTAAAATGATGAATGTTTAAATGACTATGGTATTGTAGGATAGGAGTTAAATTTGTATTTGTTTTTAACTAGCTACTATAGTCATATTCATTCCAGTTCTTCCACAAGAAGACACTTTGCCAATAAATTAAAATGATGAATGTTTAATGACTATGGTACTGTAGGATAGGAGTTGTATTTGTTTTTAATTAGATACTGTAGTTATATTCATTTTAGTTCTTTCACAAGAAGACATTCTTCCAACAGATCATAACAACGAATGATGAATAGCTATAGTATTGTAGGAATTAGTTGTAGTTTTTAGTCTTCACTATCACAGTTGCACTTGTCCTAATCACTCTTCCACAAGAAGAAATTCTTCCAAGACATCCTTAAGAAGCTCAAGATATGACTGTGATGTGACAACTTAGTTTCATTTGCTTTCAGTTCATTTGCTTTCAATTTCATACAAGTCCACAGTCAAAATTGTTCTACCTCTTCCACAAGAAGGAACTTTTCCAAAATATCACTCATGATGAACAAACCGATTGTGTAACTTCATAGAATAGTGCATGATAATTAGAATGCTCCGGAGTTTCATTTTGTATTTAATTCATGTCCAGCTACTTCGTTTCAAAGTTTGATGATGGCTTATGGTTTAACATTGTTCTAGTTTAGAAGCATCTTAAGCTCATGTTTAAATCAATTCATTGCACTTATATCTCATAGTCACATTGTCACCCTTTGCACAGTAAATCACTTTAGTTGATAGGACTCATAAGACAGCCTTCATTATTTACAAATATCTTTTTGTTCTGAAAACCATCGGTGATCCATAACCTTAGGAACAGAAGATAACATCATTTCAAGGTCTGAAATATCTCTGCAAATCCATCACCATAAACAGAGCTCTTCCTCAACAAAATTACCCTGAAAAGAAACCAATAAATCTTTGAGTATAGGCTCTGTGACATTCAAATGAAATTGCAGAATAGAACTAGGAATTAGTCATGGAATAGATGAGCTTAGAATAGAATGTTGCATCATGATTAGTGTCTAACTATTTAGTTAGAAAATTTGCATATTTAAGTGATCATTTCTCAAAGTCTAGTTTGTGTCATTTGTTTAAGAAGTCATCATTAAGCTTTTGTTTCTATTCAGTCATAGTTTAGATGTTGCTTCAGTATTTTTGATTACATTTGCCATTCCATACATTAGGCTCAACTGTGTTTTTGACCACCAATTTCTTTTCATTAGTTTCCTAGGCACTTTCATTGTAAACACAAAACTTCAAAAGACCAAAAACATCATAAATCAACATAAAAGACCAAAAAATCACAAAACACTACACACAACGCACTAGGAAACAAGCACCTAGGTACATATGGTACATTTCACTTCAGCAGTTTACAAATCCTGGTTGACAATTAAATGAACTCAGTTTAGGAGACTAGATTGAGACACAACATTTTGGCGCCGTTGCCGGGGAAGTGAAAACTAGGTAACCTTTGTTTCTTAGCATCCAAAAAACAATTTTATGCGTAGGGAGAGAGATTCAAGGGGAATATTTATAAGCAGCAGAGGCAGAAGTTTGACATCTAGAACACCACTTGTTTCATCTAGATCCAGAGCTAGTACACCTTCAACTCAAACCCATCTTCCATCCTTTACTGATCCTGGACTTCTAGAAGATCTAAGGTCACCTATTCCATTAGAGAAACCTTCCACTTCATCCATTGAACCTGCCATAGAAGAGGATCCAAATTTTTTTGTTGAGGATACAAATCTTTCTACTTCCACAGGAGAGTCAACCATGGCAGAAGAAGGAGGAGGAGGAGTTGTTAATGGAGAAAACACATTTGGAGGAGGTAGAGGTAGAGGTAGAGGAGAAGGAGGAAGAGGAGGTAGAGGTGCAGATGGAGGAAGAGGTAGAATAGGAAGCTCTTTTGGGTTCCCTATACTTGATGGAGAAACCAATGCAACCATGAAAAACATTTCACCTTCTGTCCTTCCGAACTTCTATGGACTTAAAACTGAGGATCCTGAAACTTTCTTATTCGAATTTGAAGTACTGTGTAGGACTTATGACTACCTTCAAGATGCCCAAAAATTGAAATTATTTCCTTCAACTCTGAAAGGAGCATCATTGAAGTGTTTTATGAGCTTAAGCAGTAGTTCCATTAGGACATGGGAAGACATGAAACAAGCATTTCTAGAGAGATACTTGGATTATTGTATGCCGGTTAATCATAAGGAAGAAGTGTTCAAGATGTTACAAAAACAAGATGAAAACTTAGAAGATTTGTTGGAAAGATTTAAATACAACATAAAAAGGGCACAAATGGAAAACCTAGATCAAGACACTTTAAAATCTCTTTTGTTGAAAACTATTAGGGATGAATGGTTGGATATCCTTAACATGATGGGAAAATGGGATATATCACAACTCACATTACCTGAAATATCTGAGTTATGTATCAACCTTTCCAGAGGGAAATCCAAAACTGTCAAAGGTCCAAGAGATCCTGCTCTTGCAAGAGCAAGTAAATCTGCTTCTGGGACGGTAAGTAGATCAGAAATAGGACACATGCTTGATGATTTTAAATCTGACATCTTAGGGAGTCTTAGTGAACAAATAGACACCCTCAAGATACAAAACAAGCAAAAGGCTGAATCTAATGCCTTGGCAATCTTTTGTCCCAAATGTAGGAAGAAACATGCCTTGAGAGAGTGCCCTTTGGATGTAAAAGTTGTAGAAACCTGTGTTATTTGTTCTGAGAAACATGAGACCAAGAATTGTCCTTCTCTTCCTGGTCTCAAGACTTTTTTTCAAGAAGAAACTCCTACAGATTCCACAGAATCTCTTAACTTTGTATCTAGAAGACCTTGGCAGGGATCTCAGACACAGGGATTTCATGATCAAATGTATAATCAACCTCCACCTTGGAATTCTTGGCAACAACCTTGGCCCCAATTTCAAAATCAATCTCAAGCTTGGGCACAATGATCACAAGGTCCCTATGGAAGATACTCTCCATATTATCAGTATCCACCATCCTATCCGCCATATCCACAAAATTTTCCTCAAAATCTTCAACAAAATTTTCAACAACATCATCTGAACCAACCTCATCAAAATCAACCACTTCCATTACCATTCCCTCAAAAATCCAATCAATTACCAGCTCAGCCCATACCAAACCCCAATAATAAGAACCCCCAGAATACATACATGATAGAAGGACAACAATTTCCAACTTATTTAATTACTCCTCTAGACCTTAGTGATGTTCAACTTAGGTCTGGAAGGATACTTGAAAAGAGGAAACCTTCTGTGATCATACAAGAACAAGACGATTCTGAGGAAGACTCCCTACGGGTTAATAAAAGTCTTGAGGAAGAAACATCCTTTCAAGGCCAAAACATTGAAAAACTGAAACAAAAAGATCCAATAAGCCCAACTCCGGTATTAGAGCAACCATCCACATCTACTTCTATACCTCCCTTTCCGGAAAGATTACAAATTGACAAAGGTGTAGAAAAACAAATAATGGTGCCTAATTATGATTTCTTGGATGAATTGAAAAATGTTTGCATTAAAATTCCATTATTGCAAGCCATCAAGGAAATCCCAATTTTAGCCAAAACAATAAAGGAGTTGAGTATGAAGACAACAAAGAAAAGAATAAGAGAAACCAAGAAAATTCAACTGGTAGGACAAATAGCAGACATTATGATGGGTAAGACTGCTATTCCAAAGTACCTTGACCCAGGAAATCCAGTTGTCAAAATTCACATCAATGGAATTGAAATTCAAAACACACTCATTGACTTAGGAGTAGCAATAAATATCATGAGTAGACAAATCATGGACAAACTGAAACTTCCTAATCTTCTCTTTACACCCACACTATTACAATTAGCAGATAGATCTGTGATCAGACCAGATGGGGTAATAGAAGACATTCCGGTGTCCCTAGACTCTTGGGAGTACCCTGTGGATTTCATGATCCTGACACCCAAGAATAATCTAGGAGGCCATCCTGTTATACTAGGAAGACCTTGGTTGGCTACAGCTGATGCTTTTATTAGTTGTAGGTCCGGTGATATGTATATTTCTGATGGAAGTTCAACAAAAAAATTCACTTTATATCCTCCAGCTAGGACAATTACAGATCTAGATGACACTCAATGGATAGAGGATGAAGAATATTTGCAACCACTCTTCACAATTTCGGAAATTAGTGAAGATAATCAAATTCTGAATACTCTAGAAAATTTTGAATCTTCTCCAGAGCACAAACAAGAATCATTTCAAGAGAAATCCAATATTGAGTTCTTGTCATCTAGACAGATGTCTCTTCATTCTATGGACAAATTTGGCAGTTCTACAAGTGAAATTTTTCCATGTAAAACCTTGAACATAAACAAAAATCTGGAAAAATCTCAACAAGAAGAACTAGTCAAAGTATTACAGAGACATTCTTCTGCATATGCATGGGAATACACTGACATGATAGGGATAAGTCCCAAGACTTGTACTCATCACATCTATATAGAGGCAAATTGCAAACCAATCAGACAACCTCAAAGACGGATGAATCCAAATCTTAGGGAAATTGTCAAGGAAGAATTACAAAAATTGTTAAATGTTAACTACATCTATCCTATTTCAGATAGTCAGTGGGTTTCCCCTTTAGTAATTGTACCTAAGAAAAATGGAAAATGGAGGGTGTGTGTTGACTATCGAGAACTGAATAAAGCTACTCTTAAAGACCATTTTCCCTTACCTTTCATAGATCAAGTATTAGATACATTAGTAGGTAAAAAGTACTTTTCATTCCTGGATGGATTTAGTGGTTACAATCAAATCCAAGTAGCACTTGAAGACCAAGATAAAACCACATTTACTTGTCCTTGGGGTACTTATGCCTACCGAGTATTGCCATTTGGATTGTGCAATGCACCTGCAACATTCCAAAGGGCAGTATTAGGAATTTTTTCTGATCTGATACATGACTGTGTAGAGGTGTACATGGATGATTTTACGGTTTATGGGGATACATTTGAAGAGGCTTTAGAAAACTTGGAAAAGGTCTTAAAAAGATGTCAAGAAGCAAACCTTTCTCTTAGTCATGAAAAATGTTTTATGATGTTCACTGAAGGTATTGTTTTAGGGCACCACATTTCGGGGGATGGGATTAGAGTTGATGAAGCGAAAGTTGAAGTTATTTCTAACCTATCCATTCCAAGTTGTCAAAGAGATGTAAGAAGTTTTCTAGGATTTACGGGGTACTATCGGAGATTTATAGAAAACTTCACCAAAATAACATCTCCTCTTTTCAAATTACTCACCAAAGATTGTGAATTTAAGTGGACTTATGATTGCCAGTTAGCTTTTGAAACCCTGAAAACCAAAATTTCTGAAGCACCTATATTAAGGGGACCTAACTGGAAGTTACCTTTTCATATCTCGACAGATGCGTCCGATACAGCTCTAGGAGCAGTATTGGGACAAAAAGATTTAATTCCCTATGCCATCTATTATATCAGTAAAAATTTGACTCCTGCAGAGTTAAACTATACTGTAACTGAAAAAGATTTTTTAGCTGTTGTTCATGCCATTAACAAATTTAGACACTATATAACAGGCTATGAAACTTTTATTCACAATGATCATTCTGCCATTAGATATTTAATGAATAAATCAATCAATAATGGTAGAGTTATAAGATGGTTGTTATTATTGCAAGAATTCAACATTACTATTCTAGATAGGCCTGGAAAACAAAACACTGTGGCTGACTTCCTGTCTAGAATTCAAAATATCAAAGATGACACTCCGGTTGAAGATCAATTTCCTGATGAATATCTTTTTGCGGTTTCTACTCAAACTCCATGGTTTGCTGATATTGCTAATTATTTAGTTTCAGGAAAATTTCCTTCAATTATGAATGCAAGGGATAAAAGAAAAATCATTAATGATAGTGCAAGATATTCATGGGTCGCTAATGAGTTGTACAAGACGGGTCCAGATTTGATTATTAGAAGGTGTGTTCGTGAAGATGAGATGCCTGAAATTCTCAAGGCATGTCATGATGAACCTTGTGGCGGACACTTTGCAGATAAGAGGACAGCCTATAAGATCCTTAACTTAGGATATTATTGGCCATCTTTGTTTAAAGATGCAAGGGAATATGTCGAAAGGTGTGACAGTTGCCAAAGGGTAGGGAAACCTTCTCCTTCAGGTGAGATGCCATTACAACCTCAGGTACACATTGAACCTTTTGAAAAATGGGCCTTGGATTTTGTAGGACCTATTAGTCCTCCATCAAGACAAAAGAAATACATATTAGTTTGCACTGATTATGTTACTAAGTGGGTAGAAGCTAAAACATTACTTGTTGCTAATGAATCATCTGTAGTTACTTTTCTTTTTGAGGATATTTTTACTCGTTTTGGTGTTCCAAGGGAAATTGTTACAGATCAAGGAGCTCAATTTACATCAAGGCTAGTGGAGAAAATGATGGAGAATTACAAAATCAGACATAGAACATCTACTCCTTATCATCCACAAGCAAATGGTCAAGTGGAATCCACTAATAAAGTCATTGAAGGAATCTTAACAAAGACTGTTCATCTACATAGAAGAGATTGGGTAGATAGGCTTCCTGAAGCCTTGTGGGCCTATAGAACTACATGGAGAAACACAACAGGCCATACTCCTTATGAACTTGTTTATGGAAAGCAAGTTTTGTTTCCTATAGAGTTCCAAATCCAAACATTCAAGATGGCAGTTCAGCTAGGACTTGATCTAACGGAGGCACAAAAGCATAGACCGGAGCAAATTAATGAATTGGATGAGATCAGACAAGATGCAGTTCAGAAAACAAGTCTAGTCCAACAGCAAAGGGCTAGATGGCATGACAAGTACATCAAAGAGAAGAAATTTAAAGAGGGTGATTGGGCTCTCTTGTTTAATTCAAAATTCAAGGATTTTCAAGGGAAATTTCAGACACATTGGCTTGGGCCATATGAAATTGTTCGAATTTTTGATAATGGGGCAGTAAAAATCAGAACTATAGATGAAGAGGAGGTCACTTTTCTTGTGAATGGCCATAGACTGAAGCTATACCACAAGCCACTCTCAAGAGAAGAGTTTGTCAAGAAGTTCCAAGGAGACAATGATGTGAAGTTAATGAAGAAGAGTCTCTCTTCTTCATCAACTTGATTAAATTTTCTGAAGCATTTCTCTTTTGAAAAAATAAAAAATAAAAAAAATAATAAAAATAATAAAAATAATAAAAAATAAAAAAATAATAAAGGTATAAACATGAAAACCAATCACTGATTGGCATGTTTATACAGAAAAGATAGGGTGAAAATCAGAGTCTCTCTGACACTCTAACTTTTCCCATTTTTGTTTCTAAGCAGCTATTATAAAAATCATAAGTTCAGTGCCATAGTACTTATGATTCATTTCATCTCACTCCATTCACTATCCATCCATACTTCATCTCATCCATCATTCACATTTCACTCCATTCCATTCCATTCATTTCACTCCATCTTCTATTCACTTCATTTTCATGTCAAAACATAGAATTTGATATCTTGTTGCAAGTGAATAAAAATATGCCATGAATTGCAGTACAGCCCTTATGTTCCTTCATTCCATGAACTGAATCCATTCTTATTCCATTATTCACTTCATAATCCATCATCCATTTTCATCCATTTTCATAAACATTTCACCCATTCTCCAGAAACATTTCATTTTCATGTTTGAAGTGTTCTACAGGAACATTCTGCAGCTCAGTGGACATTCTGCAGCTGATCACCTTTTCTGCAGCCCGACAGTCTTTTTGGCAGCTATAAACCCTGAAGGCATCAACCAGCAGACATCAGAATTACAACAAAGTGATCCAGTGAATTCATGAATAAAAAATATCAAGAAAATTGTGAAAGATTCCTCCAAAGATGAGCAGAGAAGACAAAGGCTACACAAACATTAAATAAAGGGCAGAGGTAACAAATTTAAATTACGATGGCAATTCATAAAAATTTAGCATAGTTTAGTTGTGGAATTATTCGAAAGGTTGTTTTAATTGTTTTATTGATCAAACACCAAACAAACCCTCTATAGACTTTGTATTAAAATCTTCCGATTCAAATTTTCCATCCGATAGCATTTGAGCGGTGAAACGGCCAAAGCATTTGAAATTCCCACGACTCTTAACCAAGTTCTTTAATGATGAAGATTTTTCCTGCCGTCGTAAATCCTCCACTGTCTCCTCAAATCATTAATGCAATCCTCCACCTCACTCCACCATTATCTGCCGTGAACATTTGCCATAACGTCATTCCGTAGCCAGTATTCCATTCCGAAGGCAGAAGCATTATTATCATCAGGAGCAGAACAGAAGAGGTAAATTGGAAGCATAACGGTGTGAGAACTCAATGAACAGATAGCATATCACTGAGAACGAAGTTTGGAGCATTTTCACTGTCAACACAGAGTTGTGGCCGTGTAGAGTTTAAAGCTTGTTGCTACCAGAAGACAGAGGTGCTAAAATTGAAGACTTTTTGCTACCAAAGACAGAGGTGTGGTAGTGATTGAGTTTAAAGTCTGTTATTACCAAAGACAGAGGTGTGGTAGTGACTGGTTTTGAAGTTGTTGTTACTCGAGACAGAGAGGCTGTAGTGTTGAATTTGAAGCATACCATTTGCTATCAGAGACAGAGGTTGAGTTTGAAGTCTGTTGTTACTAGAAACAGAAGTGTTTTTCAGTGATTGAGTTTGAAGTCTTCTGTTACCAAAGACGGAGGTATTGCACAAAAAGAAACTTGAAACCATCTACCATTGTCTATCAGAGACATATTAGCTTGAAAATTGAAATTGCTTTCATATCACTCCAAAGTTCAACAGAAGTACATCAGTCTGAGGTTTCGAAGGCATTCTTCATTATCAAACAGAGGCATACAAACCAGAAATTTTGAAGACTGTTGCTATTATAAATCAAAGGTATGTCCTTCCAAAATTGAAGCCATTTTCATTTAGAGCTTGAAGCCATTTTAATCTGAAAGTAAAAGACATTGTTTTGTGGGTAGAGTGTTAATTTGATATTGAAAAACATCATGGGTTTCATCGTAAGGACTGAGCCTGTGGGATCAAAATATTTAGAAGGTTACCCACAATGCAAGGAAATGTTACAACAAATAGGATGGCTTCAATTCTTGGAAAAATTTAATGGCTTCCATAAGGAAGTAACCAAAACATTTGCCAGATCATTCCAAGGTACTGAAGTTGAGATAGGGGATGCCAAGTTTGCTATTACTGAAGTTTTTATAGCAGAGGCTACAGGATTGTCCAGAACTGGGGAAAGATGGTTTAAAAATAGGGAATTCCATAATGACTCATGGAAACAAATTTTAAAATCACCAAATATGGATGTTAGTGTGTTCAAGAAAGGAATTCCCAGTACAACCTTGAAAAGAAAATGGAGAAACATACTACTTCTTTTACAAAAGTTTGTTACATGTGAGGGTAGATATGGGACATTCTATGTCTACCATATTAGACTAATGTTGCATTTTTTAGGAGAAGATTTGAATCTACCATATTTCTTGTATCAAAGTCTGAAGAAAATGGCTTCCTGTGTTCAGAGAAGAGTTCAGTTTTTGGAGACAACCCTGTATCATCATGGGTTAGTCAAAATTTTAATTGAGCATCATTTATCTAAATCAAATGATACATGGGATGATTTATTAATAAGAAATCATTTTGAAGAAGCAAAAGAACTATCACCTGAACCACAGCCCACAAAAAGAAGTAGGAAATGGAGGACTCCAGAAGGTAAAAGTGACAAACCGGTTCAAGAAAGCAGTGAGGAATTCATTTTGGAGAAGTTGACTCGAATCAAGAGCCAACTAAAGGAAAAGAAGATAATCAAGGAATCTGTTATAGAGAAAGGAGAGGGGTCCTCTCAACTTAGGAGAAGCCACAGATTAAAAGGAAAACTGAAGAAAACATCAATCAAACAAATAGGGGTAATCAATATTGAAGATGAAGAAACATCCATGGAAGAATATGATGATGAAGATTTTTATGAAGGCACCCCTGAGATTGATCCTGCTCAACAGGAAATCTATGATTATGTGGAAACTTTAGAAAGAACAGCTTCAGAAAGAGAAGAGAGAACCCCCAGTCCTCCACTAACTGAAATTGATATATTGAGGAGGGATAGGTATGAGTTGGAATTGTTGAATAGACACATCAAAAATGAGAATGAAATTCTCAAAGATCAAATCAAGCTCAAAACTGATATGAATTCAACCTTATCCCTGCATATAGACAAAGTGGAGAGGACCAATGAGAAGATGAAGACAAGGAACAAAAAGTTAATCAGGGCACTCACAAACCTCAGGTTCAAACTTGTGATCGGGAAACCCAGAAGGCCTCTAGCTTTCAAACAAAGGAGAAGAAGGGGATTAGCTGTCCTTGCAGAAGCCTCTGAATTCATAGGATAATTTGCATGAGGACATGCAAAGAGACAGCAGTGGGGGTATGTTGAGCCTCAAATTTGTGCTTTCCTTCACCTCATTTTACCTCATTTTCCCTTTTCCATTTCTATCTTAAACCCAATTTATCAATAAATATAGTTAAAATTACTTCTAGAATGGTTTACATGACTGACTTGTTGAATTTTGTGATTTTTTCCATTGTTAAGCATTTTGACCGGAACTAGCTGCAGAATGCAGGCATTCTGTAGCTAACCGGCGATTCTGCAGCTACCTTTATGTTTGAGCATGTTCCAGGTGGCCTCTTGAGGAAAAACGCATATGGGCATGATCCACGTCGTGCCTACATGGTGTGTTGCTCGTCATGGAAGAGGAAATGAATTATGGGTACGGTTATGCATGTGGGAACACATTTGTGAAGGAAGACTCCTACTAGGACTGTCTCAGTCCAGGTGTCTTTTCTCTTTCACGCAGCCACCTCAAGGACTCCTAGAATGATTTGGATAAGGAAAGACATCATTCCTAAATTATTGTAATTATTGTTACTTGGATTTACTTTATAAACTCTTGAGTAGGCCGAGAGCTTAGTTAGAAATTTTGTATTAGATTTGCTGCTAGATTTTGTGAAAACTCTGTGTTACGTCTTTGAAGACACAGAGCATTATGTTCAAACTATTGCATCGTTAATGGAGCAGACAAAATTATCTTGAAGACGTGATTTAATTGTGAAGTTGAATGCCGTCAAGTGGTAGAGGGCCCCTGCCCCTTGAACGGATTTCTTTTGCGTAAACTAGATAAGTTTTTCCTAGCTGTCTTTACGTTCTGCATTTGAATTAGTAGTTGTTTTGTTTTCTATACTGTAGTCGTAATCATTCCAGTTCTTCCACAAGAATACACTTTGCCAATAAATTAAAATGATGAATGTTTAAATGACTATGGTATTGTAGGATAGGAGTTAAACTTGTATTTGTTTTTAACTAGCTACTGTAGTCATATTCGTTCCAGTTCTTCCACAAGAAGACACTTTGCCAATAAATTAAAATGATGGATGTTTAATGACTATGATGCTGTAGGATTTAGTTGGTATTTGTTTTTTAATTAGATACGAATGGTTATATTCATTTCGGTTCTTTCACAAGAAGACATTCTTCAGCAGTCATAACAACGAATAGTGAATAGCTATAGTATTGTAGGAATTAGTTGTAGTTTTTAGTCTTCACTATCACAGTTGCACTTGTTCTAATCACTCTTCCACAAGAAGAAATTCTTCCAAGACATCCTTAAGAAGTTCAAGATATGACTGTGATGTGACAACTTAGTTTCATTTGCTTTCAGTTCATTTTCTTTCAATTGCATACAAGTCCACAGTCAAAATTGTTCTACCTCTTCCACAAGAAGGAACTTTTTCCAAAATATCACTCATGATGAACAAACCGATTGTGTAACTTCATAGAATAGTGCATGATAATTAGAATGCTCCGGAGTTTCATTTTGCATTTAATTCATGTCCAGCTACTTCGTTTCAAAGTTTGATGATGGCTTATGGTTTAACATTGTTCTAGTTTAGAAGCATCTTAAGCTCATGTTTAAATCAATTCATTGCACTTATATCTCATAGTCACATTGTCACCCTTTGCACAGTAAATCACTTTAGTTGATAGAACTCATAAGACAGCCTTCATTATTTACAAATATCTTTTTGTTCAGAAAACCATCAGTGATCCATAACCTTAGGAACAGAAGATAACATCATTTCAAGGTATGAAATATCTCTGCAAATCCATCACCATAAACAGAGCTCTTCCTCAACAGAATTACCCTGAAAAGAAACCAATAACTCTTTGAGTATAGGCTCTGTGACATTCAAATGAAATTGCAGAATAGAACTAGGAATTAGTCATGGAATAGATGAGCTTAGAATAGAATGTTGCATCATGATTAGTGTCTAACTATTTAGTTAGAAAATTAAAACTTGCATATTTAGTGATCATTTCTCAAAGTCTAGTTTGTGTCATTTGTTTAAGAATTCATCATTGCTTTAAAGACACAGGTGCACCATGTTCAAAATATTGCATCGTTAATGTGAGCAGCATAAAAATTATCTTGAAGGCGTGATTTAATTTAGTTAATGTCATTATGTAGAGGGCCTCGCCTGAACGGATTTCTTTGCGTAAACTAGATAGGGTTTTTCCTAGCCGTCTTTACGTTCCCATTTGAATTCAGGTTGTTTTGTTTTCTATATCGTAGTCGTACTTCATTCTTCCACAAGAAGACACTTTGCTAATAAATTAAAACGATGAATGTTTAATGACTATGGTACTGTAGGATAGGAGTTGTATTTGTTTTTAACTAGCTACTGTAGTCATATTCGTTCCAGTTCTTCCACAAGAAGACACTTTGCCAATAAATTAAAATGATGAATGTTTAATGACTATGGTACTGTAGGATAGGAGTTGTATTTGTTTTTAACTAGATACTGTAGTTATATTCATTTCAGTTCTTTCACAAGAAGACATTCTTCCAACAGATCATAACAACGAATGATGAATAGCTATAGTATTGTAGGAATTAGTTGTAGTTTTTAGTCTTCACTATCACAGTTGCACTTGTCCTAATCACTCTTCCACAAGAAGAAATTATTCCAAGACATCCTTAAGAAGTTCAAGATATGACCGTGATGTGACAACTTAGTTTTTCATTTGCTTTCAGCTCATTTGCTTTCAATTGCATACAAGTCCACAGTCAGAATTGTTCTACCTCTTCCACAAGAAGGAACTTTTCCAAAATATCATTAATGATGAACAAACAGATTGTGTAACTTCATAGAATAATGCATGTTAGTTAGAACGCTCCAGAGTTTCATTTTGCATTTAATTCATGTCCAGCTACTTCGTTTCAAAGTTTGATGATGGCTTATGGTTTAACATTGTTCTAGTTTAGAAGCATCTTAAGCTCATGTTTAAATCAATTCATTGCACTTATATCTCATAGTCACATTGTCACCCTTTGCACAGTAAATCACTTTAGTTGATAGGACTCATAAGACAGCCTTCATTATTTACAAATATCTTTCTGTTCTGAAAACCATCAGTGATCCATAACCTTAGGAACAGAAGATAACATCATTTCAAGGTCTGAAATATCTCTGCAAATCCATCACCATAAACAGAGCTCTTCCTCAACAGAATTACCCTGAAAAGAAACCAATAACTCTTTGAGTATAGGCTCTGTGACATTCAAATGAAATTGAGAACTAGGAATTAGTCATGGAATAGATGAGCTTAGAATAGAATGTTGCATCATGATTAGTGTCTAACTATTTAGTTAGAAAATATTGCATATTTAAGTGATCATTTCTCAAAGTCTAGTTTGTGTCATTTGTTTAAGAAGTCATCATTAAGCTTTTGTTTCTATTCAGTCATAGTTTAGATGTTGCTTCAGTATTTTTGATTACATTTGCCATTCCATACATTAGGCTCAACTGTGTTTTTGACCACCAATTTCTTTTCATTAGTTTCCTAGGCACTTTCATTGTAAACACAAAACTTCAAAAGACCAAAAACATCATAAATCAACATAAAGACCAAAACATCACAAAACACTACACACAACGCACTAGGAAACAAGCACCTAGGTACATATGGTACATTTCACTTCAGCAGTTTACAAATCCTGGTTGACAATTAAATGAACTCAGTTTAGGAGACTAGATTGAGACACAACAGACTCCTTACGAATTATGGCATGGTAAACCAGCATCAATCAAGCACTTTAGAGTCTTTGGAAGTAAGTGTTTCATAAAAATTAATGATGAAAAAATGGGGAATTTTGATGCAAGAGCTAATGAAGGAATATTTTTAGGATATGCATCCAAGAGTAAGGGTTACAGGTGTTACAACAAAAGACTGCACAAAATTGTGGAAATCATTGACGTAAGAGTTGACAAAGATCTACCAAACAGTACAAGAAACACAATTTGTGCCAATGCTATAGATGTTCATGAGGATGAGAACCAAGATAATGATGATCATAGAAAGACAACAGAAGATACTGAATTAAACTCAAAAGGTCCCTCAAGATACACTCAAAAGAACCAACCAGAAGATCAAATCATTGGGGACAAGAGTGTGGGAGTCCAGACAAGAAGACAGCTTGCTGAACAGATAGAAGAAGTATACCTAGCCATGCTATCTCAAATAGAGCCAAAGAAGTTCGAAGAAGCCAACAAAGACAAAAACTGGGTAAATGCTATGAATGAAGAACTAGACCAAATTGAGAAGAACAATACCTGGGAATTAATTCCAAGACCCACTGGGAAAAATGTCATTGGCACAAAATGGATATTCAAGAATAAGATGAATGAACAAGGGTAGGTAATCAGAAATAAAGCCAGACTTGTATGCAAGGGATATTCTCAAATTGAAGGACTTGATTATGATGAAACCTTTGCCCCTGTAGCCAGAATGGAAGCAATCAGAATGTTTTTGGCCTTTGCATGCTATCATGATTTCAAGGTATATCAAATGGATGTGAAGTTTGCCTTCTTGAATGGAGATCTAGAGGAAGAAGTCTACATGGAACAACCTGAAGGATTCTCATTAACAGATAAACATGACTATGTGTGCAGATTAAAGAAAGCCTTATATGGTCTGAAACAAGCTCCTCGTGCATGGTATTCAAGGCTGGACAAATACTTGCAAAAACGAGGGTTCAAGAAAGGAGGAGTAGACAACAATTTGTACATAAAGGCTAATGAAAATGAACTCTTAATTGTAGTAGTGTATGTATATGACATCATGTTTGGTAGCAAAAAAGATGAGTTAGCAAAAGGATTCGCTGAAGAAATGAAATCAGAGTTTGAGATGTCAATGATTGGAGAGCTCACCTTCTACTTAGGACTTCAAATTCAACAAAAGAACACATGAATATTCATTTCGCAAGACAAAAACTTAAGAGAAATGTTGAAAAGGTTTCAAATGAAAGACTGCAAACCTGTGTCAACTCCCATGATCACTGGATGCAAACTATGTGCTAATGATGGGTCAACATATGTAGATCAAAAAATTTACAGATCCATGATAGAAAGTCTGCTATACCTAACTACTTCTAGACCAAACATTATGTTGGCAGTAGGACTTGTGGCAAGATATCAAGCAACACCAAAAAAAAAATCATTTACTTGCAATCAAGAGAATATTTAAATATCTACAAGGAACTTCACATTATGGCCTATGGTATCCAAAAGGAAAAAACTTCACATTGACAGCATACACAGATGCAGATTGGGCCAGCTATGTGGATGACAGGAAAAGCACAAGTGGAGGTGCATTTTATTTGGAAAAAAGTCTAGTGGCATGGCTAAGCAAGAAGCAAAATTCTATCTCTTTATCTACAACAAAAGCAGAATACATAGCAACAGCTGCATGTTGCACACAAGTAATGTGGATGAAACAAACTCTCCAAGACATGAAGGTAAGCATTGATGAACCCATTTTTATCAAATGTGACAATACAAGTGCAATAAGTATATCAAAAAGTCCTGTGCTTCATTCAAAAACAAAGCACATCCCAATAAAGTACCACTTCCTCAAAGAACAAGTAGCACAGAAATTAGTAAAGTTGGAATATGTACCAACCAAGGAACAAACAACAGACATATTCACAAAACCTCTTGCTAAAGAACCATTCGAATATCTAAGATACAAACTAGGGGTAGTGTCTGCAGATGTTACTCTCTAACATGATCAGAAATAAATAAATAAAAAGGCTGCATACAAGGAACAAGATCAGTGCAGAAGATAAGTGATAGTCAATATTAGACAAGAAAACATCATTCCAGGGGGAGAGAAGTCAATAAAAATTGTCACAAAAGAGATAGAGCAAAGGAGCAGTGCATGGAACAGGTCCTCAAGATTAGAGTATTATGAAAAGATAGAAACCACACTGGGAAAAGTGCAACCCTTTTCCATTGATGTCAAAGGGGGAGGAAAAGCAAGCAAAATAAGAAAGGCTCTTTTGTAAAGAAGGCAGAGGAAGAAAGACAAGATACTTCTCAGAATGAAAGGGGGAGGAAGTCCTGAAGGAAGTATGGGAGTGTTGGTGGATGTGTTGCCATCAATTCCAAAGGGGGAGATTATTGGAAATATTGTCATTGATGGCAAAGGAGCTCAGGAGAGATCGACGCGTGAAACAAGTGAAATAACCAAAAGAACAAGCTCAGGAGAGATTCGCAGAAGTAGCAAAGAAGCATAGGCAGCATAAGCAACATAGGCAGCGAAGGCAACAGAGGTAGCGAGGGCAGTTGAACAACAAAGGCAAAGGCGTGCAACAGTGGCAGTGAAGGCAGCAGTTGAACAGTGAAGGCAACAGAGGTAGCGAATCCTAAACCTTGTGCACATCTTATGAGCATGGTTAACGTTGATCTGGGATCAACGGTACCGTGGGGGCACAAACAGC
Organism: Pinus albicaulis; assembly: GCA_034641835.2. NCBI lineage: Eukaryota > Viridiplantae > Streptophyta > Pinopsida > Pinales > Pinaceae > Pinus > Pinus albicaulis. The sequence goes on from CM076580.1 coordinate 1,136,001,489, forward strand.
CCGACGATTAACCCAAGTTGGTGCCTCCGAAGTTGACCCGCCCATCGGGCATTGACCGCAGATCGACGGTTGTCATTCACTGTGGTAGCACATGCCTGATGACCATTCCGTACCAAGGAATGCCTCCGCAGTGTCGTGAAATAGGACCCACTTTCCTAAAGCCCAAAAGTACATTCGTGAACTGAAGTGATTGACGGATGAGATTAAAGGAGATCGACGGCAGAGATTATATCGCAATCAAGTGGGACCCGATCGCATATCGGACATCGCAAGCTCAGGAGAATAAGCACTTGAGAATCGGGTTGAATCGCCGAAGCGCGAAGTGCGATAATGAAGTGGCGATGCGAAGGGACACGTGGCAGCATAACGCAATATCGCACATCGACGATGCGAAGTTCATCACATACCGCGAAGTGGCGATACGATGAGAGGCGATTGATGAATGCGATGCGATCAATGGATGCGATGCGATGCCATCGCATATCACAATCGAGGTAGGAGAGATATCGCACAATCTTAGAATTCATGTGAGTTGTGATACGAAGTAGCGATAAAGTCAAGTGGGACCCTTCGCATATCTCATATCGGGAGATCAGATGGACGAAGGCACATGGGATAACTGGAATCGTAGAAGTGCGATAAAGAGAGCGGATTCGATGAAGATCAAAGCCGAAACCTAAAGGTCTTTTCAAGTCCAGAAATATGTGGTCTTCCCTTGTTAAATCGCATCGGAGGACAAAGAAGGATTATAACATAGAACGGTGGAATACCGAAATGCGATAGAAAAATCGGTAAGTGGAATATATTTAAATACAGTCTTAAAATATAGTGGAATATATTTTGAAATCCACGGAATAGTGAAGGCAGGATTAGAAAACAAGTAAGTTGTTGTTTCACACCGATTTTGGAGGATAAGTGGTAAAATGTGAAACGAACGTGATAGCGTTAAGAGGGCGACGCGTGGCATTCTAAAACCACCTATTTCGCGTAGGTTGGGACAATTAAATAACATGCAACTTGGTGTGCGAATTCCGTCGGATTGGGAAGTTAAAAGAGGTGGAGTGCGATGACCGTTCGATCGATGAGAGGATGATGTGCATGTGGATATGCATAACGAACATTTACAAGAAAAGTGTGAGTGAATGCATCTTAAAAGACACAAGAAACGGAAGAAGCATAATAGTTATGCAACAGAGCTAGAATATAGCAACAGAAAAGACTCGGGAAAGTAATAAGACCCGACACTTGTGCAAAACAATGGTTGATGTGGTAACGACGGTTTTTGAAGAAAATTTTGAATGGTGTAGCACAAGCAGAAGAGGTAGAGTCGGGAAAAAGGAGATTTGGTGGCACTGTTGAAATGTGCCAGCTGGGTCGAGTAAGGAAAAATGCGCTTGGGAAGAACTAATATGTTGAAATTGTAGAAACTGAAAATACAGTGACAACAGCATAAAGGACAAACAGACAGCGAGCCAAGAGCTGAAAGGGCTGAGTGAAATATAATTGTTGCAATTGTAAATATAAATTCATTGATTATTTTTTATTGTATGTGATGCAAAGGCAAGTCTCCGTAGGCAAAGAAAAACTCCAATTTAATTCTGAAATGAGTAGACAGTGTTGTAACCTCCTGAAATGATGAGAGAGAAAATGAGATGGTGGAAGGAAAAGAGTCGTGCCTGTTCACTTCATATTCCCTGTAGAATGCAAACAGTCATAAAGCTATCTGTATAAAACATGTAATATCGGTATGCATAGAGAGGTTAGAGAGTGTAAGAAGAAGAAGGAGCAGAGAGAGGAGTTGTGAAGATCGAGAGATGATATAAAGAAAATTTGAAGGCTAGAAGGACAACAGCAAAAAGAAGGAGAAAAACAGAGCTGATATCCAGGTAAATCAGCATATGATTTTATTGTACAATGAGGAAGTTGGTGCTTCCATATCAAGTTGTATCTTGGTAGATGTCCAGTTGCAGCTGGCTGAGGTAGGAGCCTCCTGTAGGTTTTAGCCTGCAGAAAATAGATGGGAGTTAGAGCTTCCTTGCAATTTGTAGCTTGCAGAATTGAGGTAGTAGCCTCCTGTAGGTTGGAGCCTACAGAAAATCAGTGGTAAGAGGGAGTTGGAGCTTGCCTTTGCATCACAACAATAATAAGATGTGGTTTTCTCCCTTATGGGTTTCCACTTATATCTGTTTTCTATGTGCATGATGATTATGTGTTGATATTCTGTATTTAATCTGCTTAATACCTGCTGCTCACTTATTAAGATTTTTTTTCCATTGTTTATTAAGTTGATCACGAAACGAAGATGTAAATAAGTGTAAAAGAAAGTTTTACAAGACCATGAATGTATTAAACTGATTCACCTCCCCTCTCAATTTAAAAAAGGGTTCAATAATTGGTATCAGAGACAGTTTCTTCTGTATCAGTTTAACAACTAGAAGGAGATCCTAGGTCCCCAAGATGGCTAGTGTAGAAGGATGCTCAACAAATAAAGTCCTTTTGTTTACTGGCACTAACTATGCCTTCTGGAAAATAAGAATGAGGACGTACATAATGTCTCTAGGAATAGAATTTTGGGATGCTGTGGATTTGGGATATGCCCCAAAGGATTCTGACACAGAGAAAGAAGCCAAACAAGATTTTATAGCTAATGCCAAAGCCATGAATTCTCTCTTAAGTGGCCTGTGTGAGGCAGAATTTTTCAAAGTAATGCACAACAAGACTACCAAAGAAATATGGGATACATTAGAAAGTATCCATGAGGGAGATAAAAAGGTGAAGATGGCCAAAATACAAGTCTATCGAGCTCAATTTGAAAATATAAAAATGAATGAAGAAGAAGATGTTGCCAGCTTATTCTTAAGGGTTGCAGAAATTGTGAATAACATGAAAGCTCTAGGAGAAAAAATTAGAGAATGTGTAATTGTTCAAAAGATATTGAGATCTTTACCATCCAGTTTTAACCCCAAGGTTTCTGCCATAGAAGAAACATCCGATTGGGAAACATTGACCATGGACCAATTACTTGGAAACTTAATAGCCTACGAGATGAGACTTCCACAGAGGAATTAAAATGTGAGGGAGGCATCCTTTAAGGCTGAGAAGAGAAAAGAAGAAAAGGAAGATACATGCTCCTACTCTAATGAAGAGGAGGCCAAATTTGTAAGAAGATTGGATAGAGGCTCAACTTACATTTAAATTCTTTTACTATGGAAGAGTTGGGCACTATGCATCTAAGTGCCCTCATAAGAAAAAAAAGAATCAGACTCAAGAGACAGAGAAAACCAAAAAAAATAACTGGCAGAAAGGGAAGAGATTCAATAGAAAATCATTTTATGCTCAGCGAGATAGCAGTGCATCTAAAAACTCAGATGAAACCTCAAATGAAGAAGGAACCTCTGAATTTGTGTTAATGGCCAAGGAAGAGTCTGAAGGATTCCTTCTAGAAGATGAGGAAGAATGTGAGGTAGATCTTGAGGGGGAGCTAAGAAGTGCCCTGGAGGAAATAGATAGATTTAAACTAAAGTGTAGAAAACAGAAAGACATTCTCCTCAAATATGTAAAATAAGAACCAAATTTAGAAGACCTCATTCAGTTGAAAGTAGAACTTGAAGAAGCTAAGAAGGTGGAAGAAACTTTACTAAAGCAAATGAGGGATAAAATTCAGAAGCAAGAGAAGTTGGAATAATAAGTAGTATGCATGAGAAATAAATTAGAGAACACTCAAAGGGAAGTGTCAATGAACACTCCGTGAATGACAAGCTATGAACAGTTGAATAAAATACTAAATGCTCAAATATCTCCTCTCATAAAGACTGGGATAGGTTACGAAGGAGAAACCAACAAATCCAAGGTAGAAGATAACCATAATATCATTTTTGTAAAAGCTGTAAAAGATAATGAAGCAACTCAAAAGATTCCCACAAAAGTAGATGCCAACAAGAAAATGACCTGCAATGAAGTAAACAGAAACAAGAAGGAACCTCAAATGGAGTTGCCATTGGAGGAGGAATAGAACCTTGTTGTTCACCTTCATTATCCTACGCTCTAGATCTCTTTCTAGACCTTAAATCATACTTTTTATGTAACTCAGCTTGCATGAAATATGTGAATTGCCTAAAATATTCTTCCATTTCATCTTGATTGAAAGATACTTCAGCTTCAACATATTCTCTCTCAAAATCTCCCTCTTCATCCTCTTCTATTGTGTGCATAGAAAATATTTGATCTTCAGCTTCCTTTTGTCATCTTCTACTGAATCTTCAGGTGCTGCTTCTATATACAATGGTGCTTGAACCTGGTCTTGAAATTTTCTTTCCCTCTACAAAATTTGCAGGGGTTGCTTCTAAATTGAGGGTTAAATCCTCTTCGGTTTTGTTGTACTTGTCTTTGGGAGATTTTACTTTCAAATTCCATCTTAACTAGCTTATTTGACAATTTTTTTATCACCTTTTTCATAGCTTCAATTCTTTGATCTTGTGATGATTCTTCTTTTTCTTTCCCCTTCTCTTGGACTGGTTGTTTCCCTTTCTCCTTCCCAGTTGCAGTCATATTAGCTTAAATTTATAAAGCATCTGTCTGTATCTGCTCTAGAGTAGGGGATATCCTTTCTCTAAGTGTGAAACTAAAATCGGTTTCAATAGCCCCAGAAAAAGCCACCTTTTCTCCAAAAGAAGGGGGCTTCATTTCTACATGCAAACTATTAAAAAATTTATTGAATCTTTTGATAAAATTTGATATATTCTCATATAGTTTTATTTTGATTGCATTGAATTCTGTTAGTGAATATCCATGATCCCTTTTTTCATCCCATCTCTGAGTGAATTGATTTTCCAGTTCTTCCCATGTATTAATAGAATCATTTGGAAATCCCTCAAAGAAATTTCTAGCCTGTCCATCCAAAGACTGAACAAAAATCCTCATTACAACATCAAGATGTTCTACATTCATATTTTCAACAAAATTACAAAACACAGGAAAGTGTTTTTTTGCAGTTATTTCATCTTCTCCAGTAAAACGTGGGAGTAATTTAAGATACTCTTGAGGCATCAAATTCATTGGTTGTGGAAGGTTAAGTGGAGCATATATGTTTAAAAAAAACGTTGGTGCTACCATGTTTTCACCTTGATTGATTGTTCCTTGGTTAGATGCAGTCGATGAAACTTCTGCGAAAATGAACAGAAGTGGAGGTAAAACTGATATGGGAGTGGGTTGATGGACTATGGCAGAGGGACCAATAACTGAAGTTTGTTGAGCTTGAGTAAAAGTAAAAGAAACAGACTCAAAGGAGTGTTATTCCAACTTAGGTTCTTGAAAATAAATTGGTGTGAAAGGTGAATCTTGTTCCAAGAAAGGAAGTACTTTAGATATATCTTCAAACAAAGGATTACTAGAACTACTGTTAGGAGAAGACAGTGTAGGACTAAGTGTTAAGGGGTTTTTGGGTTTTCGAACCCTTTTAGCCTTCTGCTGTGAGGTATTCGACCTTGTGTGAGGCCTTTTGTGAGCCAGAATTCTGAGAATAAAAAACACAGCCAAATATTTCCTCCTCACTGAACAACCAGAGGAAATAATGTGAAAAAACCAGGGAAAATAAACTTCATCTCTTCGTCCCCGGCAACGGTGCCAGAAAATGTTGTATCTTAAGAGATAATTTCTTGTCCGTGGAAATGAATAAATTCTTAAGACATATTTTAAAAATGTGTCAAAAAAGTAATTATAATAGGTGGTATTCGTTCAATCCCTTTGGAAACTAATTCTTTAAACCTTTAACAATCTGGTATAATGAAAGACTCTACAATGCCATTAACTATTGATATCTGAATGGAAAAGAAGAATTGTAGAAGAAACTCAGAATGATATGTTGTAACACAAAATATATCACTCTAAATTTCAGAGAGAATTTGTGAAGAGAGAGGAAACTCAAAATAATATGCTGTAAACAAAAAATTCTATTAATTTTAAGTTTCAGAGAGAATTCATGGAGAGAGAGGAAACTGGAGTGAAGGAGCACAAATTAAGGTTATTTAACTCTTACTCACAGATGTAATTAAGAGATCGACAACTACATTAATTCACTTCATTCAAGGAAGAAGGAACAAAAAATGGCACAGGAAAAAAGAATCACCATCAATAGTTACAGGAAACTTGATGCTTCTTTCATTAATTATTCAGAAAAGTAAGTACCAAAGTTTTAGTCTTCCACAGGTCCAAAACTTGGAACCATCTTCTTTCTTTCTATCTTGCTTAAATACATCAAAAACAGTTTGTAACTTCTAGAACTTCTTGAAACTACTTCAACTACCTAAACTATTAAAACTACTTATTACATTGCAATTGAGGACATCACTATAGCTTCGATATTAAAAAAAAAAAAAAACAAATTAAAATTTGAAATATTATTGTTTTTGCTGAATCTGATTTGTTGCTGATGCATCTCCCTAAATTGCTGATGTGTCTCCCTGACAGATCAGACATCCTTGCCCTGCATTTCTTCCAAATTTCAATATTTTGTCTTTTCTGCTTGTTGTTGTGGTATTTGAACAGTTCTGCAATAATGCCTCTTTGCCCGACTTGACCCAGCTGTTGTGTTTCCAACAGTGCCACTATATGCTCCTTTTGCCTGACTCTGCCTACGCCTCTGTGTTTCAAACAATGTTATCATGTCCCCTTCTGCCTGACTCTGCCTCTTTTGCTCGTGCCCGCAATGTTCAGTGTTCCATTTATTTACAAGGCGCCATCACCTACAAGACTATTTTGCACGGGGTTGGGCGTTACCCGAGTCTACTGCCCATGTTCACGTTTCTTCATAAAACAACGCAACTACAAATAATCCTGGAATTTAAATAAATTTAAATTAACCTTTGAATGGTATCACATCTGCCTTTCCATCGCATTTCGGCTTTTCATGATGCTTCGTTATAAGTCTCCTCTTACCTCCGATGTGATTTCTCAAAGGAAAGGCCCTTACTTCCAAATTTGAAATCCTTTGCAATTTAACTCTGAAACTACATCGCATCTGCCCCTTATTGCATTTCTTCCTTCGACGTTTCTTTTGTGAGTTATTCCTCCCGAGCTTTGCGATTGCGGAGTGCAATATTTGATAAAGGTAGAGATGACGTGGCAAGTGGAGGTGGGGACACCTGACTCCACCCTGGCATATAATGTTTTGAATGCATCTGTTGACCCGACTCTTGAACTGTTTTGCACGCGAATAAGCATGAATCAACCCACCTTCACATCTCCGCACATAATGTTAATACACCAACATATAAATCAAAAATTCTTTTTTGGTATACAATTTTTTTTTTACATTTTCTAACATATCTGCTTTTTTTGGTGTTTTGAGAAATATTTCAAAAGTAAATAAAAATGAGCCACAACAGATATGATGATCCTTCTCCAACATTAAATCCTTTTTATATCAGGTTTCAATGTTGTTCATGCCAATGTCCTGACGAATCTAACCTTGATATTTTGATTTCACCTACTGCCCTGGTTTCAAGGTCCCAAAATTTGGCCTTGTTGCCCTAGTTTCGAGGCCCCGACATTCAACCCCGCTACCCTGATATCATATGAGAATTTTCTTAAAAGGGAATTACATTGAGGTTACGAAGTTTCGATGTTCCGATGTTCCTCAATAATCTCTGTTGATTTTGGCATTGCTGCCCACTTTGGTTATGCACCAAGTCTCTTCCAGTCATCTTTTAACTCTGCTTTCATGGCTTACATCACCAAAATTTGACTGGGAATAACTATTGATCCAAGAGGCCATTCACAGACTTCCACATATGATTGGAGAGATATTTCAGATAACTAACCAACTGTACCATTTCCAAGAGTATATGAGCTGATATATTGAGGCAGAAACTCCTCCAAAGTCTGGGACTCCAAACCATCATATTCTTATTTTTATGGCTTCTCCAATAAGTATGCTACTGTGGTGATTCTATACCAGAGATTGCAACAACCATAGGACTCCTCCTGAGCTTGAAACATCAATCATATCAATGCTAGCATTTGAGACTATCACAATTAGCCTTGTGGACATGAAATACAACATATTCTAGCACATGCATCCATGTTGATCTGGTTGACATCAATGACAACACACTTGATAACTATCAAGAAATGCCAAATTCCTAACTTTATATCCTAGCATTACTATTGACATCAATGCCAACACACTTGCAGCCACTAGCCATCTAGACAATGTCAACTGTCCAATAATATCCCCATTTGGAATTGATGGAAACACTTGTACACATATTCACTTTGATGTACAATCCTCATGCTGCTTCCACACAACTCCTAGCATGAGCCACCAATGGATTTATTTCCTCTACATGAGCCATCACAACTTGTCTACAACTTCTCCAATAATTGTCCCCCCCTTTGAAAGCAATGGAAAATGGCTAAAAGCTTCATTTTCCTTCCTCATGCAATCATTGAGTGTCAATGATATGAAAATGGGTGGATAACTTGATATGCTTATGCACAAGCACCTCCCACTCAGTTAAACAAATAAAAGATCTTGTTTATACATGACTTGTGTGTAAATGAATACTTGAAACATGTGTATTTTTTTTAACTTTTTAAATGTTATAAGAACATTTGTTTTTTTTTATATTAAGCATGTATCACAACCATAAAGTGCGACAAATAAGCATCAACATATAAAAACAAATTTAATAAATGATTTCACCCAAATATCGTGGGCTACAACTGTAGAAATTATATAAATTATGTGTTATATATCCAAGATTCTCTTGATCACACACTATTTTAACTTCATGCACAATACAGAATCTATTCCACCATTGATCATCACATGCGGAAATTAAATCAATTGCAATGCATGAAGCAATAAAGTCACACATTATGACCATATAACAGAGGCATGGCTAGAAACCCCAACTATCTGTATATAATATATGTCATAGATATCATGTAACAATCCTCATACAAATCTGATCATATCAAGCTCTCAATACAATACAATCGCTACACACTAATCAGGCCCGATCTTGCAAATCCATGCACCGATCTTTGCCACCTGCTAGTCTGCCTCTACTGCGCAATCCTTGCTAAAGAATGGCACTGAATGAACTCGAATTCAGCCAGCCTTGCTCATGAAATCCTCATTGGCATCTCCACTGAGTGTTGGATGCAATCAATGCGTCAATATAGTCACAACTGATAGTCGCACTTGCTCTTTCACCTATCTCTCCACTGGTCTCCACTAAAACTGCCATGCACTGTAGTTAACTGATGTATTCTTCAGTTGAATAATGAGTTATTATTTAGTGAATTAATTAACTAATTAATTCACACCACTCTCACTAGTGTATCAATCAGTTAGATTAAATACAACTAGCTCAACTAAGTCTAACTAAGTTAAACTAAATACAACTCCACGAACTACTTCTATAACTCCACCAAACTCTGTCACATGAGTTATAACTGAAGTCCTCATGCATTAGCTCCAGTAAACCCTCATTAATAGCATAATTCCTTCTGTCAGCTGTTGTGCCACATCTGTGCACTTAACTGAAGTGCTCCAAGAGAATAATATAATGTTTAGAGTCCAAATATTATTAAGAGCTAATAATATTTGACATATCTATTTTAGGCTTGGCAATCTAAAAATGGAATTCCGTAATATGTCTAAAAAATAGAAGTCCCGCTATTTTTCAACTTGACAACCATCCACAAATAGCATCTTGCAACTCATAGAATATGATCGACATGTCTAAAAATAGACATAGTCACATCAATTATGCAAAATAACTGTAGGGCCCACTTAATGAAGGCGACTCTTTTCACTAAGCTCATCATCTTGTTGAATCTCAACACTCCCTCTCAAAAAGATAGGGATTATCTGCCACCCCGATCCTATCTCTATGGTATTCAAATTTTCTCCTGGTGAGCGCCTTCATCAGAATATCTGCATCCTGATCCTCCGTAGGAATGTAAGAAAGTAACATGATCTTCCGTTGTACACAACCTCTGATATGATGGTACCGGATGTCAATATGTTTAGATCTATCATGAAATAATGTATTAACCGAGATTTTAATGCAACTATGATTATCACAATATATCACAGTAGGATCTAAGTGTGAACCGAACAACCCAACCAGGATCTTCCTCATCCATATAGCCTCGCATGCAGCCAAACTTGCTGCCATGTACTCGGCCTCCGCTGAATTGAGTGCCACGGATATCTGTTTCCTGCTGTACCAAGAAAATGTTGTAGATCCGATACTAAATATCCCTCCAGATGTGCTCTTTCTGTCCGTTGGGCTCCCTGCCCGATGTGCCCCTGCGATATCTCAGGACATGCTTTCCTGCCTTCCAAAAGAGCTTAGTGGGCTTAACCATAGCTTGTGAAAGCTAGTTAACAACATAGCATATTTCCAGTCATGTATTGACTAGATACATGAGCAAACCAACCAACTGTCGATAAACAGTGGCATCCACTACCTCTGTCGATGTAGCATCCTCTCTCCTCCAACCACTAGGAAAAGGAGTGTCGATAGGCTTGCAGCCTTGCATGTGAAACTTCTCCAGTGTCTCCCGGGCATACTTGCCTTGAGACACAAACAATCCACCCTTCTTTTGCAAAATTTCCAATCCCAGGAAATAATGAAGGAGGCCCAAGTCCTTCATCTCAAACTCCTTTGCAATATTTTCCTCGCATGAGTGTATCAACAGTTCATCACCTGTTAGTATCAAATCATCTACATAAAGTACAATGATCAACAACTTACCCTCCACCACAATCTGGTATAGGTTTGGATCCGCCTCACTCTTGGCGAAACCAAGTCCGGTGAAATAACTGTTTACCCATGTGTACCAAGCACGAGGTTCTTCTTTCAACCCATACAGCGATATTTTGAGCCTGCACACATGCGACTCGCTGCTGAAGATTTCGAATCCTTCAGGCTACTCTATGTACACCTCCTCCTCAATGACTCCATTGAGGAACATAGTCTTCACATCCATCTGATGAATGTGCCAACCCATCTGCGCTGAGAGAGAAATGATGGTCCGTATGGAAGAATACCTTGCGACAGGTGCAAAGGTTTCTACATAGTCTATCCCCTCGATCTGTGAGAAGCCCCGAGCAACAAATATTGCCTTATACTTCTCGACGCTCCCATTAGCAGCTTGCTTCACTTTGTAGATCCATCTCGAACCTACCACTGATTTCCCTTCCGGCCTTGGGAAAATCTCCCATGCACTGTTTTTGACAATCAAATCATACTCTTCCACCATGGCATCTACCCATGCGGGATCCTCCACATCTTCCTCGAAAGATGATGGTTTTGTCACGATACACTTGCTCATCAGAGCCATGTATCCATTAAATCGGTCACGTGATTGTCTCTGTCTGCGCTGTGATGTAGGTGCTCCTACATTATGTGCTGCATCAAGATTTAGTCGCTCAGCTTCTGTAGTGCGTTTCTGCCCTCTGATGTTTAGCGCTGCATGAGTGGTTTCTTCCACTCCATGAACCTCCTCTTGTGGTTGATCCACATCCTGAGGCTCATATTTAGGAACAAGTAGCTCCTCATCTGCATGCAAGTGTAGCTCCCTCTCAAGCGACAACTTCATGGCTTTCTCCTCATGAAATTTGATATCTCGTCGCATGAAAGTCATCCGACTGTCTAGAAAATACACACGATAATTGTGGGGTGTTTCTGTGTACCCAAAAAATATGCCAACCTCTGCGGTCGGCTCCAGCTTCTTCCTGTCATCCTTCGTCACATGAATGTAAACAGGTGAGCCAAAAATCTTCAAATGAGAAATATCAGGCTTCTTACCAGAAAATGCCTCTTCGGGTGTACTCATGCCAATTAATCTATGACGACGACAATTTTTCACATAAACCGCAGTGTTGCATGCCTCAGCCCACAAGTGTATGGGAAGGCCCTGATCATGCAGCATCGCTCGTGCAACACCCATGATTGTTCTGTTCTTTCTCTCCGTGACCCCATTCTGCTGTGGGTTATGAGGCACTATGAGTTCTCTTCAAATTCCTTCTGCGCTGCAAAAGTCTTTGAATTCGCCAGAGATGTATTCACCACCATTATCGCTCCTAAGAGCTTTCACCTGCTTCCCCGACTCTTTCTCAACTAGCGCCTTGAACTCACAGAACTTTGAGTATGTCTCGCTCTTCTTCTACATGAAGAAGATCCAGCACTTATGAGAAAAGTCATCAAAAAATATCACATAATACTTGTGCTTTGTTGTTGAAGATACTGAGAAAGGTCCACACACTTCTGTGTGAATTCTCTCAAGGATAGTCGTGGCACGACTATCCTCCTCATGAAAAGTGGTCTTCACAAATTTTCCCAAAGTACATCCCTTGCACTGATCTGACTGCACAAGTGTACCCTTGGGAAGCCCAGTAGAAATCTGCTGCAAAATTTTCGAAGTACCATGGTGAAGATGGCCCAATCTCCTGTGCCACAATTCGCCCTCATCCCGGCTCACCACTCCTTCTTCTTTACCTGCCATTGCTGCACAACCATCTACCTGCAATTGATAAATATTCTTAACTCGAATCCCTATCCTCTTGGTTTGACCAGTTGTTTTACTGCGGAGGAAGGCTTTTCCCTTGCTAAAAACAACATCATAACTCTTGTCTTCCAACATCGCCACAGAGATCAGATTCTTCTTCAATCCTACAACATGCATGAAATCCTTCAATATGAAAGGTTTACCAGACTCCCTCTCAAAGGAAATGGTCCCGATACTAGTCGCACTATATCTACCATCATCGCCAATCTCAATGTGCACTCCAAGATCCTTTTCATCCAAATCACTAAACAAATCTTTGTCTCTGGTCATATGGAAAGACGCACCACTATCAAGAAACCACACTGATCCCACCACACTTGAAACTAAGCATGTGATCAGCGAAAAATCCAGCTCAAACTGCGAGGCTAAGGCCTCTCGAGCTGTATATCTAGCAGCCTGCTTATTTTTCTTCTCCTGTGGACAATTAGTGGCGTAATGTCCATGTTGGTGACAGTGAAAGCACTTCACCTTGGACAAGTCTTGCTTCTTGCCTTTCGCACCGGATTGAGAAGGATTTTTCTTTCCCTTCCCTTTCCTTGATTTGGCAGCCAAAGAAAAATTTTCTTCATCTTCATTCTTCAATGAAGATCCATCCCTGGTACCCCACCTTATCTCCTCCTGCACAAGATCTGACCAAAGTCGCTCCCATCCCGGCATTTTCTCCCGACCATTAACAGAGTCCTCGTAGCTATGCCAACTCTTGAGAAGCCCAAGGAGATCCAAGCTCACCAAGTCTTCTTCATCTACAGTAACCCCCACACTTCCCATCTCATCCTTGCAGTGGACGAACTTCGTGAGGTATTTTGGTATACTATCTCCTTTCTCCATTTTTATTTTTCTGAGCTTGTCTTTAAGCACCAACTTCCTCTGGTCACTTCTGCTTTGGAAAAAATCTGTCAAAACTTTCCACATTAAGAATGGAGTAGCTTTACCGTGAAGGCTGGACACTATGTGATCCTTCACACCTTCCAACAAAATTCTTCGACACTTCGCTACCTTCTTTTTCCATGCGTCAAGTGCGGCTGCATCGCTAGAACCAGGATTTGGAATATCACTATCTATGAACTCCTTCAACCCATTATCATCCAGCACCGCGTCCATCCTGTCGTTCCATGCAATATAATTCGAGCTGCCATCAAGGGCATACTCCAATCGCAATCCGTTGAAAGACATTTCAATGAATTCTCAACTTCGACACCAAGAAAACACTGCAGCAAATTCGAATTCCACCAGCACAAAACTCAACCGCTTCAATAATTGCAATCTTCTCCAATGATCAACTGCTCTGATACTATGTATAAATTATATAACTTATGTGTTATATATCCAAGATTCTCCTGATCACACACTATTTTAAATTCATGCACAATACAGAATCTATTCCACCATTGATCATCAATGGTGGAATAGATTCTGTATTGTGCATGAATTTAAAATAGTGTGTGATCAGGAGAATCTTGGATATATAACACATAAGTTATATAATTTCTACAACATTTCCTTCAGCATTTTTCAACTGACTTGGCTCTTTGGGATTATGATGGAAAAATTATTTTACAAGTTAATAACTCAACTCCAATGGTTATTTGGGCTATACCATTGGGTTTAGAATACCATCATACCCCTAGAATGGTTTAAATCTCTCTGAAGATGAACCTCGGCTCCCTTAGACTTGATTCCTTCTGTCGGTGCCCTTAAGCTTCCCTGAGCTTCTTTGTGGCACTAAATCCCTCAGAAATCCTTTCCTGTCACTAAAACATTTTCTACAGTCTCCAGCACATATCAGACCTCCAAAATAGATTGATCATTTTATCAAAATGAGCTCTGGCTCCCCAATCTAGGCCTCCATCCACTGATGGACCTGGGCTTCCTGAAAATTCCCTGTGGCTTTTAGACCTTCAGAATTCTCCAAATGACTCTGAAAATCCCTTCAATGGATTCATAATAGACTATTCACTTACTGAAATTGGCCTCCGACTGCTCTGGTTACGCCTCTAACACCTAGTGGCACCCCTTGGCTCCGAGGTCATTAAAAACTTCTATGAATCATATCGGCCTTCAAAAGTCTTCAAAATATTTTGAAAATCCCTCCATTGGATTTAGAATACTAAAAATAGTTATAATAGACTACTGATTTGCTAAGAATGGATATTGGCTGCTCTGGATAGGCCTCATTCTCCTGCTGGCAACTAGTGTCCCTTGGAACTTATTTGAAGAAAATTTCCTTCATAAGTCCTCTAATAGCTCTAAAAACCTCACCATTAGTTCCATAATGTCTGAAACATCCAAAATTAACTATTGGTTTCCTGAGTAAGGCCTCTAGTTTCCCTGGCTAGGCCTCTTTCTGTTGTTGGCTCTTGATGGCCCTTGTGGCCCTTGGAACTTCTATTATGTAAAATCTCGCTAATAAGTCCTCTGATGGCTTTGAAACCCTCATCAATGAGTCTATAATTTCCAATAAAGTCAAAATTGATTATTCACACTCTCAAAATGGACGAATCTAGCTCAAGATAGAGCCTAATCAATTTTTGTCTAGTGATCCCTAAATCAGCTCCACTAAAAGTGGAGGAACTGTAGTTAACCCCACTAAGTTTGGCCAAATTTTCACAAATTAAAGGCACTCCAAACCGACCTCCGAAAATACCATTAGCACTAATTGTGACAATTTTGAATTGGGCACATGACCCTGAAACTTCGCGGTCATAACTATTGAGCAAACCCAGTGGAAATAACTCTGGTTGAACCATGTTTAAACTCCGGTTGTGGAGGAGGTCAACATAATTTTTTTAAAAACCGTGGCATGTGACAGGTTGTAACGACATAATTTTTACTTGGAGGTTACGGTTGGGGTTTAGCCCCTGGGCGTTGACGAAGGCCACATGGGGAGGGGCTAGCCCCTCTGCTCTCCTAAACGCATTTTCATTCAACGTTAAGTATAAGCCGCAACCTGATATGGTTAAGAACCATTGGTAGCCTGGGCGGTAAGGCGTGGGTGTGCTGTCAAGGAGGTCACGGGGTCGACTCCTGTACCTGACCAAAAATTTTAATATATTTTTCAAGGGCCACGTGTCACCTTTTGATTGGTCCACGTACCAATGTACAGCCCATTGATCAATGAACATTCGCCACTTGGCATCCTGCAATTCGTCCAAGAGGAATATTCTGGGGAATATTTCAAGGAATATTCCTTTTGCTGAATATTCAAATGCCCAGTCAAACCTGGTCAAAGGTCGAAAATTGTAGTTTACTAGACTTTCAAATTGTGATAACTTCTTCGTACGGTGTCAGTTTTTCAAACCGTTCGTGGCACTAGAATAAGGAAGACAAGATCTATCTGGTCGCTTAGGTTTGACACATTTTCAAACACTTTTAAATTTGAGCTATGACTTAGGACCATGATCCAAATTTGATCAATTAATGACGAGGGCTTAACTGCTAATGTGCATTCTGATTTGCCTATAAACTAGACATATGTGATATTCTCCCCTTGAACATATACTTCCTCTGCTTTGAATTCCTCTAGTTTTTTATAGATTATGGCTACTGACTGAATACTCTCTCCACTAATGCATCTTATGTATCAATTAAAATGAATTGATACTAATTAAACTACTCATGGTATTGTTGTTGTTGAAGATACCAATCATTAGTGATGCATTTTAGCTTGCTCTTCACCACTAATGCTGCTTCCAAGACTGTGATCACTTCATTTGATCATGTCCATGAACCAACTCTGCTCCCCCTGAGATCATGCTACTTCAAATATGGATTTCTGCTTAACATATACCAGTTGCAGTACAAATTTGATAGAAATTTGATAATGTACTATAAAAACTAATAGTTTTTTCTAAAAAAGAAATGCCCATTTGCACAAAATGTTTCTCCATATGAACCCAAACCATCGATTGACATAATGATACCAATTGAAGGTTAAGGTACATGAAAATATTGTACCAATTTTCTTTCATGAATACAAGACTAATAGGCATAATAAAACTCACAACTTAAATGAAATAAGGGTATTTCACCCCATATGCAAACCTTTGATTTCCTGAGAAAACTTTCTTCTTAAGGCTAGACTTTTTTTCTTGCTACTACTATCAAGTCAGCTCCCCCTAAGCCAATGCTCTATGATCTCTTGCATCCTCTTCCTTGCTTCTGTGTGGGGACTGATCCTGTGGACTTGAATTAACTGTGGGCCTCCTGTCATTCCACACTTCTGCTTCATCCCGTCTTCTTCTCTCACAACTTTCAATGTTGATACATTTGAAATAAACAAATACATTACTGTAATCAACCTGGGGACTCGACCATACCTTCAACAATCATATGCATCTCTTTTTCTTTTCCTTATAACTTCTTGCATCTAACTTATTTGGCCTCCCTTGAGGCCATTATCTTCCTGTACTGAAAAGAAATAAAGGATATACTCCCCCTAAGCAGATCATCCTCCTCCTCCTTCCAAACATTCAATGGCTGAGTTTTGACGGAAGCATTACCTTACACCTTCTTCTTTTCCCTTGTTTGGTATCTATCTTGACTGCGCAAGGTTGGAGAAAATCTTTCCTTCAACTCCACTTTCTTCACCCAAGTATTCTTGTTGCCTTTTTTCCTATAGATGGGTCTAATCAAGAATAGGAGGATCATTCTTCTGAATCATTCATCCTCTTTTCATATTTCTCTTTTGATGCAAAGTACTGAATATAAACTTGTGTTTCGCACCTCCATTGTTTCTTCTTGTCTTCAACTCTTGAGCTGTCACATTTGCATGCATATGCTGAGAAGCATGCCATTTCTTTCCATATATGTAGCGTGTTTCCTCATGCCCAAAGTTGCCACTTTTTAGCATTCAATTTGGCTTAATAATGGAGAAAAGGAACTGCCATATTTGTTAGCATTATTGTCACAACCTCTACTACTGCAATCATGCCTAATCCTAGCTACTTTGTGTGTTCTTTGGTTTCTGCTACCCAACACATTTTATTTTCTTTAGTGCCATCTACTGTCCATGAATTTATGTCCAAAATTATTGCAAGAGAAATGATAACCATGAAAAGGCTTATGATGACAGAGGTTACCTTTTCTTTGAAGGAGTTGTCCTTGAGGGGGAAAAAAAATCTTCTGCTTCTTCATGTGCCTTCCATGGTTGTTTGCATTACTGCCTTTCATTATATCTTACAACTAACTAGCTCTTTTCTGCTACTCTACATTTTGCTACTTCTTATCCTTATGCTAATGCTTTCCTTTCTGATGCTACTATCCAAAAACTTATTTTCCTTTGTTGTTGTTGGAATTTCCAACTGCCCTTACATGGGTGGTTGACCTTCCAGCCTTTTTTCTTTGAAACCTAAACCAAATTTGATGAGAGGGGATATATTATTAACAACAATATCATTTAGAGCCTTTCTTCTCTCCTCAAGATTCTGATATTGAGACAACTCTTCATTTTCCATTTCTAGGTCATGTTTCAACGATCAATGAACATTCTGTAGTCTCAAATAGTAAGCTTATCCATCATTTGCCTGATTAGTTAACACCCCATTCAATATACAAGCACTTTCTTATTGAGAATTAAGATCAAATATTGTTTTTCTCAACTTATCTTTCTCAAGCTCATACTCATGCAACTGCTCCTTTTTCTTGAGATTTTCTTCTGATAGATCCTTGATCTCTTTTATAGAAGATATCAACTTCGTCATTGAATATATCCTTTAATATAGATCCTTTTCTTCGCTATAAGAGGTGTTGGATGAGCTACCACATAGATCTAAAACCATATCTATGTCTGTGGAGTCTTCCATGGGTCTAAGGGCTATCCCTTCTTCATCACTACTAGAAGTACTCTTATTTTCTCCTACAGATGAGAACATCCGGGATCTCTCTTCTGCCTTTGAGGTACTCTCATTTGTTATTGTTACAAATCTAGGTCTCTCTTCACAAGAACTAGATACATGAATATATCTATATTCAGGAGAATAATATGTACATATAGTGGCTAAATGACCTATCTCTTTACAATTATAAAAAAAACAATATCTTACCTTTAGATTCACCTGACCTCTCTTCTAATTTTTCATCATCATATTGAGAGTGATGAGAAGAAAATTTAGCATTAAGAGGAACATCTTGAATCTTCTCAACATCTCTTTTTTGGGATTATTTCTTCGACTTATTCCTTCTCTTCTTCTCATCATTAGCAACCTTCATAGATTCAGGTTCACTGCTCGAGCAACAAGGTTCTTCGACCTCCTCTTGAGCTGTGTACCTTACTCCTCCATATAGAATTGCAATATGTCCAACAATTTCTTTGCTAACTCACAATGCCTCACTTTATCAACATCTAGCTTAGACAAAACTTTCATGATAATCTCCTTGGATTCTATATCAAACTCATTCCTCTCTCCATATATCACAGACATCCAAATTTATTCATTGAATACCATTAAATAGGCCTCCATTCTAATATTTTGGAGCTCATAGTCTAATCCATTTAAAAATGGAACTCCTTATGTTGTTAGCCAAACTCAATTAGCCATTGTTTCCCTTTGATATACCTTCTAGTGATTAAGTGATTCCTGAAAGAACTTGGCTCTTATACCAATTGTTGGAAACAATGTTAATACTGAGAGGGGGGGTGAATCATTATTAAGGCTAATTTAAACTTCTATTCCAATTCAATTTTAATCATTCAAACTTGGCATCCATTATATGAGAGAAATCGTTAACAAACCATCACAACAGCCATATCAACCAATACAAGCATATACATCATGAGCAACAAACACATGAGACAAAGAGGTTTTATGTGGAAACCATTTCATAAAAAAACCACCAAATCTTGTTTTTGTTATTGATGTAAAATAAGAGCACCTAATCCATTACATCAATATATTTGTGATCCACCACTCATAGGAAGCACCAACTACCTTTGATTATTTGCTAGCACCCAGTAGCAGGAAGCACCAACTCCCTTCTTTTGTAGACACATGTCCAACTTACCTGAAGCACCATGTGAAGCACCAACTTCATGAATTTTTTGCAAGAACCAACTTTCACCACCTTGGATTTATGCAAGCACCAACTTGTAGGAGGCACCAACCCCCAATCCTTCTCAAGCACCCACTAGAGATGGAAGAACAAAATTCTTGTATGCATGCTCCAACCCACACTCAATAAGGAACTAATGTTCATTGTATATGACATCCACTTTGCCTGGTTTCAACTCTTTTCTCTTCATCAACCCTTTGGCCCACACAATACTCTGTTATTCTCTGCTCATTCTATAGTATCCTATTGTTCTTCTCAACAATAGTCTCTCATACAACCCACACATCACTCTCTACTCTCTCCTCTTCAAAAATTACACAAAACTCTCAACCCCTTCTGTTCCACAAGCTCTCTCGGCCTCTCACACCATAGCACAATATCTCTTAGCCTTCTTCCTCTACACTAGCACCTTCAACCTTTCACACAACAACACGTGCTCTCTCTTGGGGTCTCTTTCTTCTTCTTAGGCACTCTCAGCCTTTCTCTACAGAACATGTTCACTTGGCCTCACACCGCAACACAAACACACAAAAGACTCTCCTAACAACTCACTGGAAACAATATTGCTTCCCCCAACTTTTCTTAATTGTGCTCCTCTATTTTGTTCCTCTGTTGCACATTGCTCGATGTTACCTCTGCTGCCCATCACTCTGCCATTTACACTGCCCGAGTGTACCTATGCATGGATTCTCCATCCTGTTATTGTGTCTGACTTGAATTATGTTGTTTTAGCTTCAATAAACGCTCGAAATGGGCACCCGAGTGATCTCCATACTGATAATTAATTCTCAGTCCACCTGCACACTCAACAAGTCTCTTCATGCTTATTCATGGCTCACAGAGCTTGATTGTACGTTAAGATGGCTCTCATGTATTGTGATCAACACTTCTGCACTCATTAGAGGAAATTTCAGACTAAAATGGCCTCCAAAGGAAAAATAATAAAATAGGAGATATGAATTTTGGAGGGAAAAGAAGAAAACTATTTTTTTAATCGTATTTTTGGCTTATCTCTTTATAAGTTTACTCAAGTTTCAAGTGTAGACACTCATTGGATGCATAATTAAATTCTGCATCCAATTAGTACCCATTATGCATACCTTTTAGAAGACCCAAATTGATAAAATTTGAAGATACATTAAAAATGTGTGTTCAACACATTTTTTTTAATGTATCTTCAATTTTTTTTAATGTAGGTATTCTCGAAAGTATGCATAATGGGTACTTGTTGGATGCAAAATTTAATTCAATATCCAACAAGTGTATACACTTGAAATTTGAGTAAACATATAAGGAGATAAAACAAAAATACAAATAAAAAAAAAGTATTTTTTTTCCCTCCAAAATATTTACATGTACCTCTTTTGAATTTAAAAGATTTTGATTAGTGTACATATTGTTGATTTTTGGGTAGCATCGGATGTGCTTTAGCCCCAAAATTTTGTGGAGGGGTTAGAACACATGAGATATCAAAGACCCAAAAATCGTTTGGAGAAATTTCACCGAGAGTGAAAGTTATTCAAATAATTAATTATTTTTAATGGAGCCTAAGTTAAAACTTAGGGAATTAAAAATTAAAGTGAATTAATTTAAAGTGGGTGAGAAGCTTCTAAGTGACGAGGATCAAAGCTATTTTAATCTTAGTCGTTGATTAAAGATTATATCACGACCTTGATTTCTTAATAGGAAA
The DNA here is from genome assembly GCA_034641835.2 of Pinus albicaulis. NCBI lineage: Eukaryota > Viridiplantae > Streptophyta > Pinopsida > Pinales > Pinaceae > Pinus > Pinus albicaulis. The sequence continues at coordinate 1,136,022,811 of CM076580.1, forward strand.
ATTATAAAGAAAGGCTTGAAGGTCACTTGGAGAACACACATAGTGATTGAATCTGGATATCGAATTATTCTGACGGAGTAGTGCTCGGACGAATATAAGATCTAAGTGATTCATCAACAGTGAGGGGAAAAAGAAGTTATTGGTAAGAGAACCAAGAGTACAACAGAGAGGCAGCAAAGGAAGCATCGCAACCACTAGAAGAGGTGACGCAGTCCCCAGAAGGGGTGATGCAGGCCCACGCAGGGCTCACGCAGGGGCTGCATAGTGGCTCCAAGGGACAATCCAAATTTTGCTAGAGATCGGGGTTTCTAAGATGGGAGGGCTGAAAATCGATTTTCTAAGAGGCAGATCAGCGTAGAGAAGAGGTGACATAGTCATCAACCATCCCCATGCAAGACTACGCATATACAGTGCAGAGGCAAAATAGAGGGAGTTGGGGTTTCGCCAGTTCGAATCTTGGATCAGCCAGAACTTGCAGTGTGAGGTAAAAATCACTATTTTATCTATCTGCAGAGGATTTTCTCTATTGGGTGAGCCTAATTCAGCACCCAAGTTGTACTCAAAATATTTTTGCTTAATAATTGAAACCCTCATATCTGTTGCAACAATTTCCCCCCATTGGGTTTTTCCGAAGACGTTAGTCCAAAAATAAGAGTGTCCTTTGTGTGTTTGTCTCATTTATTTTTTAGTACTTGATTTGTATATTGGTGTAGGTTGCTTAGTATTTTCATTCATATTTTCTGAATAATTCTGTAAATAACTTGTTAAATGGAAAATACAAGTAGGTAATGAAAATTAGTTAACTGCAGTAGGATTTCTGTTTGTAATATTCAAAAAATTTCACACATATTATGTACGCGAATATTTCATGGGCACTTCTAGGCTAAAATTTCCTTTAATGTATCCATCTTTTACATTTAATTCTTCATTAATGTGCAAGAAATCTCAAGCATGGTTGTTCTGGAGTCAGTTGCTACCTCTAAAAATCATGGTCCTCTCTGTCTCAGTCTCCTACCTTTGACAATCACCATTGACTCTGTTAATGCCTATATGAAATTATGGTCCTTTCTATATTCAACCAACACTTTCTGCGAACTATCTTTTGACTCAACCATCCTTCAATACCTCTTTGTTGCACTATCAGAGCCCAATATCTCATAACTTTTATTAAAACAAATGTTACGAAAGAGAAAGATTATGAGTTTCCTTTAGCCCCTTTTGTTTAGATCCTTATCGCATTTCCTCCATGGGACCGGGTGTTGTGACTGGTGGAATAACACTTAGGTGCTAAACACTTCTGGATGTTTCTAGGATCCTATATCCTTGTGTATTTGTGCTTGACCCTTTGTTCTTTGGGTTTCTACTACCAAACAAAATCCACATCGAAAACACCACACACCGTAAATTTTCTCAAAATGCTTTTATATAGGAGTTCTGATATCTACATCCTCTGATATTCTCCATAATACATGGGTTCTTGGTCGTGCTTTGTGCCCTTGGTTCTTTGAACTCCACGACCAAGTGAAAATCCACATCGGAAGCCCTTGGTATCAACATTTCTCTCCAAATTACAATTACGGAGGAGTTATGAAATTACGACCTCTGAAATAATTCCCACATGACATCACATAACACTTAGATTCTATGCTCTTTTATATTCCCTTGGTTATTTGGGTACTCACGACCAAACACCACTCAACATTAGAGCTCCACACATCAGATCAGAACTTTCCCATAAAACATTTACACATGAGATACATAAAACTCCAACCTCTGAGATGACATCATGTTGATGTCATCAAATCCACATGGTGTCTCCTTAGTGGTGACATGTGTTACCTGGATTTTCCACTTTAGGCCACCTAATAGTGCTAAATATGATTGCCACATGTCCTATGTACAACCACGTCATGTTATCATCATCTTCCACCATCATCTCCTAAGGGCCAATCACATGTTGCCATGTGTCCTATACAAGGAGAGAGAAAGGGTCCCTGGTTCTTTGGTTTTTCAATGAATTCCTTTGTAAATCATTCTCTTTGCAACCCTCGATGCTTACAAAAAAATTCAAATAATAAGAACTTACGAAATTATGATCTCCAAAATTCCGAAATTTTCTTGCTCCAAGTTTCCGATATGCTACTCGGTCCAAGGTTCTGATATGTTGCCTGCTTTGAGATTTCGATATGATAAGCCTTCTCTAATATTCATCCCTTCCGATATCAAGTTTTGATGATCTTCCTGCCGACGTCCCAACGAATTTGATCTCCGATATTCCCATTTCTCTTGTTGCCTTGGTTCTGAGGTCCCAAAATTTGGGGTCCGAAATTCAGCCTGCTGCCCTGATATCATATCAAAACGTTATTAAAATGCAATTACATTGAGGTTACAAAGTTCTGAGCTCCCAAGGTTCCGCCATAATCTTAGCTAAGTTTGGAATTTCTGCCAACTTTGGCTATCCGCCAAGACTCCTCCAATCACCTTTTAACTCTGCTTTCATGGCTTAAGTCACCAAACTTTGACAGGGAATAACTCCTGATCTAGGAGGCCATTTGAAGACTTCCACATACCATTGGAGATCTATTTTAGATCACTAACCAACTGTGCCATCTCCAATATTATATGTGTTGGTCAAGATTGTCATTGATATCAATATGGCATTGTTTGTGATGGAAAATATTCTTGTGATATTGCCCTAACCTCTTTCCCAAATCTATTGATGAAACCCTAACCCTAATCCAAAGAAACCCCAGAGAACCCCGAGCATGAAAATGATGCATATGATGATGCATATCTAATAATGCATTATGATGGATAAAGTAGTCGCGTTTCCATGAAATCCTCGTAGGCACCTAACCCTAGCCATACCCTAAGTTCATATAAGTCCATATCCTAAAAATTTATTATCCTTGTGCTTTATGTCCCATCATAGATATATGTAAAAAGGAGTATATGGCAAGGATTTGAAAGGTTTAAATAAATACATGAAAATCATATATGTGATTTAATAATATACTGGCATATATATATCAAAACTTGTATCAGATTGGACTTAATCCTACAAAAAAACATATACGTAGATCCCCACCTTTCTCGGCATCCAATCTACCGTCCATCTGGCATACTTAACCATGCATCTTGGCATTCATATCACCTCAACAGACCAGCACACAACCACGTTGACATTCATCAGGTTTTTGGTGATACACAATTAAATTACACGCAGGCACGTCGACTCTCCAAACGTTGTACACGTTGGCTCCACCACTTCACCATACACGTCGGCTAAAATGAGGACGTTGAAGATTACGCTAAGTGGGAATCATCGTAAGTCGGCCCTATCGCTGGAAATGAAGAACGACTTCACCACAAGTCTGCTATTTACTTGTCCACTTGAATCTATGCCATATATTACCACTCCACGTCATAGAAGATGTCGGTTGCAAGTCGGCTCTTTGAAGCCATCTGCCACGTCCCCTCACCATGACTATACATAAAAATTAAGGTTCAACGCATTAGCTAAGCAAGAAAAAAATGCAGATAAATTACAGATATTGGATCAGTGGAGGAAGACAACAAACATGGGCACAGAAATAGATACAGTATTTTGATACAAAGGCTCGGAACTGTACATGAATCAAACCAGTAAAGATCGCAGCTGGAATTCACTGATTTTTCCCTATATTAACTTACGGAGGAGACAGGTCGCACATTTGAAGTTAAGAACAATCTTCTATTGAAGCCTGAAACAAGAGATTAATATATCGTTTGGGCGGTGAGCACAACTGTTGCAAATTTATGGGTGAATAACTCGGACCAGTGAGAACAACCCTCCATAAGTCGGACCAGTAAACAAAACTATTATAAATTCGTGCGTGAATAATTCGGCTCCACCAAATAAACGACGTGTAGCCAAGTCAACGGAAAATTTATGTTTCGGATCTCCTTTGAAGAGTTGAGTTCTGAAACTCAGTGAAGATCACTTATAAAAAGGGAAAATAGGCACAAAAGTGAACAAAAAGCCAAAAGGAAAATGTTTTGGTTAATCCAGTGATTGGGTCATATATGTAGATCGAACCTGTGACTATAAATATTGATATATACTCCTTTTGAAGATCGAATCACTTGCTGGAAAACACACCCTACCTCAAGTTCAAACTTGCTGGCATCTATATCCTGATCTGTGGAAATAAGTTTGAGCGGAAAAAAATTAAATCTCAGGTTTTCACGCACTTGGTGAAATCTTTAAGATTGTTTATTCTTGCAGCAAATTATTGGATATTCTTGAGATTATATAGGGATAAACTATTGAAGATAGTTTGTGCTTTGTTTAACACATCACCAAAGAATTATTAAAGGGACCTTGAAGTCTTGGTAAAGTACCTTGTTGAAGAACACCGTGTGCAGAACTATTGAAGCCTTTTAGAGGAGATCATGATGCATTGATGCAACCATCATGAGGTGAGCTTAGAGATCTTTGGTTGGGTATAATGAAGAGCAGCGGTGACACTGAAGAAAAGGTTGTCATTGATGACATGATGTGTAGATTACAATGAAGAGTAAGCTGAAGATTGTTAGGGCTCGTTGAAGAAGACATTGGGAGCCATAAGTATAACCAAATATATCTTGACGAAATGAAGCTTTGAGGTTGGTGCCTCAGAATTGACAAGGTTGGTGCCTTGGAAGATAGGGTTGGAGCCCTAGAGGATAGGTGTCCTCAAGAGACCAAGTTAGAGCCTGTATCAGATATAGGGTTGGAGCCCTTGAGGTTGGTGCCTCGGAATTGACAAGGTTGGAGCCTTGGAAGTCCAAGTTGGTGCTTGGAAAATAAAGGTTGGAGCCTTGGAAGTCTAAGCCGGTGCTTGGCGAATACAGGTTGGAGCCTGGGAGATTGCAGATTGGTGTCTTCATCTAGGGTTGGAGCCCTACATATATTGTACTTGATTTATTGTAAAGAAGAAAATAATAAAAGCATTTATTATTATTGTTCATTTTGTGTTCTAAATATAAGTGATCTAACTGGTAAAAATAACAATTGAAAAGAAATACTGATTCACCCCCCTCTCAGTATTTCCAACAATATGAACTTATCTCTTGAGGAAAAAAGTCCTCCAAAGTTTGGGACTCCCAACCATCATAATCTTCTTTTTTATGGATTCTCCAATAAGCTTGTTACTATGGTGATTCTCTTCCAAAGACAAAAACAACCACAAGACTCCACCTGAGATTGACACATCAAGCATATCATTGCTAGCATCTGCTGCTATCAAAACTAGCTTTGTGGACATAAAATCTAACATATGCCAGCACATGCATCCATGCTTATCTGGTTAACATCAATGGAAACACACTTGTAACTAATAGCCATCCAAACAATGCAAACTATCCAACACATTTCACTCTTGAAATACTCCAAAATACTTCCTATCTCATGTTTGATGGCTGATGCAAAGGGAAATGAACTAACCAAGCCTTGGCTAGGCCTACCCTTTTTCATAGCATCCCTAGAGTGATTCCTGAATACTTTCTTGATTTCATCCTAAGGAAACTGGTATATTTCCCCTCCAAAAAACATTTTGAGGGTCTCCATTACATCCTTCCTGATCCCCCGGAGAAGAAATAGCTTCAGTGACTCAGGATCAAGGGTACAATATTTACCCCTCCTGTAATTGAGTTGGAATCTCTCAGTCCTCTAAACATTCGTATGGTCCTAGGATCATCCTGAAGATTTATTCCTTTGTTTCTTTGAACCTACAATAATCCCTATACTTCTCATTAAAGGATTTATGCATTTGGGCCTAGGTAGAGATGCTAACTCCAGGTAAGCCCATAAACTAGTGCGAGGCTACATCTTTGATGGTGGATGGAAAAAAATTCAGGTTCTTTTCATTAGAGGTATATTCATAGGTGCTATAGACATCAACAAATTCAAACATGAATGTGTCAGGGTCGTCAAAGGTTAGGCCATGGAAATATGGAAGGGAAACAGGGCTTATATTCTTCATTCTTGCCTCCCCATTGGTTTCTTGGATAGGGATTGTTTTTCTATTTTTAGCCATGGTTTGGATAGGTGAGGTAGACTCTTCTTCTCCTATGGGTTCCTCAAAAATTTTGGGTTGCTCACCTATAGGGTCTTTTAACTCCCCTATAGTCAAAGAGGGAAGTCCACGATTACCAAAGAATAATTATGGTTGGATGCTTGAAGGGATGGGGGTTTTTGATACGAATTTCCCTTGACTATCCCTACCCCTGCGAGGCATCAAAGAACTAAATTTATTTTTATTTTCCCTTTTTTTGAATCTTTCAAACCAATAGTACTGATGCAAAATAGAAATAATAAAACAAGAAGCTTCTAAGTATAAATAACAACACCTTGTCGAAAACGACGCCAAAAAGTGATGAGCTCTAGTATTGCATCAAGGATGTTGCAACTCCCAAGGCTCTCAACTTAAATTATCAATCCAGGGTTCGTACAAACTTAGAGGTGACAATGTTATATGTGCAATAGGTGAAGTTCTACACATGTCACCGTCAGTCATTGGATCAAATAAAGGTAAGAAGAGGCCACTCATTAAGCTAATATACAAAGAGAATTTGTGGAATGGAAAGACAAGAAAAAAATTCCCTAATTGCAAGGAAAGGAGTATTAGCCTAATTACATAAATGAAAGTATCGTTCATTAAATCTAGATACTGATTGTAACTACAAGAAAGGAAAAAGGCTACACCAGTTGCAGAAATCAACCATGATACTCTATTTTAAAACTAATCAAATCAATATTGTACTTGCATGAATCATTAATCTAATTTAAAATTTCTTGAGAATAAGAAGTTCAGTCTACAACACATAACTAGGGATTAAAAAAAAACTAAGTCTAGTCTACTTGTTGTTTTGTGTTTGCAGTGGAGGAAGGATGGGGCTAGAGTGGTCTTGGAATATCCGTAATAAAGGATTAAAATCCCAGGGGTCATTATTCAACTTCAAAATGAAAAATTCAAGGTCCCAAGGAAATCTGGTTGAATCTGGATAATGCTACAAGACTGCTACAGGAAACTTTGTTTTGCTACAACAGTGGGTCATAGAGCTTTCTGAGGGAAAGGAAGGTGTTATGAAGATGGATTAGGGTGGATTAAGGATGCGTGAGGAATTTTCCAATGCTTAACACCCCTCAGAGGTATATCTTTCATAGAAACGCATGCCCATAGTGTCCTTCATTAACCTTGAAAAGATGATTTCGGTGGCAGAACTTGAGAGCAATATGACGTTTCCAAGAGGAGCATAGAAACGAAAAGGTGGATGTGGATGAGTGTTCCAAAATTTTCAAGTCATTGGAAGATCCTGCAAATTGGTAATCAAGAACATGCATCTACTAATCAATGTTGTAGTACAATTAATCAAAGTGGAAAGGATGAGTTGAACTTTATTTCTCCAAGATCTATTCTATCCTTGAGAATAGGCTTGCTTCCCTCCTAAATATCGAAATTGGTAGATATATTTCCCTTATATCTCCATATGCACTTGATTTCCTAAACTTCCAGTGGAATTAGAGTTGTTGGTGAGGAATATTTGGACTCAAGTTGAGTTGGGAGAGTTAATGTAGTGGAAAAGCCTCCTATATTCTCTCTAGATGCCTCCAACGAGCCCCTCCATAGTAAATGTCTCAAAAAATGCTTCTCTTGCTTGCATATTAACCACATTATCCCATGAAATATCACATGCACCCTTTAGTCTCCCTACTAAAAACATTATGGCTAAAAATGTAAATTAATGTGAGAAAAAGAGAGTTTAAGGACTGGAGGATAACACAATGGGCCTCAAAATGTACATATTGATGGGACCCATCACATGGCCACCACCAATTTTAGGGGATGCCATTCTACCTCTGTGATGCACTTGATACAACTCATGCCTTAATGAACAGATTAGTTCTTGGTAAGCATCCATGAAATCCTTTCTTGTTTTTCTTTGATGATATCTCATATATGGTAAAATATTCACACAACCTCTAGAGAATTTGGACCTTTTTTTGGCCTACTTTAAGAAAACATAAGTAATACGTAAAAGAAATGAAGTATGTATATGCCAAGACTTATTTGAATTATATTGGTCATATTATCTTTGTAATGGGTGTTTTTATCAATCCTATGAATGTTCAAGCCATTTAATAGGGGACAATGCTCATGACCCTTAAAGATATTTACTAAACTATTGGGTGCACGCAATGAGGGATTTAGTTGTTTGATGAGGTGAGGTGCCTATTTAGGAGGAGAAGCATTAGAAATTTGGAGGAAAGCACTTAATTTTTTGGAGCTTAGGAACATGTAATATATACCTTGGTCTCAATTACATTCAAAATAGAGATGTAGAAAACAATTATATTGATTATAAAAGTTATATTATGTAACTTTGTTGAAAATCACAAGTGCCATGTGAAATTGTATCTTTGAATCTTAGTTGTTGACCTAACACCATTCAATAATGACTTCCACTGTATAGTTCCTTGGAGATTAGTGACGGATTTGTTGTAGCTTGTACAACAATTTTCCATTATGATATGAATTCTTCACAAAGTGGGGATCCATAGAATTTTTCTTTGTTATATATATATATATATATATATATAGTACTTATTTTGTAGTATTTGACTAGTATTCCTATTTGTTTAATGATTTTTTCCTTAAATATAATCACTCATTTGACCTATGATTTATTATGTATAATTTCATAATTAGGGGGAAAATGATTCTATTTAAATCCATACTTAATTCATGGTATATTGGGATGATAATGTTCATTTTTGAATGCCAAGGTGTGGGTAATTCAGATCCAAACCAAAACAAGTATGTTTCTATTCAAGTAAGCTCCATGGTGACTGATATAATTTTGTGTCTGGATCTATGTGCATTTCAAACAATTTTGGTTGAGTTGAAACAAATATCATATTAGTTGCATCCAGATCGAGATGGAGGCTTGATAGTATCATGTTTAATCCTCTGGATTGTTACACCATTTTTTGGTCATCTAACCTATTATCATTAGATGGACCCAAGTACACCATGTAAGACCAGTTTTACCCTAAGTAAAACTGCTTTCACTATGTTAAAACAGGAAACCCCAAAAGGAAATATTAAACAAACCTATATTTGTTTGATTTCCCTCATGGAATAATTAATTAAACCATAATTTAATTATTATTCCCAGTCATGTTTAACCCAAAATCAAAGAAATTAATTAGATAAACCTTTATTTATCTTATTATTTTCTAGGAATAATTATTTAAACCTTATTTAGATAATATTCCTTGTTAAATATGACCAAATCACCCACAAATAATTAAATAAATCACTACTTATTTAATTATCTTTCAACCACTTCCTTAAATAATTAAATAAATCATTATTTATTTGATTATCTTCTAACCGCTTCCTTAAAAATATAAATAAATCATTTATTTATTTATTTTTGACAAATTAAGGGATTTGACCCAAGTCAAATACCTTTTCCCTTCAACAAATATAATAAAATATTCCATAAAAAGTGGATCTAGATCTGGTTAACCCATGCACCAAGATCTAGAATGACCCAATATTTTGTTATAAATAGGAGGGTTTTCCCTACCATTCTTCACCTTTTGTTGCCTATTAGATCACTTTGGATCTATACACTTGGTCACCATTTTCTGCCATTTTTCTCCCTTTGAGCTCTACTCTTTGCATTGGCTTTTCTACATCAACTAGAGAGAAGAATCTTAGATCTGAAGTGCTGAGGACTTCCAAGAACCCATCCCACTGAGGGGAATTGGATACTCCTTCTGGTTTTCCTCACAGGTGCCCCATTAATGCAAAAATTCTTTCAAAAATTGTTCTTGTCTTGTCTATTGGTATATGGAGCAAACCCTTATTTTTACTGCTTAATGTCTTTCCATACATAGATCTGGTGTTTTGCAGCTATTTTCTTGTCTAACTAATCGCAGATCTGAAGATATTGGCAGCCACTTTTGTTGTTAGGGCTATTAGTTATGCGTAGCTAAAGTGGTCCCTTTTCGTACACTTCGACAAAGGATTCATACTAACAAATGGCGACTCCACACGGGTTTTAAATTACGACCGCTGTCGTTTTTCATATTCCTGCATATCCAGCTACTTCAGACCCTAGGGTTTCTTTTCAGTTGTTTATTTTTCCTATTTTCATGTTGTTTTTCTCACATAAAACCCTAAAACATCAAAATTTCTAACTTCCGTGTGTTTCTGGCCCTATTGCGCAGGTAAGCGACACCAGCCGCAACTGAGACGGCAAATTTTCTGAAAATCTGCCGCCGAGACAACCGGAACTGGGGGTCGCACTTTTTGGCCCTAAACCTACGACCTGGACCTCCAGGTCGCACTTTTTAGCCTATTTCCTGCGACCTGCACTGCAATCAGGTCAGAAACTGCGACCTGCCATTTTTTCAGCATTTTTTCTGCAAATTTTCTGGGTTTTTCTGCAGCTTCTGTCAGGGTCCTCCAGCCTCTGTCTCAGCCTGTTTTGACCAAGTTCTGATCTATTTTTACTCATCTAAGTGGGAACCTAGCCCCTTAGGGCTTTAGTACCCTCCACTTTTTGTGGAAGAGTTTTAAGCTGTTTCAGCCGTCTGTTTTTCAGAGCTTCAGCCTCCTTTTTTCCAGATCTGTTACCTCCCTTTCAGATCCTTTGAAATCAGCCTTTCTTCCTTTCAAATCACCTCCCGTCGTTTTGTTTGGACCTAATTTCTGGGCCTCCCCTTGCCCCCTCCGGTTTTTGTTGATTTCCTTCCTTTTTCCAGCCACCTTGCCTCTGTCTCTTGGCTGTGATCTGCACCTCTTTTCAGCAGCTTTATCCTCTAGATCCCTGTCCCTTTTGACCCTAGATCTATTGACCTCTTTTTATGTGTGTTTTGAGTAGATTTTTTCCCTCTTTTAGAGTAGTTTTGAGAGACCCGCCTTTTTGGGTTAGATTGATGCATAGTTAGCTGTTAAATGTTCTGTCCTTTCAGCAATCTATATTGTTCTACACAGATTTCTTTTCAGTTACGCAGCACACTTTTTCTTGCTCTCAAAACGAAAAGGGTTTAAAAATTAAAATTAACGCACACCACACACTGACCCTAAGTGAAGAAGCGCATGGTTAACACCGCCTGGCAAAGACTCTAAAATCAATTGTCACTGCACCTTATCTGCCCTTGACATTACTTGATTCTGTCCCTTTCTGCCCTTGTCGGTTTCCTTCTTCCTGTCATCATTGCGCCCCCAAGGCGCCTTTCCACGAACTTCTTCGCCTTCATCCTCGGTTTTCTGTCGTCGACACCTCCAGCCACAGCGAGTCGTCGAGCCGAGTCCACCTTCGAGTGTCTTTCTGGCTTTCCCCTCTCTGATTCTGTCGGGTCCTCCTTCTCACTCTTGGTTCTCCCCACATCACCTTCATATGTAAGCAGTCCCGGGGCCTAGCAGCAGTTCTCAGGCCCTAATTCCGGCCCTCTCTGGCCAGACCGCCATAGAACTACCCGGCCACCCTGTCTTTATCGTACATTGCGGTACCTCAGCCTCCCCGATTTCCATCAATTGATCAATGACCCCATTCACCACAATGCTAATTGGCCTGCTATGCCAACCAAGCTCCCCTCCAACATCCCTAAGTTTGAGGGCCTTAATGGAGAAGATCCAACCAATCATGTCCGATCTTTCCACATGTGGTGTTCCTCCAATTCCATTACCGATGACTCCATCCATCTTCATTTGTTCCAACACACGCTTACCAGCGAAGCTTCTAAATGGTATGTCGAACAAGCCACCTCTACCCATACCATCTTTGAGACTCTTGCCCAAGCCTTTTTGTCGTACTTCCAGCTCCCTCTCCGATATGATACTGGCACGGAGCTCTTGACTTCCTTCAAGCAATCCTCTTCAACACGCCTTTCCGCCCATGTTCAGGAATGGCGAAGAAGACGGAGCTTATGTCGAGCCCCTCCCTTCGAAGATCGGGTTTACATGGACTGGTTCCTTCGCACCCTTCCCGCTCCCATCGGCAAAGATGTCGCCTCTCATTTTCCTCAAACTGAAGAAGCTGCCCTCCAAATAGCCTTGAAATATGACCTGATCTACGCTCAATCTGGTTATGTTTATACCGTTCTTCCTGACATCCCTAGGCCCGGTGGCGCTAACGCCCGGGGGGCATCTCATTCCACCGACGGTATCGTTGGAGCCCTTTCCCATCCATACGCTCAACCTCCTATGGGCTATGGTCTCCCTCAGGGAGGGGCCAGCTCCTCCAGCACTCTTCCCCCTCCCGGTAGCATGTATCCAGGATACGGCATGCCCCCTCCTTTTGCCCAACCTCCTGCTTACCTCAATGTTGCCCAACCTACCCACTACCCTTATCCGCAGCCTGGTGTGCCAGCTCCTCCAGCATATGCACTTCCTCCTCCCTTGCCTCCTCAAACCCAGCACTAGCACCTACAGCCCCCTCCAGTGCAAAGTATTTGCATAGCAAGGCGCGACTAATACCCCTTCTTCTCAAAGAAGGCGGAGAGGCAATCCAAACCAATAAACACACAGTGCTCGCTGGACCCCGATCTTGTGGTGTGGACCCTAACACGCCAGCAGCAACGGGGCACTACGATGGGCCCGGACGGTAGCCCGCACAAGTAAGCCTTGTTGGGTATTTGCGGTGTTGGGTCATTACGCCGATTGTCCCCTCACCCGGATGCGGCGGATGCTAATGGCCGGGAGTCAACACATTGCACGGACGACACGCCTCCCCTCATGCTCCTCCCTAAGTGTGGCCACTACCCGACATTTGTGTTCCCGCGATCCTTTCCCTAGAAAGCGGGATTCGTATTGTGCCAACACATGGGCAACGGTGGCCACCATCCCTTTAGGTTTCCTGCGGCTGAAGGATCCCCTTGCTGATGCACTCCGATCTCTTGCCGTGTTGATCTTCACACTTCAGGCGCTCGGTCTCGCGGTACCCCCGAAGCCTCTGCCAGAGTACGCCCCGAGCCTCCTTCTTCGAGTTCTCTGAGCCTCTTTCGACACCAAATGGCCCCTTACATATCCATCAACCCAAAGTTGAGGTTCATACCAAGATTCCTAAGGGACCATTACGTCGAAACGCTGCTTCCGGTCAAGCTGCTCATTCATATAGCATAGTAGATGATTTGGCGCAATCTCCTGCCGCCATTTCCACACTGGAACTCCTCCAGTCGTGCCCTTCCCAAAAGAAGGCTCTACTATCTGCCGTGGGCACTGTAGATCCTGCTGATGACCAAATGATTGTTTTCGACGCCTCTCAATCGGACCATCCTCCTCTTCGTGCTTTCGTCGCCTTCCAAATCCTAGCCAAAATCCGGAGCCGGACCGATGTTTCTAGGTGTATAGTGATGAGGGGCATCAGCACGTGTGATGTCGCTTCGGTTCTTCAGAGCTGCTTTCCGGATCTCCACAGTGGCCCCTTCCCGATCTGCCCTTCGGCGTGGGCGGCCATGCCTCCCAGCCCATTGGCCTGTTTTGTAATTGTCCTATCACCCTCGCCGGTAAGACTGTTTGCGTTGACTGAAGTCATCGACGCCCCGCTAGATTACAACATTCTATTGGGGCGAAGCTACACCTATGCTATGTCTGTTGTCCCATCCGTGGTTTTTCGCAAGATGTCTTTCCCCCATAATGGAAAGATAGTCACCATTGACCAGTTGACATATCATGAGCCAAAATCTCAGACCTCACCTGAGACGACCATCTCTTCTGTAGCCAACAAGCAAACCGTCGATTCCTTGACCAGTGTCTCCCCCGGCGTTTACAAAGATTCCTCCCTGCTTGGAACTTTCCCTAACCTTCCCCCTCCTCCTATCACTGATCCCATATTATCGAATGTTTGCATGATGCAATCGTCTCAGGCTGCTCGTAAGCGGCCTGCCTCGACTAGTCAGCAACCTCCCCCTCGCCCTCCGCAACCCGCTCCTAGCCATTCATTTCAGCCAGCCGGACCTCCTCCTTCTGGCCCTCCCCCTACAGCTGGTATCCCTGAACCCCTTTATCCTCCTAGATCGGTTCCCCCTGGCCTTAACCATCTCGGAGCCGTCCCTCCTGGTCATTACCTTGCTGGGCTGATATCGTTCCTAGCTCCCCCACTAGGAGTGTACATGGTACCGGTCATGGCCACCCTCTCTCTTCCTAACTTGACCCTTGGGATTCCCGTCTGGTACCATGATCCTCCAGCCGCAACCCCACCTGGTCAACCCAAACCTTATATTGCTTTAACCCCAGTTCAACCGGTCCCCATGACTTCTCCCGCTGCAACAGTGCCTCAGTCACCTCAACAGGAACCACCTCCTGTTGTGACCGCTTCAGGTAAGAAGGGCAAAGCTCGCAAGGGGGCATCAAAGGACAAGGCTGCCCCGACAAACCCTACCCCTCCTCGACCTCCAAAGCATACCATCCAGTGTGCTTTGTGTGATGTTGTCGGCCACGCCACCCATACCTGTCCTGGAGTGCTTCGTCTCAAGCCCATGGTTAATGTCACATTCCCTGAGTCCACGGTCCCGGAAGCCTCTGTTCCTTCCGCGACCATGCTTAAGAACCCAAAGACTATTCACACCAACTGCCCCTGTGCTTTGTGTGATCTCCATGGCCATTACACCCATCTTTGTCCCTGTCTCGAGGATTTCTGCCCTTCTCTAGCTGCGGTCCACCATTTCGAGGCCAAGCACAATGAGTCCACCTCTCCCCTATTTGCGCATTCTGCTTCAACAGAACTACTAGACATGACTGCTCCCATTAACATTCCCCCTCCTGATGTCGAGATGACGGAGCCTTCGTCCAACATTTTCTACCTATCATCATCCATGAGACCCTCGGGGAACATTCCATCTGAATCCTCCCCTGTTGTTTCGCTTGACCTGCCTTCCGCGATCATCTTGGGCTCAACATCGGTAGATCCTCTATCTACTTACTCTTCGGTCACCCCTTGTGACGATGCGCATGTGAACCTCTCTTCTCATGATGATGATTCAGATCGCTTCACCACGTCAGGAGGTCTTTCTTCCACCAGTCACCCCATCTTCTATCACGATGACGACATTATGGAAAAAATTCCCATCCCTGACTTTATCTATTCCCCCTTACATCGAACCCATGCATTCACACCACATCCACCTTGTGGACACTACATTGAAACCCAATGTTTGGGTAAGGGGGCACCCACATTTGAGAGGCCAAGAGAAGCAATTCTCCACAACTCTCCTAGTGTATCTGGTCGTGTTGACTTTAGTCCCAGTATTCTTCCACATTTAGAAGAACCTCTAAAGTCCCATATCACTTCAGATCACTCTAGGGATGATACCCCTTATCGTTCCCTCATCTTACATCAGCAACCCAGTCTCTTAGACATTATTGTTGACCAACCTATAGCTTTTCTACGAGAGCATCAGTTCATTATCTCCAAATCCTCTTTTTGGGATAGTGACACCAGGTATGCCAACTCGGAAACTTAAATTCCATTTGATCCCTATATGCAGTACCACAAGAGATTGGTAATCCTCCATTGCCTTTCTAAAACTGCATAACCATAACGAGAACAAATGGCACACCACATCATTTAAATGTGTTTAGATTCCCCTTTTTCTAAATAAATTTTGGCATGACCACACCATTCTCGGGGGCACCTATGCCCCTCAACCATAAGCCTCCTCACCTCGTTTTTGGAGAGGAGGTTGTCTTACCAATCGAGTGTGAAATCCCTTCCCTTCATCTGGCTGTTGAACTTCTCCCTGACACCCAACCTCTAGAACAACGACTTATCATGCCTGAGCATGCCTCTGAAGACCGCCGTGTTGCATTGCAAACCATGGAAGCGGCCAAGAAACGCACCAAAGCTCAATATGACCGAAAAGTCCAGCCTCATCCTTTTCACAAAGGCGACCTTGTTCTAGTATGTGACCAAGCCCATGATGTCCTTGGTCACGGGAAGTTCGACTCATTATGGCTAGGCCTTTACGTCATCAGTAAGGATATTGGTAAGGGGGCATACCTTTTAGAGGACTTTGAAGGCAATCCTCTTCCTAATCCTCGCAATGCACTCTATCTTAAGAAATATTACCCTTAGCATTTCCCTTCTGAGATGTGTGTTTTATGTTCTGTTAGATAGCCAGCATCTTTTTTTGTACTTTCATCCTTCGCCAGGAGCTATTTTTTCCAAGAAGGATCACTTCACCTCTCCTTCAAATCGAACTTCCTCACTTACAACACTTGTACTTGGGGCACCATTTTGCCTCCTTACTTGTCTTTGTTCGTGTCGATTTTCGTCATGAGTTACCATCTTGTACTCATTTTTTCATGGTCCCCCATTGGACCTTTACTATGTGGCAACACCATCAAGTCGCCCTTGTTTAGAGCATCCAAGTTGAGTCATCATCGCATTCATGGAGTCTATCCCGAGTCCCTTTGTACCCCGCTATAGCCCTCCATCCTTCATTGCTTGGTCTCTCTCTTGTGTCACACATTATGACCTTCAGTCCCACTATCCCCTATCCCTTATGATATTGTGTCAGTCGCTGCCATGTCATTCATGCCCTTTATGCTCTAACAAGGGAAGTCGTCCATTCGCTACTCAGTCCTTTCCATTTCACTCTCATCATTAGTGTCAGTCTGTCCGTCGCTCTACTGTTTTCTCTCGTACCTTAGTTGAGGGTCTCTCATTTCCTCAACTATGGCGAACCTCCTTCTGTCGACCTCAGCTTATTCATTCCAGAAGCCAGGTCTAGAGGGTGGTGTACCTTGGTTCCAGCTTCCACTCTTGTTCGGTGCCTCGGATCAAGCAAAGGGATATCTCCTTTCCCTTTGACTTGATTGTTTCTCCAGCTCCTTTTAGCATGATTGAGATTCGTATACTTGATGGTCCAGTGATCCAGCAGCAGCTCTTGATGATTCCCAAGTGTGTGTGAGATGTTTCAACCCTCATGAGGGGGTGGCCCTACAGGTAGCTCCCCACATGCCCGGATGACCTCTTCTTTGCAGCCTTCGATGCAGCTCCCGATATTTGATGATGTTGGCCGTAGCCACTTGCAGCGCCTCTTCGACTTGCATGTATCAGTCAGATTTTGTGAGCCCTTCCCCATTTACAAGGGGCATTTGGGTTGTATTTGTATCTCATGTACTCAGATATTATTGTACAAGTCCTGGCTGTTATCCCAGGCACAGCATGTATATGGGATTCCTCATTGTATTTTTATCTGGCTCATGATTATGCCAGCTGTACTTTATGGTTCGGTCCCTTGTTTATTGGACACACTATTCTTTTGTACTTTGTCTCGGCGGGCATAGGTATGCCTCCCCCGCCGCCTTCAGCACAGGTACCCTCTCATAAAAAGAGACTTGTTGCACTTGCGAGTCTCGTCTCCTCAGGGTCTAGTCCTTCAGCACACTATCTACCTCACATTTCTCTCTCTGACATCCCTTTTGTTGTCTAGTGATTGTGTTCTTACAACATACTTCGGTCATCCGATTTGCTCCTGACACTCGCACGCTGGGGGGCAATCTGTTACACCATTTTTTGGTCATCTAACCTATTATCATTAGATGGACCCAAGTACACCATGTAAGACCAGTTTTACCCTAAGTAAAACTGCTTTCACTATGTTAAAACACGAAACCCCAAAAGGAAATATTAAACAAACCTATATTTGTTTGATTTTCCTCATGGAATAATTAATTAAACCATAATTTAATTATTATTCCCAGTCATGTTTAACCCAAAAACAAAGAAATTAATTAGATAAACCTTTATTTATCTTATTATTTTCTAGGAATAATTGTTTAAATCTTATTTAGATAATATTCCTTGTTAAATATGACCAAATCACCCACAAATAATTAAATAAATCATTATTTATTTAATTATCTTTCAATCACTTCCTTAAATAATTAAATAAATCATTATTTATTTGATTATCTTCTAACCGCTTCCTTAAAAAGATAAATAAATCATTTATTTATTTATTTTTGACAAATTAAGGGATTTGACCCAAGTCAAATACCTTTTCCCTCCAACAAATATAATAAAATATTCCATAAAAGTGGATCTAGATATGGTTAACCCATGCACCAAGATCTAGAATGACCCAATATTTTGTTATAAATAGGAGGGTTTTTCCTACCATTCTTCACCTTTTGTTGCCTATTAGATCACTCTGGATCTATACACTTGGTCACATATCTCCATCATTTGCTCCCATTGAGCTCTACTCTTTGCATTGGGTTTTCTACATCAACTAGAGAGAGAAATCTTAGATCTAAAGTGCTGAGGACTTCCAAGAACCCATCCCACTGAGGGGAATTGGATATGCCTTCTATTTTTCCTCACAGGTGCCCTATTAATACAAAAATTCTTTAAAAAATTGTTCTTGTCTTGTCTATTGGTATATGGAGCAAACCCTTGTTTTTACTGCTTAATGTCTTTCCATGCATAGATCTGGTATTTTGCAGCTCTTTTGTCTATTGCTTGTGATTAAGAATAATTGCTTTTGTTGTTAGGGCTATTAGTTATCTTGTGTACAGTGGATACTTTTTATTTTACTTAGTAAGTTCATACTACTTTTATGGATGTGGATATCAGATGTTGATATTGAAGTTTTTCCTTTTATTTTCTATTATTTTCCATTTAAGCACTTGGAATTATATGATTTGTGTTTTTATAAGTTTGATACATAGGGTGGATGATGTAGCCATTTTATTGTGTGTAAATACATATGTCATCATCGTTGGTGATATCAGATATGGCTTGTCAATACTAAAGGTCTGTCTATTGATTGCAGTAACTTATAAAGAACAAATTTTTGGACTCCTCTACATACTCAAATGTCAAATCTCTTATTCTCAAGTTATCAAATCCGATTTTGGGAGATAGCATATAATAAGTCATTTGAAAAGTTTTGGAATACTTCAATACTTGATTACGTTCAAATGTATATGGATCCAGAAGAACTTCTAAGGCACGCTATCATGATGTCCTGGATGCCCTGATCCTAGATGGAATTTCAAGTGAATTTAGATAGTGTATTGGATGATTTATTTGGTTTATTCATATGTCTACATACCCACATATTGATACATTTGTGATGTATTCAAATTTTAATGTGAGAATGCTAGGTCAACTATTAGGTTAGCTGCCATATCATAGGTTTAATTCTATGCGGAACTACAAATTCTTAATGTCATTGATAATGTGTATATGCTAATGTGGGGGACTGTGGGGGACACATTATTATGTTTAATATGCAAATTAAGTATTGGATTAAGGGAAAAATAATGCAAGTACGGTTTTAGCTACAATGTATGGTGTAATATCACACAAAATATATTGTGTTGAAATATTATATCAAATTGTCTATTTTTATATATGAAGAGATAATCCTAAAGACCAGGAGTATGGGCAATAAGAGAGAATAAAGGAAGAATAGGAAAAATAAGAATAAAGGCTTCTTCTCGTGAATGTATAAACAATAACCTGACACTTACCCTAGGGAATTACGAATTTTGATTCTTTAACCATGTTACATTTCATAAATACAAAAGAAAATAATTATGGTTTGTCATTTTAAATAGTATAGTCATTAAACAACATATTGCAAGCACGCATGCGCGCACACACACATACACACACACATATATTTTACATATACAATATGAATTTTCATAAATTAACTTAGATAACAATAAGAATAGTACCTTAGATTTTTTGGGGCCCTTAACTAGGTTGAAGCCAATTTTTTTCCCATTATCTTCAAGCCCTCCTGACTAAATTTTATATCTATCCAATCGAGAATAGCCTATCCAACTTCCTGTTGAAAAGTGTAACTAGGATCGGTCTTCATATTGACTATGTAATTATGAAAAGAAGAAGACAAAGATAATAAAATGTATTTTGTACTTGCTTCATGGGTTTCATGAGCAATATTTTATTATAGGTTAAATAGACTTCTTCTTGATGTCTATTTAGGGTTTTTTCTTCGACTTAAAAATGTAAATAAGTGTCATTTATATATGAAGGATCTAGTCAAAAGAAATGCTCCAATACCTTGTAAAAGAATTCGTGAAAGAATAGCTTATTGCAACCCTAATCTACACTGAAAGATAAGAATTATATGATGTGGTAAAGTTGGCCTCCCAAAAACATGTCAAGTCGGCCTCACAACAAAATATATGGTCGACCTCAAATCAGTGAACTTGCTCCTATATATACACATAAGTTGCAGATCATTTGACTAAGAAATTTGCAGATTTTTCTCTGAGATTTCCATAGGAAATTGTTAACTATTCTGGGCAACCAAAGTGCGGATCTAAGACA
Organism: Pinus albicaulis; assembly: GCA_034641835.2. NCBI lineage: Eukaryota > Viridiplantae > Streptophyta > Pinopsida > Pinales > Pinaceae > Pinus > Pinus albicaulis. Next base: position 1,136,043,163 of record CM076580.1, read on the forward strand.
GGAAATTGTGGACTATTTTGGCAACCAAAGTGTGGATCTGAGACAGGAAAATAGTACAGACATATCTGTGATTTTAGGAAGGATACAAATTTGGTCAAGTACAGGGTTTAAGTGAAGTTAAGGTAGCGTTGAAGTGAAGTCAAGGAAACATATTAAAGTAACGTATTAAGTCTGAAATGGATGAGGATCACAGAGGTATTGCAATCATACTAAAGTGTGAGTTCAGGTCTGGAATATATGCGAGATCAAGGCAGTGGTCTGCATGAGGAAGAGATCATACTACTATGCCAAAATAGGATTATGATTGTGTAAAGATTTTATATCTCATACAAGAATCATATACATCCGGAGAAAGAAGAACACGAGGAGAGACCGAGCTCTCTAGCCTTGGTGTTGATAGGTGAAAATCGGTGTAAGTAGGTGCATGAAAGAAGAAGTCAATGAAGAAGAAATGATAAGGTCTAAGGTCTGAAGCTTGGTCATGGTACTTGTCATCTGAAAGTATATAAGAATAATTTCTTATGGGTTTTCCTCTCCAAGCAGGAGAGGTTTTGCCATGGCTCTAGGAGCCTAACTTTGTGTCTTTTGTATTTTGGTAATTGACTTGATGAAAAACTAAATAAGCTAAGCAAGAGAAGACATAAGTAACTCAAGTAAGCTCACAAGTAATTATCAAGAAGATAATTTCAATAAATCACCAACCCTCTAAATTCTCAACATGGTATCAGAGCTAAGGTGCTAAAGTCAAAGGGATATTTGACAAGAAGACACTCAAGGACCAAAATTCAATTTTCTAAGAAAAATTCAAAGTCTACATTGAAAATTCAAGTCAACTTACAAGGAAATCCTCAAGCCATCTCAAGAAGACTTTCAACCTTATTCAAAGAATCCACTCATTGAGGAGGTAATATTTGATTTCAAATATTCTTGATATTGAAGACATTGTTGGAAGACACGTCATTAAGCACCACCCAACACTATTGAAGACATCTTCATTCTGAATTAATCCTTGATCATCAAGGATCCAAGTTCACCTACTTTGAAATCAATATTAGAGGGAGTTCCTGACATAATATTCATCATTATCAACAAGGAAGTTGATAGAAGAAGAGAAGAATCTATTCAAGTAAGTATCTTTATGACTTCATATGAATCTCTCAAAATGTCTTCTTCGCAAAGAAAGAAAAAAACTGGTTAGGGTATCAAACTTTAGTGCATGGAATAAAAGGACAGATTTGAATTTAATTGAAGATGAAGTTATGGACTACATCGAAGGATCGACAATTCATCCACCAAAAGAAGATGCTCCAGCTCATGCCAGGTACATGAAGAGAGAAATCAGAGCCCAGAGGATTCTCATAGAATCCATTAAGGACTCACTCATTCCTTATGTATCAAAACTAAAGTCTGCTAAATAAATATAAGAGAAACTAGTGGAGCTATTCTCTGTGAGTACTGCAGGAGAAGAAATCTCTAAGACAAGGACTATATAAAATGAAATTTTCAAGGGAAGAAGGAATCACTCCATAATTTATGAGGATTTTTGAAATAAGAGATCAACTGAAGGAACCGGGAGAAGTAATTTTTGACACTAAGATGACTACAGTGGTGCTAAATGCTCTACCAAAAGAATGGGGAAACTTCACTTCAATTTTATACAGGAAAAAAAAGCCACACCATTCCATGATTTATGGTCTCTATGTAAAATAGAGGAAACAAGATGGAAAGCCAAAGCTGATATAGGATTAAGTGACGGGAATCAAGCCTTTGTAGCCACGTTCAGGAAAAAAGGTAGATTCGGTAAAATTGGTCCTCAGAATAAAAGAAGAAATATGGAAAATGTATGATACTTTGGACTTAAGGAAATTGAGCATTATAAAATATATTGTCCTAAATATGACAAGGACAAGAGAAAAATGGAAGTAGCTCATATCTCAGATATGAGGGAAGAACCTGATGCAAAGAAATCTAAGAAAGAAGAAGTGAGGGATCTCCACTATGATTAAGATCATCTTCTCCTTTAAGTGATTTCTGTTGGTTGTAAAATAGTATGATAGGAAGCAATGTATATTATGGCATCATGATTGAAGCATGGTAGGAGCTCTCAATGAAACAACTCCAGGAAAACCTCTCTAATAACAATATTGATGGAAGGCAATCATCAAGATCAAGGGTCATCGTGGAAACATAATTTTGGGATGTGATGACATATGGATGAAGTAGGTCAAGGTAATGAATCTCTTCATTCTAGTAAAATTGCTATAGGATGACTCAAATGATAAAGATATGAGGTATTTATATATTTATATGCTCACACTGGATGCTGGGAAGTCATGTCATATGGTTGCAGGTAATAGACTTCCATATTTAGAAGTATGATCTATGAAGGAGGATCTCTCGGTGCACTAACAAATGAAATCAAAATAATATATCCTCATGGAGTATGAGGTGGTTGTATATGAAAAAGAAACTGGAAATTTTGTAAGTCCTTGGGAATGAAGAATGTGCAGAAAGGAAGAAATCATCAAATGCAACCATGTCAAGAGGTAGTTATCATTCGAAAGCCAAGAAGATGTAACTAGGAGTTTTCCTGGGAGGACATGTAGACTCTGAAAGAATTCTGGTAAAGAATAAGACCCTTGACAAAACATATCATTAGGATATGTGTCAATCTAAATAAAGGATGCCGATGCCTATAGGAAGATGTCATGGTGAAATATCATCACTGAGGGACAAAATTTGTTTTAAAAGTTCATATGTATATGTTTATCTGGATGAATTTGTGCAGGGATGCTAATCATGAGAAAGGATGTATGATCCTTGGAGATGGTTCGAAGGAAATCAACATGGCATAACGGTGGGCCGGATGAAAGAATGATGAATTACTTTATGATAATGGACATGACTCATGACTAAAATTAATGGATGATATGTGCCCTATGAAGCCAAAAGTTGAAGATTCCTCAATATCGAAATCCATGACATCGAGGAGAGGAATTCTTCATGAGTAGATGGGTGTCTCACCATTGTTGCTGCAAGACTATGGTTGAGAGGGAGCCTGGTGGTAAGTTTCTTACTTGGAAGAAACTTGAAGTATGGCCTTCCTGAGTTGAGAGGGAGTGATGTATGTGATTTTCTAATACATGTGTCATGCACTAGACCAGGACTAACAACCATAAGTCTTAGTGAAGGCCATGTGGAGATAATGGATAGACACATCATTCGGGTCTTCACGTGGAAGACAGAATGGAGGATTGGGTAATCATCTCGCATTCAATACTCTTTGAGAATGGTATATAGCATTTAAGATAAGAGTAGTCGAGGACCGATATTCTTTGAGGGCTGGCTACCCAAGATAAGAATAGTCCAAGTAGGTTATACTCTGGGAACACCTGGGTGGAGTATGTACCTTGGAGAGACAATGACTATGGTGTCTATAATTCATGTGTCTCGCCAGCATTGTAGCCCATTGTCTCGTTGAGAGATGGGATTGTTATTCAAGGCCTTGCACTAGGACAATGCTGGTTGATATGATTCTATAAAGATGTGATTACCAATATGATTCTTCTTATGATATTCTTTTGTTTGAAAGTGACCATGTACCTGTATGAATACCTCCCTAGTTAAGAGGGAGTGTTGAAAAGTGTAACTAGGATCAGTCTTCATATTGACTATGTAATTATGAAAATAATAAGACAAAGATAATAAAATGTATTTTGTACTTGCTTCATGGGTTTCATAAGCAAGCTTTTATTATAGGTTAAACAAAATTCTTCTTGATGTCTATCTAGGGTTTTTTATTCTAGGTAAAAATGTAATTAAGTGTCATTTATAAATAAAGGATCTTGTCAAAAGAAATGCTCCAATACCTTGTAAAATAATTCATGAAAGAATAGATTATGAAATCCCTAATCTACGTTGAAAGATAAGCATTATATGATGTGGTAAAGTCGGCCTCCCAACAACATGTCGAGTCAGCCTCAAAGCAAAAGATATGGTCAGCCTCAAATCAGTGAACCTGCTCCTATATATACACAGAAGCTGCAGATCATTTGACTAATAAATTTGTGGATTTTTCTCTGAGATTTCCACGGGAAATTGCAGATTGTTCTTAGCAACCAAAGTGTGGATCTAGCACAGGAAATTGCAGACTGCTATGGGAAACCAAAGTGCAGATCTAAGACATGAAATTGGGGATTTTTTTAGGCAACCAAAGTGTGGATCAGAGATAGGAAAATAGTGCGAACATATCTATGATTTTAGGAAGGATAAAACTTCATTCAAGTACAGGTTTTAAGTGAAGTTAAGGCAGCATTGAAGTGAATTCAAGGAAACATATTGAAGTAAAGTCTTAAGTCTGAAATGGATGTGGATCACAGAGGTATTGCAAGCATACTAAGTGCGAGTTCAAGTCTCGAATATATGCGAGATCAAGGCAGTGGTATGCATTAGGAATATATCATACTATTGTGCCAAAATAGGATTATGACTGTGTAAAGATTTGATATCTCATGCAAGAATCATATACATCCATAGAAGGAAGAACACGGGGAGAGACTAAGCTCTCTAGCCTTGGTGTTGACAGGTGCAGATCGGTGTAAGTAGGTGCAAGAAATAAGGAGCCAATGAAGAAGCAACGACAAGGTATTGGAAGCATATAAAGGTCTAGGGTCTGAATCTTGGTCATAGTACTTGTCATATGAAATTCTATAAGAATAATTTCTCATGGGTTTTCCTCTCCAAGCAGGAGAGGTTTTTACATGGATCTAGGAGCCTAACTTTGTGTATTTTGTATTTTGGTAATTGACTTGATGAAAGACTAAATAATCTAATCAATAGAAGACATAATTAACTCAAGTAAGCTCACAAGTAATTATCAAGAAGAGAATTTGAATTAATCACCAACCCTCTAAATTCTCAACACTTCCTAGCACTAGGGAAACTCCATAGGTTCCCCAACCTTCTCTTACCAAGCCCAAAACCACCACTTGCAGTGTGTCCAAGTCAATATGTGCATAACACCTCCATCAAACTTCGTAGACTTTAACAGATCCTCCACCCAAAAATCTTCCCCCAAAACTCCAAAACAAAACCCAACATGACAAGTCCACTTCCATTCGCTAACCCACCTCCTTATCCTTCCCCAATCTCTAAAATATCTTCCCTCCATTATTTCCCCACCTAAATCCATTTAGTAAAGCCCATCCCTTACCATAAAATCTCTAAATCCTTCTTATTATCTCACCTACTTTACTGACCCATACATAAGTGTCATGGGTTTCCCTTCTTCCAAGATAAGACTTGACACAACTCCACCAACAATAATAAATTTTCCCAAGGTAAAATTCAGATTCGTGACCTATCACTAAGACTTATTTTGATTTAATATTGAATTACATAAAGTTATACCTCAAAATTACATAAATATTAATATACATAAATTTACATAAAAGTTACACCTTAAAGTTACATAAATATTAATAGAGCCCAAGGAATAATTAATACTATTTTTTTATAATAAAGTTTAATTTAAGATTTAGTTAGCATAGGATACCATAGAATACTATCATATTCATGCGAGGTGTAGGTATGTAGATAGAATACACATACCTTGTACGTATAATAATAACATGAACAATAAATTAACACAACAATCAAACTCTCAGCAAGTAGGCTAATAACTAAGCATATCATATAGATCAGGGAGTAAGCATTACATACACCCTTCATTCACAAAAATTATTCCCGATGATAGACTCATGAGGATACAAGTAGTTAAGGAGTAAAATGATAATATGATGTAACAAAATAGGGAGAAGGAAGTAGTAACCAAAATTAAGGAAAATCACAAGAAGAAATCACTTCCCACCTTGGGTTTACAACTAATAGATATCCACCTATCCTACCTAACCTACTTCAACTCCCATTATGATCCAGGTGGATATTGGTGGCCACCCACTTATTCCACTTAGACCTCCATCATTCTTTCTTTTAGTTTCCTTAATGTTAGCAAAGATTACTATTTTTGGCAGTTGTTTGGGTCCTAAATTTTCGGAGCCATTTTGAGGCCCTAAACGACATTTTTTTTGGAAAACAGGCAAACCCATAGCCTACGACAAGTGATATGATTTTAAAAACTTGAAGGTTTATTAAAAATTTGCAAGTAAGTTTATGTATTATGGGAAATGGATCAAGTTGCAAAAGCACATAAATTTTAGTGTTTTAAAACTTAGTTTGCAAAAAATAAATAGAGAAAAATGAACCATACCTAACAACACAAAACAACACTTGATAATAGAGTTCATCCCTCCTGGGCTACATCTTCGGGTCCAGCTTCCAATGTTGGGCCTCTTCAATTATGTGATAAAATATATAATTACATCAATTTATAATACTCAAAATGAAAAAATTAGTGTTGCCAATGGATTCAGAATTCCCAAAAACCCTATCTCAGCTCTTCTTGGGCTCAAAAATACCAAAAATTGATCAAGTTATGCCTCCTTGAACAAATTCTACTAATTGTTCTGCAAATTTTCCAATCTGGATAATCGTGCTACATTTTTCGTCTTTCTGCCAACTACCGAGTGACAAATTCTCTTGGCGCCAGTGAGATTCGTGCCATAAAAGGTTCATTTTGTGGCTTACTTTAATTTCCCAATGACCCCCATGCTATGATTGTTTAGCTCCACGATTGGACATATGGACCATATGGTCAAGGGTCGAGCCAACCACACGCGCCCGCCACTTCGCGCCCTCCACCGGAAGGTTCGGTCATATGCACATCATAGGGCTGGGGGCTGGGGCTAACTTCCCTCTCCCGCCGCTGAATCACTGCATCTATTCATCCTCGGTTACATGAGTGTTTGATGGGACTTGGGCTAGGGCCAAGTGCCCTGCCCCTCCCGCCGAGCTCATGTCTATGGTCATGTTGTGTGCCATGAAATCTAGGGTTGAGGATGAGTCCCCAACCCTTCCCTCTTTGTCTCTTGTCACCGATACGATGGGGTTGTGATGACCAAGGGCTAGGGCTAACGCCCGAACCCTCTCCCCCAGTGCTTAATACACATGATTTTAAATAAAATTTGACACCATAGACTATTAAGAAACAAATATTGACGCAGTGGTGGAGGCCAGAGACTGTATGCAGCAAGTTGCAGGTTTGATCCCCGCTGATGCCTTCAGGCCAAACACCAAAACTTTGACCAATAACGAGGCACCACATGGTAGCCTTTGGTTGGGCCACGTGGAAACCTCCTATTGGACCTCCAAAATGGCATGGACCAATAAAATGAAACAAATTGTCCCCTATACGAAGCGATTATTGTCAAGCCATGATTTTTCCTTTACCGTATCGTATGCTCAGTCAGCATGATGATGTCAGTAGTACGAACTACCCAGTCAGCAGTCCAGTCATCCCACCTGCAAAATTTTTAGTTGTTGTGCCAAACCTTCAGAACATCATAACTTGAGCATACAATATTCATTTGAAGTTATTCAAATGGCATTGGATTCATAACAATGAGCACTATGATATAGCACTAGTTTTGGGTGATTTAAAGAAATTTCATTTTTTATCATTTTTCGGATGCCCTAGATCATTCCTCCCTATGGAAGTTTTTGGAACACCAAAAGGTTATTTTAAATCAATAGGTAGGTGAGGGTACAAATCCATATGATCAGGTGCTCAGTGTTAAAGCTCAAAAATAAAAGTGCTCATAATCAATTGGAAATTGAACGACAACGAAGAGCTCATCGCCAGGAATCTAATGCAATTTGTTTCGTCAAAAACAAAGTCTGGATGAGGAAGATAGGGCATGTTGTTCATTTTCCTAAACAGCTGAAAATATTGCAGAACAATACAGAATGGTGACATGGCATCCCAGTCAGAAAAAAAGGTATATTCTGGGAATATTTCGTCATTTTCGCCCAATGACATTGTGATAAGCGTCACTGCAGGATTCGCCGGAAAGTTTGGAAGGTGAATTTTTTTTATGATTATGTCCTAAGGTCGTAATCATATTATTTATGGGTGAATTTTTTTTTAATATATGGTTGGAATAGTCCAACCAAAGGGAGACATGTGGTGCAGCCAGGGGCCGCCACGTGCCCCCTTTGGTGGACCAAGGTCAAGGCCAAATTCATATTTTCAAAGGTCAAGTTTTATTATAACTCCAAAGTCTGAATTCATATTATACCAAAGGTTCAAATTTATATTAAATTTTCAAAGGTCGGATGCTATGGTATATTTTTTTGGGTGGAAAAAGTATTAAACATAGGTTGGGCGGAGGTTGGGGCTCGACCCCATGATCTCCCCCACACAACGTGCCCTCATTACCAACATACCACACCGGAGTTTCTTAACCTTTATGTCTGTGGATTATAGTTATTATCATAAGGTTTGACCGTTGTGCGAAGGATGGGGCCAGTCCCGTCACAATAGAACCTCACCACAGGACTTAAGGCTACAACCAGGAGCATGTGCTTAAACGTAATGCGCGGGATTAAGTTGTAATGCGGGTTTAATTAACCCAAATGTGTTGTTAGCACTAATCCTCGTTTTAATTCAAAGTTTATGATAAAATGTGCTTAACGCATTTAGCTGTGTAATATCCATTAGTTAATCCCACTTAAAATTAATTAAACTGCAGTTTAATTCGACACTACCCCTAAATTTAGCGGCCCTAACTGGAGTTTCTCTAGTTTCAGTGGAGGTTTCCAAGGCCAAACTGTTTTGGCCATAAATTTTTCAAAATTAGACCAAATTGGGAGCAAGAAGAGTCATTTTCTGGATGATTTGGACATTTTGAACACATTGAAGTAGGTTTCAGGAGCAGTAGATGAATGAATGTAAACAACATTTTTTTCACATTTTAGCTAATACATAAGCCCAAGCCATGGAGGCTGGACCAAGGAGATGTAGCCTAGGAGGGGTGAACTTCATCAAAACATTGTGTTAATGGATCATTTGATGGTTTGATGTACATTTTATTACTCTTGTTCAACATTATGTTTTAATGTTTAATTTTCATATGAATTTAACATAAAAGTTGATACATTTACATGTTTAATACTCACAAACACCTCAAGAAACCTATGCACATGAAGCACAATTAGTTATAATTTTGAAGATGAAATTAGCACAGCAAAACTAACATTCAAATTCAGATCAAGGTGGTATCAGAGCCAGGTTGCAAAGGTTATTTGCTTGATTTTCTTGAGTTTTGTGCAAGTAGGGTTTTAATGGTTGAAAATTTGTGATGCTTACAAGGTTTAAGTTGAAGAGAGGAGAAGGGAAGCTATTAGTTTCTAGTCTTGAGATTTGGACCAGAAGGAGGAGAGCCACAAGGGCACCATCTCCACCCAAAGTTTCATTCACAGCTGCACTTGAAGCACCTCAAGTTTTATCTCTAGCTGAGATTAAAGAGGTACAATTTGCACCAGAAGCTGAGGTTGAATCCATATACATCATGTCAGGTTTTGGAGAGACTGAAGCTCTTTCAGAATTGGAAGCATACAAGAAGGATTTCTATAAACTAACTAAAAGGTTTACAATCCTCTTTAAGGATAGTAACGCAAGGATGGTTGGAGAGACTTCTAAGTCTCCACATGGAGAGGGAACCTCATAAGGAAAAAAGGATGAAGAGAAGGATTCAAAGGGTAGTGGAGGAAAGCATCCTCCATCTCCACCATCTTTGTCATCATCCTCATCATCACCATCATCATCATCTTCCACTTCCATAGCCAAAACTACCCATACTCACTCAAAAACAACAAAAGGAAAAACTCCCTTACTCAAACTTGATGTCAAATTTGAGATTCCAATGTATAATGGCGAGGTAAATGCAGAGAAGATGGATAATTGGATTCGTCAATTGGAGGTTTATTGTAGAATTCAGAACCTTCAAGAAGATGATGTAAATATTCAATTGGATTCCTTGAGAATGGAAGGATCATCACTTGTATGGTGGGAAGCAAGGACTCAATAAGAGATTAAAAACTACAGTAAGATCTCAATGTCTTGTTCAAGTTTTATTGCTTCCATTAAAATGAAATTTTATCCTCTAGCTTACATGAAAAAATTTCTTATGGACTAGCATAATTTTAGACAATTGAAAGGGAAAATTGTGCAATATTATACTCATGAATTTAGGAGAAGAGCTCTTATTTTGGGTATTAATTTGTATTCTCAAGAAAAAATTTAAAATTATATTAGGGGTTTGCACAGTTACCTTTGGAACACTATTCTCATGTTCAATCCCACAAACTTAGATGAGGTTTGTGATCAAGCCACACATCTAGAAGCAAGAGGGAAACAAAGTGTAGATGATAAAAGTGATAGTTTCTTTGAGTATCAGGGTAAAGTAAAGGCATAACTCTATCAAAAGAGAGAAATAGAAACTCACATGTAAACATTGTAAGAAGAATGGCCATTATGAAGACCATTGTTGGCAACTTCATCCAGAGTTGAAGACAAACAAACTGAAAGCCAAAGAAAAGGGGAAAATTGTTGCAATAATTGAACATGACTTAGGTTCAAATTCAAGAGATGAAACAAAGATTACAACAATGGGTTTGAAAGGTAAGAACATGGCAAGCACTAGTTCTTTATGTTGTTCCAATGTAACTCAAGATGAAGATACAAGAAATGAAATTTTCCATATTAGAGTCGTTTCTAAACATACCAAGATAGACACATTGTTTGATAGTGGTTCTCAAGCTAACTTGATTTCCGAAGAATTAGTTATGAAGCTAAACCTTGAAACTGTTATACATCCAAGACCTTATCCTTTAGGGTGGATATGCAAGAATGAAAATTTGCAGGTAACAAGGAAGTGCATACTAAGTTTTGCCATCAATTCAAACTTTCTTGATGAAGTTGAACTTGATGTGGTGCCGCTTGAGATATCAGGTATTGTTTTGGGAAGTCCTTATCTTTATGATAGGAAAGCAGTATTTCATCGCCATGAGAATAAGTATCACTTGTTTAAAAATTGAATTGATTACATATTTAGAGCTCATAAGAAGACAAGTTTGTCTCTTATACATGCAGGGGAAATGAAGAGAATAGTGAATGCAAGTCAAAATTTGACTTTGTTAATGATCAAACATAGAGATGTTTTGAATGAGGCCTTTCAAAAAAATGCATTGAATGAACAAGGTGATTTCATTAAAGTTTTTTATTCTTGTAATGAGATGTTTTAGGACTCTAACAGGTTTCCTTTGAAATGAGGTGAACAAGATTTGAAATATTTGTTGCAGTCAACATCAGTGTTGAGCTGTGTTGGAAACAAGATGTCAGTGCAAGGGAGTGCAAAGGTCAAACGGAAAGCACCAAAGAAATTTGAAAAACAAGGCATAGGTTCCACAAGTGCTTGTTTTTTTTTTTCAAAGGGTACATGGCAATGGAAAAAATACCTGGTCAAGAGTTGACGCAAGTACAAAGCAAGGGCAGCTAAGAATCGCCATGATGACAGTGTGCAAGGTGAGACAGTTTTTAAGTTTCCTTTGATTAATGACTGAGGTGGGAACCAATTAGTTCCTACAAGGAAAAATTGATTCTCTGAAAATTCATGGAAATTGCAGTATGACGGTGTCTACAACAGCAAGAGACGGTCTCAAGCGTCAAGGAAAAATCTTAGTTTTTGTGAAAATCTCAAGTTAATGAAAATGGGAAAATTTCAGTGGATTGGGACTGGAAGGGTGAGGGGACTGTACCCTCATCTACATGATCAGTAACCAAAGATATTTTGGGGTCCAAAAGGCTTCTAGTGGGGAGGAATGATCAAGTTCTTAGTGTTAAAGCTCAAAAATAAAAGTGCTTAGAATTAATTGGAAACTAAACGACAGTGAAGAGCTCATTTCCAGGAATCCAACGCAATTTGTTTCATAGAAAACGCAGTATGGATGAGGAAGCTAGGGCATATTGTTCCTAAACAACTAAAAAAATTGTAGAACAAGATAGAATGGTGACATGGTAGCCTAGTCAGAAAAAAGGGATATTATGGGAATATTTTGTCATTTTCACCCAATGACACTGTGACAAGTGTCACTGGAGGATTTGTCGGAAAGTTTGGAAGGTGATTTTTTTTTATGATTATCTCCTAAGGTTGAAATCATATTATTTATGGGTGCATTTTTTTTTAACATATGGTTGGAACAGTCCAACCAGAGGGGGACACGTGGTGCAGCTAGGGGCCACCACGTGCCCCCTATAGTGGACCAAGGTCAAGGCCGAATTCATATTTTCAAAGGTCAAGTTTTATTATAACTCCAAAATTCCAAATTCATATTATACCAAAGGTTCAAATTTATATTAAATTTTCAAAGGTCGGATGCTATGGTATATTTTTTGGGTGGAAAAAGCATTATACACAGGCTGGGCAAAGGTCGGGACTCGACCCCACGACCTCCCCCACATAGTGTGCCCCCATTACCAACATACCACACCATATTTTCTTAACCTTTATGTCTGCAGATTATATTTATTATCATAAGGTTTGACCGTTGGGCAGAGGAGGGGGGCAGCCCCCTTGCAATAGAACCTCACCATAAAACTTAAGGCTACAACCAAGAGCGAGCGCTTAAAAATAATGCGCGGGATTAAGTTGTAATGCGGGTTTAATTAACCCAAATCCATTGTTAGCACTAATCCTCATTTTAATTCAGAGTTTATGATAAAACATGCTTAGCACATTTAACTATGGATTATCCATTAGTTAATTCCAATTAAAATTAATTAAACTACAACTTAATTCAGCGCCAAAACTGGCGGAGCCCCCAAATTCAGCGCTGCCTCCAAATTTAGCGGCCCTAACTGGAGTTTCTCCTGTTTTAGTGGAGGTTTCCTAGGCCAAACTGTTTTGGCCATAATTTTTGCAAATTCCAACCAAATTGGGAGCAAGAAGAGTCATTTTCTGGATGATTTGGACATTCTGAACACATTGAAGCAGGTTTCAGAAGTAGTAGATGAATGTAAACAACACTTTTTACACATTTTAGCTAATACAAAGGCCCAAGCCATGGAAGCTGGACCAAGGATATGTAGCCCAGGAGGGGTGAACTCCTTCATCAAAACACAATGTTAATGGATCATTTCATGGTTTCTTGTACATTTTATTGTTGTTGTTTAGCATTATGTTTTAATGTTTAATTTTCACATGAATTTAACATAAAACCTGATACATTTACCTGTTTAACACTCACAAACACCTCAAGAAACCTATGCACATAAAGCAAGTGATCAAAAAATTATTTATAATTATGAAGATGAAATTAGCACAGTAAAACTAACATTCAGATTCAGATCACCCTCACCCTTCCAATCTCAATCCACTTGGCCTTACTTGGATTAGTTTGCTTGAGCCCCACATAAAGGAACTCTACATTACGTCAGCATAAAGTCTTGTTTTCCTATCAAGAATGGTATCTTGCTATAATTATTCTAGATATTCAGGAGAGAGATCTTCTATTGTTGAAATCTGAACATTCTCTCCTTGATATTCAATAAAGGGAGGCCCATATAATATTAATATATCCACATTTAAAACCACATAAACTTGCATATATGGAGGTGAATCTAGCCGCAAATCATTATTACCAATCTTTTCCAAGATTTTAAAGGGTCCATATCTGATTATTTTGAGCTTTTTAACTTCTCCTTGAAGCCTTTCCTTGCTAATGTAAAGCCAAACTTCATCTCCCACCTGAAATTTGGGGTCAAAAAAATGCTTATCATGTCTTTCCTTGTACTTGGCTTCACTCTTTTCCAATTTTTCTTATACCAATTGATGCACCAACTAAAAAATTTCAATTAAGTGCTTGCCATATTCTTGCGTTGCTCTCATGAAGACTAACATGGGGCACGAAGGGCTTCCACCTATCACTGCAATATGTCCATATCCCACAATGAACACGGGCTAGGAGGACTTCCCATCATCTTCTATGTAAGTCCTTCTCCACACACAAGTCTCAGGATCCACAAACCTACCTGCCTGATTATACCCTTCAGCTCCAACAAATGCCACTCTAGAAACTACCTTTTTCCATCAAGATGTTGCACATCGAGCTCCAATTTGGATGCTATCACGTTGTCCTACAATATACCATAAGTTCCTAATCCACGTTCACACTTGGTCCACTCTCACACTTCCCTCCAATTGTCCACGAGTGACCAAGTCCTCGTTGTAGCTTCTACACCTAGTTAGACCTTTACACACGACTACTAATAGACTTCTCAACAAATTCCCTTTGCTTCTGCAATAGAGGAGCTATTTCAAAAATATAGGTTCCAAAAATTGTTCTTCATTCTTGTTTGTGGACTGAGTTTTGATTTCTAGTTAGGGCTTTGATCCAGATTTATCCAGGAACGCAACAGAATACACATATAACCATAAGCACAAAGATGCAATGAAAATAATGCTTCATTTTATTAATAAAACAAATGACTGAAATAAACATCTAGGGTTCTCGTAGGCTTATCTCTGAGAAGAGATGTGGCAGCTATAGGCCTCTAAACTGTGTTACAATGATACATAATGGAAATGAGCGAGCAAGGGCACTGGTAGCATATCTCTGAGAAGAGATGTGACGGCAACAGGCCTCCCCACTGTGTTACAGAACTGAATTTGTGGGAACAAGCGAGCTAGGGCACTGGTAGCGCTTATCTCTGAGAAGAGATGTGCTGGCTACCAACCCTTGAACTGTTTTACATAACTGAATTAATGGGAACAAGCGAGCTAGGGCATTGGTAGCACTTATCTCTGAGAAGAGATGTGTCGGCTACCAGCCCCTAAACTGTGTTACAATGAGGATCGAAGGCCTATTTATTGTTGAGGAACTATTTAAAACCCTAAACATCCATAAACCTAACCCTAGGAGATGAAGCGCCAAAACTGTGGGTCCCGTTTGGGTAAATTGGTGTTTCAACTTCTCGGGGACGTAAATTTGGCATCCGATCTCCGTTTTACACGCTCAATAGCTCGTTAGAAATATCTATATGAGGACTACAAATTTTTAGTGAGAAACGTTGGTCTATGACCCATGTTGCTCCCAGATTTCCCAAAAAACCTTGTTTAGGGCCTCAAAACGGCTCTGGAAGTTCAAGACTCGAAAAACTGCTAAAAATAGTAAGTTGTGCTAGAACTTACAAACCGAAAGAGCTGATGGTGGGGGTTCAAATGGAATCGGTGGGTTGCCACCAATATCCACCTAGATCATTAAGTCCCTAAAACGGCTCCGGGAGTGCAGGACTCGAAAACCTTCTAAAAATAGTAAGTTGTGTTGAAGCTAAAAAACTGAAACAATTGACGTTGCGGATCCAAATGGAATAGGTGGGAGGCCACCGATATCCACCTAGATCATTCCTCCCTCCTTAGGAAGAAATGGTCTCCATTGGGTTAAGTTCCTCTCTTGGGGGGGGGGGGAATTCTATTGAAATTGGTATTGGATTTGTCTAAGATTTCGTGGACCTGTTGGTGGAAATGTTGGATTTAGACGTGCCGTCGGTGGGCAGTTGTTGAAGGATATGGGCAAGATTATCCATCATCATGTTCCTCTATTTCTCGAGGGCCTCCTCGAGCAATATTTTGATAGGATCTCCTACTCCATTTTCTTTCTTTCCTTCTACCATGGGGGGTCATCGGGGTTCGCGAGGTTGAACTCCTTATACCCTGGCCGCGTTGGGGACATGAAAATAAAAATAGAGAAAGAGAAAACTGCTCTGATACGACTGATCCGGATTTATGCAGGAACGCAACAGAATACACATATAACCATAAGCACAGAGATGTAGCGGAAATAATGCGTCATTTTATTAATAAAAAAAACGACTAAAATAAACAGCTAGGCCGCTCGTAGGCGTATCTCTAAGAAGAGATGTGGCGGCTATAGGCCTCTGAACTGTGCTACATTGATACATAATGGAAATGAGCGAGCAAGGGCACTGGTAGCGTATCTCTGAGAAGAGATGTGACGGCTATAGGCCTCCCCACTATGTTACAGAACTAAAATTATGGGAACAAGCGAGCTAGGGCATTGGTAGCGCTTATCTCTGAGAAGAGATGTGTCAACTACCAGCCCCTGAATTGTTTTATAGAACTGAATTAATGGGAACAAGCGAGCTAGGGAACTGGTAGCGCTTATCTCTAAGAAGAGATGTGTCAGCTACCAGCCCCTAAACTGTGTTACAATGAGGCTCAAAGGCCTATTTATTTTTGAGGAACAATGTAAAACCCTAAACATCCAGAAACCTAACCCTAGGAGATGAAGCGCCAAAACTGTGGGTCTCGTTTGGGTAAAGTGGTGTTTCAACTTCCCAGGGACGTAACTTTGGCATCCGATCTCCATTTGACACGTTCAATAGCTCGTTAGAAAGATATATCCAAGGACTACAAATTTTGAGTGAGAAACGTTGGTATATAACCCATGTTGCTCCCCGTTTTCCCAAAAAACCTCGTTTAGGGCCTCAAAACGGCTCCGGAAGTTCAAGACCCGAAAAACTGCTAAAAATAGTAAGTTGTGCTGGAACTTACAAACAAAAAGAGATGATGGTGGGGGTTCAAATGGAATCGGTGGGTTGCCACCAATATCCACCTAGATCATTAAGTCCCCAAAACAGCTCCGTGAGTGCAGGACCCGAAAACCTGCTAAAAATAGTAAGTTGTGCTGAAGCTGAAAAACTGAATTAATTGATGTTGTGGATCCAAATGGAATAAGTGGGAGGCCACCGATATCCACCTGGATCAGGCTTCCAATGAAACCTACAATAGTCCATTAACCCAACCAAAACTCGCCTAATTTTTTGCGGCTTCTTCCTTTTATCAAGTCTAGAAACTTTCTGTCCTAGGTCATTGCTCCTGCACAGCTTATAATTTAATTTAGCCCTCTAAAAAGTTCCTTTAGGACTACGACAAGTTCACCATAGGTCTATCACCTTCTTGGACTAATTCAATTTCCATACCTATACCATAACAACTCTTCTTCACGACATGTCCTCATCTAGGACATCTACATCACTCCATTGCGGGATCTGCTCCTCGTTGGATTTCCTTCAGCCCAAGACAACTCCCAAAAAATGCAATGTAGACTGATCCAAACTGATCCTTCAAACATTGATCCAAAACCAACAAGATACATCAAAATGCATACCTCAATCTCATCATTTGAGGTCTGATTTTTTTCAGTCCTCCTAGGCATGGTTAGGGCAACTTCACAGTTATTAAAACCTTCCAATACTACCCAGATTTCTTCCTTAAGTATTGTGGTTGTCCTTCAATAAGAGGTTTTCCCTTCACGATAAAAATTGAGGGTATTTTCAAGCCCTTAACACGGACTTTACCTCCCTTAGTTACAGTGGCATCCTACAAGAATTTATACAAACCTGCGACGACCTCTTTTTAGGATTTTCCACCCTTAACAAGACCCTCAAACAAATCCTCCCTGTCTCGGCCCTCTTGCAAAGTCCTGCAGCCCTCTAATAGCAACTTTAGCCTCCTAAAATAGGCTTTAGACAACCCTATTTCTCCACACTATTCGTACTCCTTTGTTGCAGCCTAAGACAATGATCTTCCTCCTCCAACGAGCTAGTCTCCTTGTGTATGTGTTGCACAATGGATGATTTTTTATTCCTCCATTCCAACTTCATGTTTAATGCTTTTCCAACTGTCATAAGGCTTACAACACCTCAAGCTGACCTTAAACATAAGCCACAAGCCCACACATAACCTTCAAAAATTCATAACACTTCAATGAAAACTCATAATAGGATGATTTTTGATGCATCAGATTCGTCTCGATGAGCACTATCATCCTCGCCCATCACATGTCAAAAAATCGTCACAATTTTGGCCAAACATTGATGGGTGAAAAACCCCAAGCTTGGTTTCCAAGCCCACGAGCGACTCTTGTGGCACTTTTCCCTCCAATCCCCGAACCCTAGGGCTTGGAGTATCACCCAAGCTACACAAAAAATTGTTAATCAAGGTTTTCATTGATGCCAATATGGCTTTGACTAAGATGTCAATATTCTTGAGATGCTTCGTTCCAGATGATGATGTCTTCCCTTAAGAAGTTGCCAAGTGTTTGATTGGTGATCTAGTCCCTATGATGTGAAGAACTATACTTTATGAAGCCATACTTGTGATGATGTTATACTCTTATGTGACCACACTTAATGATGGTGTTTGATGAAGATTGGAAGACTAAGTGATGACGTGATTGATGATTTAAAGAGGCCTTCCTAATGATACTTCCTATAACATATCATTGCACCACTATGTAATACACTCATTGTTGATGTCCTACCATGATCCTATGATAAAGGTTTTAAACAATGAAGAATCCAAAAACCATGAAGAACCCTAACAAGAGAAGCATATTCTGCTTTGCCTCCATTTTTGCACTCATAAATAATCAGTCACATTAAAAAATATTTTTTGCTAGCTTAGAGGAAAATTTCCTTAATAACACCTACACCATATTGAAGAGCATAATTTTTTCTTTCCAACGAGCTATTACTCAGCTCGAAAATCCAAGCGGTTTGAAAGATAATGAATTTTTAAGTTAGAAAAATATTATATTTTGGCTAGCCGACCTGTGCTAGCCTACTCATGTCGGCCTCCAAACATGGACATGGATTTTCGGTTGTCATTTCAAAGAAGCCTATTTATATATTGTCCGAGATTCATTTTCTCATCCTTTAACTCAGTCAGCAACACAGAAAAGAGAAAGAATTTTTCAGAACTCGTGAACAAAGTAAGGAAGAGACAAGAGCATTTGTTATAAGGGTTTCTCAGTGATATTTTGGCTCAGATTCTTGAATATTACAGTGATTATGCTTGATCACAGTGATCAGATTCTAAACAGCTCGTACAACTACCTAAGCCTGGTTACTCAGACCTGTGGTCATATGCCTCTAACCACAGACCTTCAATCATAGACCTCGGACCTATTTCTTTATTGCAGAACCACAGACCTGCAGTTTTGAAACGTCGGACCTTTAACATCTTTTCAATTTAGGGTCAGTATAAACCACTACAGGAATAGACCTTGGGTTTCCTAGAACACCTTATCTCTGCACCTTGTTCTTTGTACCAAACCTCATTTTAGGATCTCATAATTTGAGAACAGTCTCTTAAAGGAACACGGTCATCATTGCAGAAGGTTGCTACTAGTATAGTAGCTCTGTTTGCTAAAGATTACAGTTCATAATTATTGACAGTATTTTGAGCATCATTTGAGGGTTTTGAAGAAGTGTCTTTGACATCACCTCAAGACAAAATTGTAACAATTTTGGAGAAGAACATAACAAAACTAGAAGAACAGTTGGAACAGATCTTGAAGAAACCTTAAAGCAGTATATATTGAAGTGAATTTGGAGGTACCTTTGTGACATTCTTAAGCACACAATGTTGAAATTGTTTGAGGATTGCAGCAATACTTAGAGCAGCCTATTAAAGAACCCTTGAATCACTTAAAGATGTTTGATAAACAGAATAGAACATGTGGTCTTCTTTGGAGAAAACCTTGAGAGGCATTCTAGAAGGCCTTGATTGAGCAACTACTGGAGGAATCTAGTGATATAATTATTAAAGTCTTTGCAGTTGTTTAAGAGAATTGAAGTGAAGCATATATAAATATCTGTTGAAGCCTTGATAAGGCCTAGAGCAAAACTTGTTGAAACATCCTTTTTTACACTGGTGTGTTATTGAAGGGAATTAGAAGCATAATTTGAAGCTTTTGTGAAGACAATATTGTGACCAGATTTAAAGAACATTGTTGAGGAAATGTAGTGGAGATGACCTTAGTTTTAAAAAAGGTTTAAGTACTCTTGAAGGTCTAGTGATTTTGAAGATCTCTTTGGAGCTTATTGATGATACATTGGACCTGATATTGAAGACATCTTGTTGAGAAGCTTTAATTGATCTTCGTGACATTATTGGAGATCATGATGCATTACTGAAGTCATCATGAGTTGACATTGGAGAAATGTTTTGGCTGAAATGAAGAGTTGTGGTGATAGCTTCTGAGAAGACAAAGTTGTCATTGATGAAGTGATTGGAGAAGGTACTGGTGAAGATAGGCAGAACTTGTTGAAGAGGACATTGGAAGCCGTGAAAAAACATCAAACTTATCTTGACAAATTGAAGCTGAGGGTTGGAGCCCTAGAGGTTGGAGCCTCATAGAGACAAGTTTGGTGCCTTGGAAGATAGGGTTGGAGCCCTAGAGGATAAGAGTCCTCAAGAAACTAGGTTGGAGCCTATACCAGAAATAGGTTGGAGCCCTAGAGTTTGGTGCCTCAAATTGACAAAGTTGGAGCCTTGGAAAGACCAAGTCGGTGCTTGGCACAATACAGGTTGGAGCCTGGAAGATTGGAGTCTTCATCTAGGGTTGGAGCCCCATATCATTATTGTAATTCACTTATTGTAAAGAAGAAATTAATAAAAGTATTTATTCCATCATTGCTAATTTTGTGTTCTAAATATAAGTGATCTAACTGGTAAAATTAACAATTGAAAATAAATATTGATTCACCCACCTCTCAGTATTTCCAACAATTGGTTTCAGAGCCAGTATCTTCACTCAAAGCCTAATAGCTTGAAGGTTGATCCTTAGAACAAAAATGGAAAAACCAAGGAAGAAAGTCTCTAATCCTCCCAAAGATGTGTGTTCCTCAACCATTGAAATTGAATTCAATCAATTTGTGAAGGCCCCCTTGTTCAATGGAAACTTTGATATATGGGAGGCAAGAATGAGGAATTTTTTAAAGACTCAAGGCATTGAAGTTTGGAATTCGGTGATTACTGATAACATGATGGAAGGAGAATCCAAGGAGTATAATACAATAGCAATGAAAGCAATCTTGGATGGGCTACCTAATTCTATGAAGGCCAATTTGGAAAAAATTTCATCAGAAAAAGGTATATGGGACAAACTTCATGATCTTCACTCAAAAGGAGCATTGACCATGACCTCTAGTCTAGAAGATGATGGAAAGCAAGAGGGAAATCCAAAACCCATCAAGGAAGTTGAAAATAAGAATGATGAAATCAAGGCCAAAGAAGACCTAGAAGAAGAAGAAAGCAAAGACGACTTTGAAGAAGATCTCCTGACTAAGCTTATATATGCCATGGAAGAGATTAACAGTTTGAAAAAGGAAAATCAAGAACTTAAGAAGAGAGTGCAAGATGGTGACCACAAGACAAGGAAGGAAGTTGACCTTCTTAAGCTCCAAGTACAAGAAAGAGATGAGGATATCACCAAAATTAAGGAGGAATTTCATCAAAACAATAGAAAGCATCATGAAGAAGTCATATCTATGACAAATCAATTGGATAAGGCAAAGAAAAGGGAAGAAACTTTTTCAAGCCACCTTGAACAAAGAGTTAAGAGCTTGAACAATATTGAAGTAGAGATTGGTCAATACAAGGAAGAGGTCTCCTCTCTTAGATCTCAACTAGAATAAGCAAGGAAACAAGTGCAAGGAGCCGAGAAGGTGATGGAAACTTTGGCATTCATAGAAGGACAAGTTGATTAAGCAGAAAAGGAGAGAAACACCATGATATGCCAACTAGAAGAAAAGGGTGAAGAAATCTTCAAAATAAAATCAGACATCAATCTTCTCAAGGCCGAAACATGTGAAGAGAAAAGAATAAAAGAAGAAATGGTGAGAATTCTATAAAAGGATAATGAATAAATCCTCATAATGAAATCAAATATCATCTCCCTTAAAATCGAAGCAACAAGGATGATGGAATAAATGAAGAAGCAACTAGTCATGAAAGATGAAGATTGTGAAAAGTTGAAAGGAGAAATTGCCTCTCTTAAAAAGGAAGTTGACTTGCTGAATAAGAACTTGAAGAGTTCTCAAACCCTAGATGACATCCTAAGTCATCAAAGATCCCCCCTTTGATAAATCAGGTCTTGGTTATGCAGGTGAACCCTCAAACAAAAGTGATGCAAAACCTAATGCTTCAAACAACAAGGATGTCGAAAAGCTTGGAAGAAATATTAATGCCCCCAGTTCCCGCAAAAGCATGAGTCAAGATGACATTGGAAGAGACCCTACTTCAAGAAAGTATGTTGATGGTGTCAAGGATGCAAGAGGTAATGGATATCATCAGAGGATCCCAAGGCAGAATGACTTTGGAAGAACATCAAGAAAATCTCCATCCTCTAAGTACCAAAGTATATTTTTTGGTTTTTATTGCTATTCTTGTACAAACTTTGGGTATATGGCAAAGGATTGTAGGGCATACCACAAGGACAAATATAATGGTTCCCATCAACTCCCTAGAAGAAATTTTGCAAAAAAAATTCATGATTCCTCATTCATGAATGAGACGAAGTGCTTCAATTTCCATAACATTGGACATATGGTACGTGATTGTAACTTGACTTGGGGCCCTACACAAGCTAGAACCATGCCAGAGAAGAAAGTTACACAAGTATGGAGAAGGAAGCAAATTGCCTCAGGAAATATTTTGAACACTCCAACCAACAACACATGTTGTCGACTTGATGAAGTCATCCTTGATATTCCAAGTAATTGATAATGAAACTCTGCCAAAATGAGACCATGCATACATTTAGGGGGAGTCTGTGATTCTTGAGTTATCTTGTAGAATCTATCCGTGAAAGGGCCCTATGAAATCCTTGATGAGTCATATGGAAAATCATCTTTTGATAGATCATCTCCATTGAAGAAAATAATCCCTTCTCATTCGATGGATCATTGTTGAAGACGTCTTCCACTTGATCACAAGGTTGAAATCTTTCTTGTCGAAGGCAAAAAGAAGAGCTAGCAGAGGTTATGCGGGCAGGGAGTCGATTGACCATTTACATGAAGATATGCAAAGGCTTAGGGGGATCAAGTTCATTGAAGAGCACCATGACAACAAGAGTAACATACATATGAAGGAATACTATTCATGAAGAAAAGAAGAAACTTGACAGGGGGAGTACTTGGGAACCCTGTTTGCCATTGATGTCAAAGGGGGAGAGAATGATGGAAGGGAAAGAATATTGCCATCAATGACAAAGGCGGAGATTTTTAATCAAGGTTGTCATTGATTCCAATATGGCTTTGACTTAGATGTCAATATTCTTGAGATGCTTCGTTCCAGATGATGGTGTCTTGCCTTAAGAAGTTGCCAAGTGTCTAATTGGTGATCTAGTCCCTAAGGACAAGCCCATGATGTGAAGAACTATACTTTATGAAGCCATACTTTTGATGATGTTATACTCTTATGTGACCACACTTAATGATGGTGTTTGATGAAGATTGGAAGACTAAGTGATGACATGATTGATGATTGAAAGAGACCTTCCTAATGATACTGCCTATAACATATCACGATGCCACTATGTAATACACTCATTGTTTATGCCCTACCATGATCCTATGATAAAGGTGTTAAACAATGAAGAAGCCAAAAACCATGAAGAACCCTAACAAGAGAAGCCTATTCTCCTCTGCCTCCATTTCTGCACTCATAAATCATCAGTCACATTAAAAAAATGATTTTTGCTAGCTTAGAGGAAAATTTCATTAATAACACCTACACCATCTTGAAGAGCATAGTTTTGTCTTTCCAACGAGCTATTACTCAACCCGAAACTCCAAGAAATTTGAAAGATAATGAATTTTTTAAGTTAGAAAAATATTATTTTGACATTGTTTGAGGATTGTAGCAGTACTTGGAGCAGCCTATTAATGAACCCTTGAAGCACTTAAAGAAGTTTGATAAACAGAATAGAACCTGTGTTCATTTTTGGCGCAAACCTTGAGAGGCATTCTAGAAGGCCTTGATTGAGCAACTACTGGAGGAATCTAGTGATAGATTTATTAAAGTCTTTGCAGTTGTTTAAGAGAATTGAAGTGAAGCATCTTTAAAGATCTCTTGAATCCTTGATAAGGCCTAGAGAAAAACTTGTTGAAACATCCTTATTTACACTAGTGCGTTATTGAAGGGAATTAGAAGCATAATTTGAGGCTTGTGTGAAGGCAGTCTTGTGACCAAATTTGAAGAAAATTGTTGAGGAACTGTAGTGGAGCTGACCTTGGTTTAAAACAAGGTTGAAGTAATCTTGAAGGATTAGTGATCTTGAAGATATATTTGGAGCTTATTGATGATACATTGGACCTGATATTGAAGACATATTGTTGAGAAGCTTTAACTGATCTTGGTGACATTATTGGAAATCATGATGCATTACTGAAGTCATCATGAGTTGACATTGGAGAAATTGTTTGGGTGAAATGAAGAGTTGTGGTGACATCTTCTGAGAAGACAAAGTTGTCATTGATGAAGTGATTGGAGAAGGTACTGGTGAAGATAGGCAGGGCTTGTTGAAGAGGACATTGGGAGCCGTGAAAAAACATCAAACTTATCTTGACAAATTGAAGCTGAGGGTTGGATCCCTAAAGGTTGGAGCTTAGAGACAAGGTTGGTGCCTTGGAAGATAGGGTTGGAGCCCTAGAGGATAGGAGTCCTCAAGAAACCAGTTTGGAGCCTGTACCAGAAATAGGTTTTGAGCCCTAGAGGTTGGTGTCTCGAATTGACAAGGTTGGAGCCTTGGAAAGACCGAGTCGGTGCTTGGCACAATACAGTTTGGAGCCTAGAAGATTGGAGTCTTCATCTAAGGTTGTAGCCCCATATCATTATTGTACTTTACTTATTGTAAAGAATAAATTAATAAAAGTATTTATTCCATAATTGTTCATTTTGTGTTCTAAATATAAGTGATCTAACTGGTAAAATTAACAATTGAAAAGAAATATTGATTCACCCCCCTCTCAGTATTTCCAACAAAAGCGACACTCCCTCTTAGCGAGGGAGGTACTTCCAAGACTAGGAAGTAACCATCATCATCTTCGGTGACGACACTAGTCCATCACTGTAGAAAACCATATAGAATGAACCCGAAAATATTGGTAGTGACTCTGCCTCATCACATCTAAACCTGAAGATCCAAAACTACCATAGGGTTTCTCCCTCTGAGCCTACACGATATCCACTGGCTCAATCCTACAAGCACTCATCCTCCTGGATCAAATACCACACATGAAAATCCGTCCAATCTAGGATATGAAACATCATGATCCGATGAAGATTCTAGCCTGCCACCCTATAGTCAATCACATGAAGCCATCTCGATAAACATGATATCGTCCATGCCAAATAAACCCTCGATTTTTCCCATCCAACCATGATAATGCGTAGGAATTCCAAGATCTACAAACTGCTACACAACATACTGAAGTGCACCAGGTTCACCGCCGATCAACCAGAACTCCAAGCCCATCTCATCATGTACTCTATCGAGACCACATCTCCATATATTCAGTTGAATCCTTTGCTCCATGATCCAGACACCCACAACTCCCTCTGAGTTGCTTCGTTGTGCATACTCTGATTCATTGTCCCTCAAAGTAGGTCCTCTTAGTCGTGCCCTGTACCTTCCCAATCCTTCGACTCCTGATCTACGGTTCCTACCTCTATCAATGCTCCAAGTGCATCTAACCATTGAACCTCGACTATCCAATCTGCTCACTAGTTAATATTTTTTCCACCAACGCATCAACTCATCGAGACTCTTGTCGAGTTCTTCACGGCTCCACTTATGAACAAGTCCCAATCTTCCCACTGCAGCTCCTTGGCTACTTAGGGACTTAGCCCACTATAGTCTTCATGCGCTGCTCCAATGAAGACTAACATAGGGCACGTAGGGATGTCACTTATCACTACAATATGTCCATCTCCCACAATGAACACGGGCTAGGAGGATAGCCCATTATCTGCTATCATTATGGGAATTTTGAGGTCTAAAATGGGCCTCCTAAGGAAAATGTACAATCAAAATTCACTTTATGAGAACCAATCACATTTAGGAGATGACATCATCCCTAATGGTTGAGGTGGCATTGATTGAGTTAAAGGTACTTACTTGTCACATTCTCAATGGTGGATAAAAACTCATGGTTACCCATGGTAGTGCTCTAAGTACTTTTAAAGTCAAAGTAAAATACTCATAATAAATGTCATTTCACACTTTTTGAATAAAAATATATTATTGTCATTTCATATTTCTTGAAAGAAACAATGCATATCCCTACACATTTATTATATTATATTATATTATATTATTTTTATATAGTATATTAATTACATTTTATTATACAATTTAAATAATGTAAATTTTAATTAATAACATATAATAATTTAGAATTTATAAATTTTTATTTTTATTTTATTTTAAGTTATTTAAGTACAAATGAAAAATGCATTAGTTGTTCAAAGATAATGATTTTTTCTTGAAAAGTTCATTCTTATTTATAGTCACGTCAATACAATTTTTTATTAATTTTATTTTGGTTCAACTTTTGAATTGAATTTAACTATGGTTACATGGATTGTGGTGCAAAATTGAATTGCAAATTCATAAATATTATTTTATTGATTTAGCTATTATTTTATTATTTCCTTAGGAGGCCCATTTTAGACCTCAAAATTCCCCTAATGAAAATTCTTTCTCCACACATAAGTCTTGTCTAGTCAATTTAGTGTCCTAAATTGCTAACATAAATTATCAACCAGGACTAGTAAACTGATGAAGTGTGATGCACTATATGTGTCTAAGTATCCATTTTTCTTACTTCGTTGTTTTTAGTGTTTTATTGATGTTTTGGGGTTTTTATGTTTGATCTTTAGTATGCTACTCTATGCTAAAAAAGATGAAGTTAGATTTATGTCAAAAAGGGAGAAAAGGAAATGTTAATTAATAAATTAAAACAGAGTTTATTTGCAAGTTCTGTTCCTAACTAAAAAATGATGAAAACAAAAAGTCCTAATCCATGGATATTACAGCTTCTAAATGAACATTCATGAAATGAAAAGTAACTCAAAACACTACAAATTAATCTGATTCATTTAGTTAGAGATTTGTTGAAAGATCTTGTGAAAAAAATTAATTCTAATGCAATGAGGATCTCTTAAAACATAAAAGGAAATGATAAAACAACTTATAACATTACAACTAAATCTCATTCATAAGTTAGAGGTTTATTGGAAGAGCTTTTTGAAAGAGATTAATCATAATGTGATAAGGATCTTCTATGAAGCAAAACAATCAATAACTCACAATATTACAACTTAGTCTCATTCGTGAATTAGAGGTTTATTGGAAAAGCTTTTGAAAGAGACTAACTGTAGTATAATGAGGAATCTGATCTGAAATTGTGTGAACAAAATATTTCTTATACAGAGATTGATAGTAGGGGCTTTTACTGGTTATTTCACATTTACTAGAAAGGATGAAACCAGAAGCTTCTGGCCCTCTTACTGACTCTGCCTAAAGAAATATAATGTAAACACTAAATAGATCTGGCAAATGAGAATCTTCTTTTTAACTAAATAACAGAAAATGAAATGCTAATAACTCAAAATATCACAATTGAATCCCATTCATTTAATAAAGATGTATTGGAAGAGCTTAAGAAAGAGACTAACTGCAATATCATGAGGATCCTTCATCTAAGCAAATGACATGAAACATAATGCTAAAAGCTATGATTTCAGAAAGCAATCTAAGTAAGGAAATATGACAAAACAAAATTGAAAATGACTTATCTAGAAAACATGTAAAACCTCCTCAAATAGCAGGGGCCCTCTGCTACCAATTTGGTGTAATCCTTAACTCCTTGAAAATGTGATCAAAACAGCATAAAAAAACTAAACTTCTTTATTGAAAAACTCACAAATCTATATCCCATTCCATCTTAAGCTTTGTTACAAAACATTCTCTATTCCTTTCTCTTTTTCTCTTATTTTTTCACTACCCATGATAGGAGAAAGCTTCTCCTATTTATACAAAATATGAGAAGTTATCTCATTAATGGGAGTCCATGAATCTCTCCCTCCATCTCTAGAGTTACAATCAAAATAGGAAATTATAAGACACGTGTCTTTTTATAGTTTCAACACAAATAAGAAATGAGACACATATCTTCTTAGAGTTTCAATACAAAAAGGAAATGAGACACATGTCCTCATGATCCCATGATCTTCTCCACTCAAATTCGAATTTGGTTATGGAAGGCCACATAAAGGTCTTTTAGAAGCTTTCTTTTGACCTACACATGTCACAAAACTCATAACACATATATAGATATATGAAACTATGTTAATTTTCTAGTTTCTAATCATAAATTCATTTTAAATACATAAAATAAATAACTTTGAAAGACAATGATCCTAACCCATATATTTATGAAAATGGTTACTTGATGTAGGGTTTTAGGTCAGATGGCTATGAAATAAGAGTTGAATGGTTATCACATAATGAAAATATGTATGAATATGGTAAACACTTTTTAGACTCAACATACCCCCCAACTGAAGTTGTTGCATGTCCTCATGCAACTATTGCAATGATTCATTTGTCCATGAGTTGATCTTTTATGAGTTTTGACTCATATAGATTCGTTCCAAACTTTGCTTTATAATATTTTCTTTTGGAAAAGTATAATACAATTGATTGCAACAATTTTTTTATATGGTTGGTTCTTGTGTGACAATCGATTTTTTTTTAGCAATGGTTCTTGTGTAACAATGCTTTATTTTCTTTGTTGCATCAAAGTTCATGAAAACATTTAGAATCAAATGCTCCATCAATGAATTGATCATTTGCAATGCATATAATCTTTTGGATCATGTTGCAACAATAGTTGGTTGGGAAGTATATGTGGGTGGAAATGAAATGAAAATGTGTAATAGTGTATGACATGTGGATATGAAATTATGTCCCTTCCCCCCCAACTAAAGATATGACAATGTGAAAAAGGGAGTGAGGAATTTTTCCAAAGTTACAATTTTAGAATTCTAATGAATTACATGACTAAAAATTAGAAAACCACATACATTCACTTACCTTAAATGTGGATGAATTGTGTATACTGAAAAGTGTGGTTGTTGATGTTGGATCAGGAACTATGTAAACAAATGAATTTGATCTACTTCTTTGTTCTTTTTTTTCTCTTTGTGCTGATGGTAAGATTGGGATCTTTATTGCTGCTGATACAAATTGATTCCTACTGCAAACTGCTGAAATGATGTAGTCTTCAATTGTTACAAAATCTGATGGTACAATTCTAGTCATGCGAATAAATGTGTTGATGTCGAGCATGAGTAGAAGTCATTGGATTACCGACCATTAATGAATGTCGTTAACCAATGCGAGGCAAACTCGCCATTAATGTCAATGAGTGCCAAGGTACCTAAGTACATCTTGCGAAGTGCGAAGTGCGAATAGATGGACTGATGTCGAGCTACTTGCAAGATCTGACGATCAAGGGACATTGATGTATTCCCATGATTGTCAGCGAGAGAACTTGCCATTAATGCATACAAGCCTCAAGGTACTATTAAAGACTCTAGTCTTGGACCTAGATAATGTGCTGATGTCGATATGCCAAGACTTGTTAGAAGGAAGGCCTTAAGGAATCCTCCATCATCTAACGCGAGCATGAAAGAATAAATTTTGAAAGACTATGGATTCAATAATTTGCATTAAAGCAAGGTTTATTTGCAAAATGAAAAGGATAGGAAAAGGAAAATGGAAATGGACAATGAAAAATGGAAAATGACAATGGGAAATAAGCATGTAGGTGAACTTCTTGCTTTTATTTGTGGAGTAGACAAAAAGTAATGGAAAGTGTATGTGAATGAAGGAAAATGAACAACTAACTCTTGCTGGGAAAATAATGGTGGTTTGCTTTGAATTTCTTGGTTGGATTTACAATTCAAAAAGGGAGGAAAAGTAATAGTCTTGATGGATATGAACATGGACTTGTTCTTATGTTTCTCATGAAATTGGTCTTTTGAAAACCAATTGTGCGCACAATTAGTTTCCTTCAATGATCATTCGATCATCCCAAATCTGCAAAAAAACTTGACAAAGAACATAAGTGTGTTAAAAAAGAAGTAGCTAATTTCTTTCTGATTCTTACGCAAAAATTAAATGTCAAATGAAACAGATTAAGGTAAATCAAAAATTTCTATATTCAGTCCAATTCATGATATCGATTACAATCCATTTTTAAAGAATAATCATAAAAAATAAAAAAAATCAACTCCTTATTGTCGGATGACTTCATGCATTGTGCTTAGTAAAACAATTGGCATCACAAAGATTCGTTGTGTTCTTCAAGTTAAAACTTTATAGAAAAATACACATCAACAATATTAATGCCAATCATTTAAATAATCTTCCAATTGTCTTGCAAACCAATATTAAGAAGATTTTTTTTTTTGAATTTTTTTTAATGAAATAAAGCATGGATGAAATAATTGTCCTTATGAATATTTTTGAAACAAATTCATGCCAATGCCTCTTTCATGCAAGATAAAAATAAAAATCTTGAAATTTTTAAAGTCAAATTCCTAACTATGAAGGAGCTGAAGGCAGAGTCCTTCTCAATTTATACAACTTGCATTTGATGCACATGTGATAATGTGTTTGCCTCAAATAATCCATTTGTCACTCATCATGTGCCACCACACATGAATTCTGCCACATTTTCCTTCAAATAAGGAAATCAGTTCCTTGATTATTTCTCAAAATTGAATTTTATAAAACCGTGACTGTTTTTATAAATAAAAAAAAAACATTTTTCTCTCACGCACACTGCAAATTAGTGCTCCGAAGAACCCTGAATTTCTCCCAAATTGCTGCGAATTTCAGAAAGTTCTCATAATATTACCTAATTCACCCCGTTCCCAAAAAAACCCATGTTTTAGTTTTTTCTAATTTTCCTCGGTTTGCTCAGAAAATTTGTTTTAAAATCGAGTGTTTTTGACAATTACGCATTTCGTTTTCTGGCAATTACTTGTGGTTTGATTTGTTTTTTTATTTGCAGGTTTTGAAGTGTAATGGCTTGTATCTCATAGAGAAGTTCAGATCGATTTCCCTCATTCCAATTACTTGCAATAGAATCTGCAATCTTCTCTTCATCAACAGTCTGAAATCTTCTCTTCATCAGCAATTTCTTCATATGATACACTTCCATTCTCTGTCTCTGCAATTGAATTTGTAATCTTCTCTTCATCAGCAATTTGTAATCTTCTCCTCATCAACAATTTGCAATCTTCTCTTCATCAACAATTTGCAATCTTCTCCTCATCAACAGTTTCTTCATGTGATATACCTTCATTGTGTGCAATTTTTTTTTTTTAAATGATTTCTAATAACTGTTGTTTGAGGAAAAACGAATATGGAAAAGTGAAGGTTCTTTCTTTTCTTTTTTAAATTGCAGTGCATGGGTCTTTGTGTGGACTGAAGGACTGCATATATGCATAAAGCCAAGCCAAAGGCTGGCCTCATGCGTATGCGTGGGTCTTATTTCCATGAGTCATTTTTTTTTTTTAAATTAAATTTTTTTTTTAATTGATTTGTTAATAAAATTATACATTATATTTTCAAAAATTCAAAAATATACATATATATTTCATTAAACAAAACAATTATTGAAATTAAAATTTTTCATCATTTTTAAAGTTTATTGTAAAATGAAATAAAATGATGAAAACACAATTTATTATTATTTTTAACATAAAAATTCTTTTTCTGATCCTTTTAGGAGGAGAGCATACTCAAGAAATTATTAATTTTTATTTTTATTTTTTGTTTTTTGTTTTTTTTAGATGTAAGAAATAAGGCTACCTAGTTACACTTCCCCGGCAACGGCGCCAAAATGTCTAGTCAATTTAGTGTCATAAATTGCTAACATAAATTATCAACCAGGGCTAGTAAACTGATGAAGTGTGATGCACTATATGTGCCTAAGTATCCATTTTTCTTACTTCGTTGTTTTTAGTGTTTTATTGATGTTTTGGGGTTTTTATGTTTGAATCTTAGTATGCTACTCTATGCTAAAAAGATGAAGTTAGATTTATGTCAAAAGGGAGAAAATGAAATGTTAATAAATGAATTAAAACGGATTTTATTTGCAAGTTATGTTCCTAACTAGAAAATGATGAAAACAAAAATTTCTAATCCATGGATATTACAGCTTCTAAATGAACATTCATGAAATGAAAAGTAACTCAAAACACTACAACTTAATTTGATTCATTTAGTTAGAGATTTGTTGGAAGAGCTTGTGAAAAAGATTAATTCTAATGCAATGAGGATCTCTTAAAACATAAAAGAAATGTTGAAACAACTTATAACATTACAACTAAATCTCATTCGTGAGTTAGAGGTTTATTGGAAGAGCTTTTTGAAATAGATTAATCATAATGTGATAAGGATCTGCTATGAAGAAAAACAATCAATAACTCACAATATTACAACTTAGTCTCATTCATGAATTAGAGATTTATTGGAAAAGCTTTTGAAAGAGACTTAATTGCAGTATAATGAGGATCTTCTTTTTAACTAAATAATAGAAAATGACAGTAGGGGCTTTTACTGGTTATTTCACCTTTACTAGAAAGAATGAAACCAGAAGTTTCTGGCCCTCTTACTGACTCTGCCTAAAGAAATATAATGTAAACACTAAATAGATCTGGAAAATGGGAATCTTCTTTTTAACTAAATAACAGAAAATGAAATGCTAATAACTCAAAATATCACAATTGAATCTCATTCATTTAATAGAGATGTATTGGAAGAGCTTGAGAAAGAGACTAACTGCAATATCATGAGGATCCTTTATCTAAGCAAATGACATGAAACATAATGCTAAAAGCTATGATTTCAGAAAGCAATCTAAGTAAGGAAATATGACAAAACAGAATTGAAAATGACTTATCTAGAAAACATGTAAAACCTCCTCAAATAGTAGGGGCCCTCTGCTACCAATTTGGTGTAATCCTTAACTCCTTGAAAATGTGATCAAAACAGCATCAAAGAACTAAACTTCTTTATTAAAAAACTCACAAATCTACATCCCGTTTCATCTTAAGCTTTGTTACAAAACACTCTCTATTCCTTTCTCTTCTTCTCCTATTTTTTCACTACCCATGATAGGAGAAAGCTTCTCCTATTTATACAAAATATGAAAAGTTATTTCATTAATGGGAGTTCATGAATCTCTCCCTCCATCTCTAGAGTTACAATCAAAATAGGAAATGATAAGACACATGTCTTTTTAGAGTTTCAACACAAATAAGAAATGAGACACATATCTTCTTAGAGTTTTAATACAAAAAGGAAATGTGACACATGTCCTCATGATCCCATGATCTTCTCCACTCAAATTCGAATTTGGTTATGGAAGGCCACATAAAGGTCTTTTAGAAACTTCATTTTGACCTACACATGTCACAAAACTCATAACACATATATAGATATATGAAACTATGTTAATTTTCTAGTTTCTAATCATAAATTCACTTTAAATGCATAAAATAAATAACTTTGGAAGACAAGGATCATAACCCATATATTTATGAAAATGGTTACTTGATGTAGGGTTTTAGGTCAGATGGCTATGAAATAAGAGCTGAATGGTTATGACATAATGGAAATATGTATGAATATGGTAAACACTTTTTAGACTCAACAACTCTCTGGCTCCACAAACTACTCCTAGATGATCACACCCTTGAGCTCCAACAACTGCCACTCTATCAACTACCTTTGTCCATCAAGGTGATTCACACTAGGCTCCAATTTGGACACTATCACGTTGTCCTCTAGTAGAGAATAAGTTCCCAATCCACGTTCACACTTGGTCCACTCTCACGCTTCCCTCAAACAATCCATGAGTGACCAAGTCCTCGCCATAGCATTTTCACCTAGTTAGGGCATCCTCACACCTAAGAGACCCTTACACACGGTTTCCAACAAACTTCTCATCAACTTCCCTTTGCTTTTGCAATAGAGGATCTATTGGACAAATCTAGGCTCCAACAATTGTTATTCACTGTTGTCAGTGGACTGTGTTTGATTATTGGTTATGGCTTCCACTAAAACCTACATCGGCCCACTGACCCAACCAAAACTCACCTAATTTGTTTCGACTTCTTCCTTTTACCAAGTTTGGAAATTTTCTCTCCTATATGACTGCTAATGCGCCCCTTATAATTTTGCTTAGCCCTCTAAACAGTTCCTTCAGGACGACAAGAAGTTCACGATAGGTCTGTCATCTTTTTGGACTAATTCCCATGCTAGAACAACTCTTCTTCATGGCATGTTCTCGTATAGGACATATACATCACTCCATAGCAGGATTTTCTCCTAGTTGGAGTTCCTTCAGCGCAAGGCAACTCCAAAAAATGGCTCCCAACAAACTGCAATATAGATTGATCCAAACTAATCCTTCAAACACAGATCCAACATTAACAAGATGCATCAAAATGCATACCTCCATCTTGTTGAGAATTTGGAGGGGTGGAGATTAATTTAAATTCTCTTACTTGATAATTATGTGTGAGCATATTTATTTTACTTATGTCTTCTCTTCTTAACTTAATATGTCTTTCATCAAGTCAATTACCAAAACACAAGGAACACAAAATTAGGCTCTTCAAACCAGGACCAAAACCTCTCCCTCTTGGAGAGGAAAAACCATAAGGAATTATTCTTATAGATCTTCAAATGACAAGTACCATAACCAAGACTCAAACCCTTGACCTATGAATTCCTCCAAGACCTTGTCACTGCTTCTATGTCTACCTCCAATGTTGATCCTTATTTTTTGCACCAACTTGCACTAACTTACACCAACACTAGAGAGCTCGGTCTCTGAGTTTACCTTCAAACACTTCTTCTCACTGATTTAGATATTAGATATGATATCATTTGAAATCCTATCCTTCACTTGGTATATCCCTGAATCTTATTCACTTGAGGAGTAATATTTTCCTTTTACGCATTGTAGAGTAGGACAAATTTACCTTCCTTACTTTCTCATACTGCAATTCAGAGTTTATCATAACCCTAGCATCATAGAATACACATATATCTCAGTCCTGTTGACTTTTCATTATGTCACACAATGTTATTTGAATGCTTCCATACTAGTCATAGTCTTATCTACGCATAGATCTTATCCCGTTTTTATTGCAGGTGAATATCACGTACTTACCTCAGGTTTGACCACATCTTTCCTTCAAACTTGTCCGCAACTTTCTTCACAATGATTCGCATTCACTGATTCGAAAAAATACTTAAAACAGATCTGCACCTTACATTTGAACGCTGCCCTTAACTTGCATTTATTTCAGACATTATTACGTTGTAAACATCACAGTATATCCACAATTTTATGTCCTTGAATGAGCCACATCTTTCTTATATATAGAGTTCTTTGTCTATGATTTTAGGCCGACCCTAGAAAAATCTTGTAGGCCGACTTCGTCACTGTATTGAGGCCGACTAGATCGCAACATCAATGAGCTTATCTTCCAACTTTGAATGAGGGTTGACTTAAGCCCTTGTTTCACTGTTTTATGGCAAGGTCTTGGAGCATTTTATCTAGACTAGGAACTTCATATACATGACACTTAATTATACTTATAACTAGAAGACAAACCCTAATAGACATCAAGAAGAAGTCTATTGACCTATAATAAAAATATTTCTCATGAAACCCATGAAGAAAGTACAAAAAAATACATTTTTATCATCTTTATCTTCTTCTTTACCTAAATACATAATTTCATAGTCAATATGAAGACCGATCCTAGTTACACTTTCCAACACAGCTCACCGTTTGAGATCTGCTTTTTCTACAGTCCTCCTAGGCTTGGTTAGGGAAACTTCGCAGTCATTACAACCCTCCAATACTACATAGATTTCTTCCTTAAGTATTGTGATTATCCTTGAACGGGAGGTTACCCCTTCATGCTGCAAGTTTAGGTAGTTTCAATCTCTTAACACCGACCTGACCTCCCTTAGTTACAACAACATCCTACAGGACTTTAGACAAGCCTACGATAGCCTCTTCTGAGGATTATTCACCCTTAACAAGACCCTCAAACAAGTCCTCCCTATCTCAACCCTCTTGCAAAGTCCTACGGCCCTCTAACAACAACTTTGGCCTCCTGAAATAGGCTTCATACAACCCTATTCTCCACGTTGGTCGTACTCCTTTGTTGCGGCCCAAGACACTATCTTCCTCCTCCAACGAGATAGTCTCCTTGTGCATGTGTTGCACAATGGATGATTTTTGAGTCCTCCATTCACCTCCTTTATATACCATAAATAAGGGCTCCTCCAACGTCATGCTTAGGGATTTGGCAACTATCATGAGGCTTATAACACCTCAAACCAACCTTAAACATAAGCCACAAGCCCACACATAACCTTAAAAAATTCATAACTCTTCAACAACTCAGAATATGATGATTTTCGATGTGTTGGATTCATCTCGACGAGCACTATCATCCTCATTCATCACATGTCGAAAACTCATCACGGTTTTGGCCCAAACATTGATGGGTGCAAAACCCCATGCTTGGGTTCGAAGCCCACAAGTGACTCTTGTGGCGCTTTTCCCTCCAATCCCCGAACCCTAGGGCTTGGATTACCTCACAATCTACACAAAAAACAACACATACTTTTGCCAAATATTTTTCTAGACTTTTGAGGGGGTTGGATGGCGAAGCCTGCATAACAACAACTTGTACCCTTCCTTAATTGAATAATGAAGGGATTTACTTGTTAGCCACGTTTGTAGATCCTTTAAGCCAATGTCAATGGGGGAGAGACCTTTCAAGGACATGGTCAAAGATTCCCATTGATTGAGAATATTTTCTAGGAGCCCTAGTCAATCCCACTCTTTCCATACACCACGTTCATCCCATTTTGAGATATCCTTTAATCTTTCCATACATGTGCTTGTCATCCAATCGGCCAATTCACTTAGCTCATTTTGATCCTTAGTCCTAAATCATTCGAGCGGATTTTTTCCCCCATAGGTTGATTCTTTCTCCATTTCCTAAGTGCCATCCCATATTTTCTATTATGATAGGGGTTGCAGCCATGCAAAGCTTCCAAATCTTGGAACCATATACTATCTAGTTGACATTTTCGGCTCTAAGAAGTCAATTTTTGTGAAAGTATTGCTTTAGGAAGGTCACCTTCCACCACCCTTTAGAATCTGAAATCAAATTCCACACAATTTACCCCCTAGTGTTAAATTTGTATACACGAGTGTTGTTAGGATTACAACAACCCTCTTTTTTGTTTAAAAAAAAAACAAAGTTCCCTATATATTTTTTCTTATTTCCCTAAAAAGATCAAAAAATTTGAAAAATAAAGAAAAAACAAAAAATAACTCATTAAGTAGGAGGTTGGCTTATGTTTTTCGCGAAAAACTAAAATGCACAATCCCGACCTTGACCTACCGACTGCAACATCGGGCCAAAATTCGATTTCTCTCTATCAAATTTCAATCCTGACCACCCAACTCTCCGACCTCCTGACTATCATTCACCATCTGACCTTTTGGTATCACTCGACTCTTGTATAGTCGAGGCCGGAGGAAGGTAAAACTCATCAAGAAAATAAACAACCATTCGACTTCCCAACTCTCAATCGTCTAATAAAATATTATTTTTCCTCAATATGTGTATTTTTTTTATTTTTTATTGATTTTAAATAAAATGATTTGAAATTTGGATTTCCGCTTTTTCATGCTTAAACAATTTTTTTTTATCCCAACATTAAGATTATCGTGTGTTGTCTCGATTTGAAGAAGAATATAGTGGATTACATAACGCGAAATTAATGATCAGTTCATATGATTTAATCCACGTGTTCCTTGATTTTTAATCGAAATTCATAATTTCCCAACTTATTTTTAGCTTGCATGGCAGTTCAAACTATTAGGCTTGTATCATAGAAATTTGAATTATAGCAAGGAAAAGACTAAGTTTCAACGATTCTGTTTAGGTAAAATTATATTCTTAAAGGATAATTCATCCTTATTTTGGAATTTTTACCAAAGATAACTCATGTTTTCCATTTTTGTTCACATGCCATAAAATGGGAAAGAAGGGGAAATCGCCTACAACAAGACAAACAGCGAAGCATATAAAAGGAAATTTGAAAGAAGTAGAAAATCTAGAACCAGAGGAATATAGCTTCAACCCAATTCTTATATTCAAATCCACTTATAAAACTCAGAAAGCAAGTACAATGGAGTGGGAGGAGATTTTTTATTTCTTTGAGAATAGATAATGGTTGAAAATTGTCAAAGCTTCTCACTCAAAGAATAATATTTTGTAGGGAATTAGGAAAATAGAATTGCATCGAGTAGATGCTAGGGCTAAAATATTCCCTTATTATGATATGATTTCCTGGATTTTTGCACATGTGGATATCCCAACCTATACTATGTGAGACCACAACAAGAATGTTATAGCCTCCTGGAAAGGAGAAGTCGTGTATGCCATTTATAATCTCAATACCCATGAAATCCATCTCGATATTGAATTCCTCAACAATTTCTGAAACACTGTTTTCAAGCAATGTGAGGAGAATTATGACAAAGTAATTGAAATATGGTTGTGAGAAGAAGAAGAATGGTTTAAGCTCAAATCTTCCAAGTAATATCTCATTTCTATTTTTAAGAAACCTGTCAAATTTCTTATCAAATTGTTAACCAGACTATATGGAGAAAATGATCTAGAACATTGTAAAATGAAATGGATTCCCATAATCTATAATATCCTGCATGATACAAAGCGCCTTAATTAGGATGATATTTTATCGCAAAACATCACAGATGCTTTGAAATTATCATTAACATCTCCTCCTAGATACAAAAAATATTGTGTATCTGTGTTTTCCTAAAGTATATCGTTATTGCCTCCGTCCCATTTCCCTTAATGAAATGGAATTATCCATCAAATCAAAAACTCTCCATTCAAAATTACGCCCAAATCCTTTGGGAAAGAAATTTCAAATTCCATTTTTATGATATATGTCATTATGTTGTGATCCCTCTTCATGAAATTATTTTTGGTAAATCCCCTACTAGGATAAGTCAAAGTCTCAAAGAAGACATAGAATCTATAGGCCACTGGTTTGTTGTGTTGAAAAGTGTAACTAGGTCGGTCTTCAGGTTGACTATGTAATTATGTATTTACAAGACAAAGATTATAAAATATAATTTTTTGTACTTGCTTCATGGGTTACATGAGCAAGAATTTTTATTATAGGTTAATAGACTTCTTCTTGATTTCTATTTAGGGTTGGTTTATAAGAATAATTAGTGTCATGTAAATGAAGAAACTAGTCTTCAGTAGAGTGCTCCAAGATCTTGTCATATACCTTGTGGAAGAATTAAATACAGTAGCTCCTTCTCAACACTGGAATCAAATGATAAAATCGACCTATCTGCAGCATTAATGTTGGCCTTCATACTATGGACAAGTCAGTCTAAAGGCAGATTAGTAAGTCAGCCTTAAATCAAGAAGCATACATATATATATATATATATATATATATATATATATATATATATATATAAGTTGCTCCGCGGCTCATTTGATAAGCAAGGAATTGCAAATTCCTCTGTAATTACAGATAAGTCTGAGCCAAATAAAGGAAGAATTTGCGGATCTGAAAACAGAAGTACAGGAATAAAATTGTGGATTTATCTCTGAACTATAGTGCGAATAAAATACTGAACTCAGTGTGGTTTTAAGAAGTGAATTCAGTGCAGATTTAAGAAGGGAATAAGTGTGGATATCTAAGGTAAGAAAGTGCAAATTATTAATGTAAATAACCATGTGGATTTCACTGTTTGAAGTGTCGGTATAAAGTGTGGACTTAATATCATCTCAACATCTATATAGGACCCTTAAGCAAGGAAAAATACTACGGACATACTACTGTTGTTCTACAGATTAACTTGTGATTCCAGAACTGTTAAAAGATCGTAAAAGATAAAGTTAAGGGCAGTCAGTTTGAAAGAAGGGTTTGGTGAAGCTAATACTATGATCATAAGAATAAAGACAGGTCTAAGGAAAGGAAAAAGTGAGGAAGGTAAATCTGAAGATTTACCTTCCTAACTACATTCAGTTGCAAGTAGATGCAAAGAGAAGATCATTTTTTCCTTACATTTAACTAAGCATCAAGAAGTGAAAGCTGGAGACCGAGTTATCTAGTTCCAGTGCAGATTGGTGGAGACGAGAAGAATCAAGTTTGAAGAAGTTGTGACAAGATCTTGGAAGCATATCTAGTTCAAGTATCTGAGTCTTGGTCATGGTACTTGTCATTTAAAGATCTATAAGAAGAATTCTTTGTGGGTTTTCCACTCCAAGAGGGAGAGGTTTTGCCCTGGATCTAGGAGCCTAACTTTTGTGTCTTGTGCTTTTTGATAATTGACTTGATGAAAGATTAACTAATAAAAGACATAAGCAACACAAGCAATCTCACAAGTAATTTTCAAGAAGAGAATTTGTATTAACCTACATCCCTCCAAATTCTCAACATGGTATCAAAGCTAAGGTGCTAAACACAAGGGTTTCTTGTCAAAAAAGACACTCAAGGAAACGTAGATCTAAGTTTCGGTTGGAAAGTCAAATTAGTCTACAAAGAATTCAAGAATTCAAGATCACCAAGATTGAAGAATTCTATCTTGGAATAAATTCTTAATCTCTTCGTTATCATCAAGAAAGCTGCTACAGAAGAAAGTCACTCTCTCAACTAAGTATCTATGACTTCATCTGAATCTGTCCAAATGACTTATTGTTTAGAAAGCAACAAATTGGTTGGGTTATCTAACGTCAATGCATGGAATAAAAGGATAGATCTAAAGCTAATTGAAAATGAAGTCATGGGTTCCATAGAAGGATCTACAATACAACCTCCAAAAGAAGATCTTCTAGCATATACCAAATACATGCAGGGAGATATAAGAGCCCGAAGGATTCTTATAGAATCCATAAAATACTCTCTTATTCCCTATGTATCAAAGCTAGAATCCTCAAAATAAATATATGATAAATTGGTGGATCATTTCTCAAAAGGTTCTTCAAAGGAAATAATATCCCTAAGACAAAAACTATACAATTTGAAAATGTCAAAGGAAGGAATAATTCCATATATGATGAATATTTTTGCAATACGAGAACAACTACTAAAATTGGGAGAAGTAATGTCCAATAGATAAATGCTCACTATGGTACAAAATGTCTTACCAAAAGAATGAAGAGATTACTCTTCCAGCATAGATGGGAAAGAAGAATCCATGACATTCCAAAGTCTAGGTAAGATAGAAGAATAAAGATTGAAAGAAGGATCAAGAAAATAAAATCAAGCCTTTGCCACCATGTGCGTGAAGAAAGGAAGATTTAGTAAATTTGGTCCTCAAAATAATAAGAGAAATGTGAACAAAGCACGATGCTTTGAGTGTAATAATTTTGGGCATTATAAATGAGATTGTCCTAAACTAAGAAAGGACAAGAGGAAAAAGGAAGAAGCTCATATAAAAGAAGAACCTGATAAAAATAAATCTAAGAAAGAAGAAGGAAGGGATCTCAACCATGATTAGGATCTTCTTCTTCTTTAAGTGATTTTTTTTGGTTGTAAAATAGTATGATAGGGAGCAATGTATATTACGACATCATGATAAAATCAATATAGGAGCTCTTGGTGTTGAAGCTCCAAGGAAAAACCTCTCCGATAACATTACTAATGGAATGCAGTCATCAAGAACAAGGGTCATCATGAAAACAGATTTCTAGGATGTGATGACTTATTGATTAAGTAAGTCAAGAGAACAAAGTTCTTCATTCTTGAGAAATTTCTACAGGATGACTGAAGTGAAAAGAGTATGAGG
Source organism: Pinus albicaulis (assembly GCA_034641835.2). Lineage (NCBI taxonomy): Eukaryota > Viridiplantae > Streptophyta > Pinopsida > Pinales > Pinaceae > Pinus > Pinus albicaulis. The sequence goes on from CM076580.1 coordinate 1,136,084,960, forward strand.
TATGTATATATTTATATGTTAACATTGGATGTTGTGAAGTCATGTCATATGGTTGTAGGGAATAAACTTATGTATTTAGAAGTATGATCTATGGAGGATTATCTCTCAGTGCATGGACAGATGAAATCAACATAATATGTCCTCATGGAATATGAGGTGGTTGTATATGAACGAGAAACTAGAAAGGTTGGAAGTTCCTGGGAATGGAAAAATGTTCAGAAAGGAAGAGATCATGAAATGCAACCATGTCAAGAGGCAGTTATCATCCGAAAGCCCAGAAGATGTGACTTGGAGATCTCTTGGGAAGATATGTAGACTCTGACAGAATTCTGGTAAATAAGAAGACCCTTGACAAAACATATCATTAGGATATGTGTCAATCTGTATGAAGGATGTTGATGCTTACAGGAAGATGTCATGGTGAAAGATCATCACTAAGGTAACTTAATTTCTAAAACTTCATATGTATATGTTTATTTGGATGAATTTATGCAGAGTTTCTAATCATAAGAAATGATTCATGATCCTTGGGGATGATTCAAAGGAAAGCAGCATGGCATAACGGTGGACCAGATGAGGAAGACTAATGAATCACTTTCTGATAGTGGAAATGACTTGTGACTGAAATTGATGGATAATTTATGCCCTATGAAGCCAAAAGTTGAATATTCATCAATATCGAAATCCATGACATTGAGGGGAGGAACTCTTCATGAGTTGCTAGATTGTTGTTGCAGGACCCTGGTTGATGAGGAGCCTGGTGATAATTTTTTTGCTTGGAAGAAACTTGAAATATGTCCTTCATGTGTTAATAGAGAGTGACGTATGTGATTCTATATTACATGTGTCATGCACTAGACCAGGACTAACAGTCGTAAGTCTTAGTGAAGGCCATGTGAAGAGAATGGATAGACACATCATTCTGGTCTTCACCTAGAAGATAGAATGGAGGATTGGGTAATCATCTGGCATTCGATACTCTTTGAGAATGAGATAGGACATTCCAGGTAAGAGTAGTCATGGATCGATATTCTTTGAGGGTTGGCTACCCAAGAGAAGAATAGTCCAAGAAGGTCATACTCTGCGAACACCTAGGCGGGGTATGTACCTTGGAAAGACAATGAATATGGTGTCTATCAGTCATGTGTCTCGCCAGCATTGTAGCCCATTGTCTCATTGAAGAGATGGGGCTATTAGTCAAGGCCTTGCACTAGGAAAATTCTGGTTGATATTATGCTATACAAATGTGATTACCAATCCGATTCTTCTTATGAGATTCTTCAGTTTGAAAGTAACCATGTACCTATATGAGTACCTCCCTAGTTAAGAGGGAGTGTTGAAAAGTGTAACTAGGTCGGTCTTCAAGTTGACTATGTAATTATGTATTTACAAGACAAAGATTATAAAATATAATTTGTTGTACTTGCTTCATGGGTTACATGAGCAAGAATTTTTATTATAGGTTAATAGACTTCTTCTTGATTTCTATTTAGGGTTGGTTTATAAGAATAATTAGTGACATGTACATGGAGAACCTAGTCTTCAGTAGAGTGCTCCAAGATCTTGTCATATACTTGTGGAAGAATGAAATACAATAGCTCCTTCTCAACGCTGGAATCAAATGATGAAATCGACCTATCTACAGCATTAATGTCGGCCTTCATACTGTGGACAAGTCATTCTAAAAGCAGATTAGTAAGTCAGCCTTAAATCAAGAAGCATACATCTATATATATATATATATATATATAAGTTTCTTTGCGGCTCATTCGATAAGCAAGGAATTGTGGATTCCTCTATAATTACATATAATTCTAAGCCAAATAAAGGAAGAATTTGCGGATTTGAAAATAGAAGTACAAGAATAAAATTGTGGATTTATCTCTAAACTACAGTGTGAATAAAATACTGAACTCAATGTGGTTTTAAGAAGTGAATTCAGTGTGGATTTAAGAAGGGAATAAGTGTGGATCTCTAAGGTAAGAAAGTGCATATTATCAGTGTAAATACCAATGCATATTTCACTGTATGAAGTGTGGGTATAAAGTGCCGACTTAAGATCATCTCAGCATCTATCTAGGACCCTTAAGCAAGGAAAAATATTGTGGACAAACTACTATTTTTCTAAATATTAACTTGTGATTCCATAATTGTTAAAATGTCGTAAAAGATAAATTTAAGGGTGTTCTGTTTGAAAGAAGGATTTTCTGAAGCTAAGACTGTGATCATCAGAATAAAGACAGGTCTAAGGAAAGGAGAAATTGAGGAAGGTAAATTTGAAGATTTACCTTCCTAACTACATTCAGTTGCAAGTAGATGCAAAGAGAAGATATTCCTAGGGAAAGAAACTACTCAAAAACCCTCCATATTTATTGTATAATCAACCAAGGAATCATGAAACAATACAATGTATTTGTGATCACCACAACCTCATACACTCTACCAATTGCTTCACACTAATCTAGGAAAAATTGGACAAACACATGGCCAATTATTAGCCTACCCTGCATAAGCAATCCCTAGATAATTAAACCCCTATTAAATAGAAAATTCAGCCTTCCTTGATTGCACAATTCATCATGGGATTCCCATGGTTTTATATGTTAATTTAGATTGTCATTGATGTCAATATGACTTTGACTGAGATGAAGGCTACACTATGACATATCACTGCATTAGTATATGATGACTTGTTGATACATGATGCTACATGGCATTAATAACAATGAAGAAACCAAAGAATGTAGAAGCCACACTGCCCCAAACATTCCTCATGTTGTCCCAATCTTTTTATGCATAAAATTTAAGGACAGTCACAAAGAAAAATATGTTTCACGATCTTAGAAGAAGAATTTATTGTGAGACATTCACCATCCTTTAGAGCATAATTTTCCCTTTCTAATGAGCCCTTACACGCCCCAAAAATCCAAGCGGTTTGGGAGATATGAATTTTTCAAGTTAAGGAAATTATTCTGGTCTTGGAGCCGACTTTTCCTAGCCATCCCTTGTCGGCCTGCGTGCAGAGACATGTCTTTTCATTTAGCATCAAAATAAGACTATATATACAAGGTTTTCGGTCTTCATTTTGAACACAGAAATTCGGTGATAATCACAGAATTAATACCACTATTCACAACTCGTGAACATTGAATAAGGGAGAGATATATTTGATTTGGGTTTGAGGTTAATAAGACAGCGGATTTTTCTTGAACAGCTTCATACTTTCGGACCTGTAGTGAGGCTGTTGCAGAGGGCTATACTCGGACCTGTGGCAACTCCTTTTTTAGAAGCTCGGACAGCAGCACCTTGAAGGCATACTTGTGGAGCCCGGACCTATAGCAATAGAATTTTAACTAATTAAGAGCAGTCACCATTAAGAACGGTTTGGGGAGAAAATTATTGTAGCAATGATTTGAAGATACATGTGGCATCCTTGACAGTCACAACAGCTCGGTGTAGTGGATGGACTAGTACCTCAGACTCGTGACCTTGAGGGACTCGAAACAGTGATCACGTACTTGATATTAGAGGTGTGAACTATTTGAATACTTGAGCAGTGATGAAGACAAGTGGACAGAGAAGTCAGTGAATAATTTTGGAAGAAATAATACAGTGATGAATATGTCAAGAACATTCAAGTAAGCACTATTCACACTCTCTATTAAACCAAGCAAAGAAGGATTGGTGTCCTTGGATTAGGAGCTCCTAAACACAAGGTTGGTGCCTTGAGAAGACAGGGCGAAATCCCTAGAGGTCAGAGCCTCATCAAATTCCAAGTTGGTGCTTGGCAACGGGTTGGTGCATGTTTCATTAAAAGGGTTGGTGCCCTCACTCATCTATTGTATACTATTATTAGAAAGGGGATTGAAATTCTTATTAATCCTTAATATTATCATTATACACCTCTCTGTCTTTAATTGTGAAGAATCTAACTGAAAATAATTAACAATTGAAAATAAATATTGATTCACCCCCTCTCAGTATTTCCAACATTATAACTGCACCTGGGCAGTTTTCCTAAAATACAACTTCTAATTTACTAGCCTTGAACCTTTGTCTCAACTGGTTATCCACCAGAATTAGCATGCATGCAGGTATAAATAGTGAATCATCATTTACTTGGTAGATCACTGCTAGTGATTTAAATCTGCTTTAATTCACTTGATCTTCCACTAGCTCATCAAACAGTTAAAACTAGTTAAACTGATTTTAGCTCAATTATTGTGAGTTAACTGATCCCACCCACACTACACTAGTGCTACAACTACAATTGGACCTTGTTAATAATAGAATCACTCCACATGCCTATCCTTAGACCCTCAACTCGAAATACTTGATATAACTACATCTATCACACTTAGTTAACTATTACAAGTTGTTATGAGATAAGATTACAATTAATTCTCCAATTTATTTAATAAATTGGCTTGCACACTAATGTATCGCTAGGATCCATCACTTTGTGACTTGTGATCCCACACTAGTGTGTATGTTGTTTCCAAATGCCAATTTCATTGTTTCTTGTTGTAATTTTTAACATCCCTCTCAACAAGAAAGGAATCAATCTGTCTCGTTCTGATACCTTTGGAATGTTCTTGCATGCAACACTTCCTAGTGTTGTTCGCACATACAACTCTCCTGAAGTTGAATAGCCTCCAACAACCGAATCAGTATAATGCATCTTTCATGAGAGTCTTCTGATTACTACTAGCTCTGTACATGTCTACTGGACTCTCTGTTTTCTTGGCATCTGCATCCATGCAATCTGCCCTGCTGCCAACTCTCATATGCGCTCTAGTATCTGAAACCTGTCACTCTGATTTTTTTCCTCCTGGCATCTGACTGCATCAATATAACTGATCCTTCCTACTACTGTTGTAATGTGGGCTCCTCGTATCCAGGTTCGATCCGTGAGAAACGCCATCTCAATAGACCTTGCCCAAATTTATTCTGGGGATCATATTTTCACATTGCCCCACCTCAAACTTGAGGTATATCTGCATGTACTCCCTCTGCCCATCTGGCTCAAAATTTCCCCCTCCTGGAGGTCTCTGTTTGCTTCACCTTGTAGATCCACCTGGATCCAACCACTAATTTCCCCACTGGTCTTGGGCCCAATTCTCGTTCATTTTTTCTGATAATGGAGTCATACTTGTCAACCATGGCATCAAACCATGTTGGTTGTTGCACTTCTTCCTCAAAAGAGGATGGATTTGTCACAATGCACTTGCTCATAAGAGCCATGTATCCAGTATACTTTTCTGGGGACCTTCTCTACCTGTGTTGTGATTTAGGTTCACCTACATGCTATGTCGCATTTATCATCAATCTGTTAACCTTTCTGGTGTGCTTCCTACCATTTTTGGTGGATGGCTCTGCATGAGTGGTTTCTCCCACTCCATGATCCTCTACTTGTGGCTACTCCACATCTTGAGGTTCATCCTTTGGAACTAAGAGTTCCTCATCTGTATGCAAGTCAAGCTCCCTCTCAAGGGATAATCGTATGGCTTTCCCATACTTCCCCATGATACGTCCCTTGCATGTGTCTATCTGCACAAGACTACCGTTTGGAAGACCTGTAGAAATATGTTGCATGATCCTCAAAGCATTGTGGTGTATATGGCCCAATCTCTTGTGCCATAACTCACCTGTATCCAGGCTCACCACCTTCCCTTCTTTACTTCTCAATTTTGTGCAGCCATCTACAAAAAATTTCTAGAGGTTATTCACACGAATCCCTATCTTCTTTACCTATGTCTTGGCTTTGTGATGAAGGAACACCTTTCCTTCACTGAAAACCACATTATATCCAAGATCCTCCAAAATAGAAACTGAAACTAAATTCTTTTTCAAACTTGGTACATGCATGCCATATTTTAATAAGAAAGTCTTACCTGAATGTCTCTGGAAAGTAACTATACCAATACCGGTAGCGCTATACCTTCCTTCATCACCAATCTCGATGTGCATCTGAATATCCTTCTCCTCCAAGCTACTAAAGAGTTCTTTGTTTCTCGTCATGTGGAACGATGCTACACTATCCAAGTACCACATAGATCCCATCACAGTTGACGCCATGCATGCGATGAGAGATTGTGTCTGTATTGTGTCACCCTTCTCCATTTTGATTTTCCTGAGCTTGTCCTTGAGTGCCAATTTTCTGTGGTCACTGCTACTTTGAAACAGATCTCTCAAAGCCTTCCACATAGCATATGGAGTTTCCTTTCCATGTATACTCAAGATAATATGATCTCGAACTCCCTCTAATAATATATTCCTCACCTTTGATACCTTCTTTTGCCATGCATCAAGAAGTTGGGTATCTGCTGCTCCGGGCTTGGGAATATCATTATCTATGAATTCCTTCAACCCATTGTACTCCAAAATTGCCTCCATCCTATCCTTCCATGCAATATAATTTTAATTTCCTTCAAGTGCATATTTGAGTCTCAAGCCATTGAAATACATCTTGATCTTCTTATAGCTCCAAAGAAAGTACCTGCAAATTTGAATATTGTTCAACACAACTCAATTTCTTCTCCACTATTTTGATTCCTGGCACTCTAATACCATGTAGAAAATATCTAACACAACTATAATACCATGTAGAAATTATATCAATGGACTCAATCCGATCATGCAATGTACTAAAGCAAGATACTGAATCCTTCTATAAGATCTGCGGAATATAAATCACGATCGCTCAATCACATGCAAGTAAGAGAAAGAATTAAATCAATACACAACACCAAATATTCCTGGGGAAAGAAACTGCTCAAAACCCCTCCATCTTTATTGTATAGTCAACCAAGGAATCATGAAACAATACAATGTATTTGTGATCACCACAACCTCATACACTCTACCAATTATTTCACACTGATCTAGGAAAAATTGAACAAACACATAGCCAATTATCAGCCTACCCTCAGCCTACCCTGCTTACGCAATCCCTAGAGAATTAAACCCCTATTAAATAGGAAATTCAGCCTTCCTTGATTGCGCAATTCATTATGGGATTCCCATGGTTTTATAACTACACCTGGGAATTTTTCCTAAAATACAACTGCTAGTTTACTAGCCTTGAACCTTTGTCTCAACTGGGTATCCACCAAAATTAGCATGCATGCCGCTATAAATAGTGAATCATCAGTTACTTGGTAGATCACTACTGGTGAATTAAATCTATTTTAATTCACTTGATCTTCCACTAGCTCATCAAACAGTTAGAACTAGTTAAACTGATTTTAACCCAATTATTGTGAGTTAACTTATCCCACCCACACTACACTAGTGCTACAGCTGCAACTGGACCCTGTCAATAATAGAATCACTCCACATGCCTATCCTTAGACCCTCAATTCGAAATTCTTGAGTTAACTAAGTCTATCACACTAAATTAACTATTACAAGTTGTTATGAGATAAAGTTACAAATATTGATAAATCTTCAACATTCAAACATCTCTCGATACTTCACTGACACCTATTTCCACTAATATTCCTTGGGATTATTTTATGTTTAAACTTGTTTCTAAACTAGAAACAGAATCTAATATTATTCCCTCTTTAACGGAATATTATGATTCCCAAACTAATTCAATGGTTAGAAAAACTAAGAAGAGAGTTTGATTCTCTAGAAACTGTTTCTGAATACAGTTGGAAAGCTCAATGTGATGTTAAGGAAAAGGCCAAGGAATCTTCATAGGCCTTAGGTGCTTTTGTAAATTATAATCAATACCATCTTAATTAGTTAGCAACTTCCTATGGAAACAATTTACAAATAATTAAAGCACTGGAAAAACGATTAGAGAAGAGAAAAGTATTTAATGAAGACAAGTGGAAAAGGTATTCTACAACTATTGTCCAAGATTTTGCGATAGAAAGGGAAATCTTCAAAGTCGATTCCAGATGGAATTGAATGAGTTAAAATCAAAACATGCTCAACACATCCAAGAATTGAAATAAGCCCATGAGAATTAAACTCATATATTGAAAGAAGACGTTGAAAGTAACATGGAAATCATGACCACAACTCTAAAAGAGCAAGCCAACACTCTTCAGTCTCAACTCAATCAAAACTATGGAGCAATACAGAGGGTAGAAATTTTCAAAAAACATGCATTACAAATCAGCATAATTTTAAGGAAGGATCAATCCAAGTTTTATAAGTGCATGAATAAAATCTCAAAATGTTATCAAGAAATTTAAATATTAATGAGAGGATAGATTCCTTAGTAGAAGAAGGTAAATCCATCAAAGTCATATTTTCGTCCATCCCGGACTAGGAGAAGGAATTACAGTCAGAAGTAATTCGAAAAGTCTCTAAGAATGATAGAATACTAATGCATGCATCCTTAAGCCACAAAGAGACATAAGCTAAAGAAGTCCTAGATTGGGTTAGAAATGCCTTGGGAAAACAATATTTAACAATATGGGAAAATGGAACCATTTTTTATTGAGGAATTTGATCTTTGAAGGTTCTAAACCGTTAAACGAAGTAATTCCAAGAGAGCTGAAGCAGCCATTGGAATACATCATCATCAAGGACCAGAAACAAATAAGCGAGAGAAAAATATGGGCACAACAGTCTTTCAAGAAGTTTCTACAAATCCCTTTTGAAAAAATAAAACTGATTTCTAAGTTCGGAAACAAGTACCAGTAAAAAAAAAACAATCCAAAGTTTACTTTTAGATTTTCAAGTCAACACAAATCAGTGTCATCCAATTCATTTCTCAATTATTTCTCAGGTATATTCATAATGGGTGAATCACACCCAAATCCATGCATTGTATCTGTTACTCAACATGGAGGATAACAACTCCAAGGATGAGGAAGAAAGAAACACAGTTGGACAATTTTTCATCAAAAATCAGTTAATAGGATGAAACTTCTATTTTTAGAAGTATTACTTTATTAGAGAAAATCTTTATGATTTTCTAGTTTTTATTTGTCAACCAGGCTTATTTTGTTTTTTAAGTATTTATACATTCTCTTATGTTGAAGTAAGGGTTGAGAAATTGTGAAAATTCAGAACTTGTATTTTTTAATTAAATTTTGAAGTTACAACACTTTTCAAGACCAATTTCAGAATCAAATGTATTTTTGAGCTATGAGGCTAATGTGTGGTCATATTTTTAATTCCTTAATGGATGCATCTGGTATTGTGCTTTAACTTGTGCATATTTATTTTTGAGTAAATATTTGATTATTTTGTTTAAAATTTTCTTAGGATATGTTGTAGTCTATATCTATTATCGACAAAAATTTATGAATTGTTAAATTTTATATATTCATGTCCGATGATTGAAATTTGATATTCAAGAGATAGAATATAAATTTCTCTCATTTTCAAGATAGTGTTCTTTCTTTCTATTTCTAGTTAATTCATGCATATTAATTCCAGAGAAAGAAATAAAAATTAGTTTGAATGTGATGAAAACCTTATAAACATATTTTTTAATTTTTTTGTATAAAAACTGTCCCAAAACCTTGTGTGGCTAGCACAACCCAACTTCCAACCGGATTTAAATATACATGATATTTCACGCAGTTTATTATTTTAGAATGAATCCCCTGCCCCCCATCCTAACCGTTGTTCAAATTGACCTCGTCCAATTAGCAGTTTGTTTATATTATTGTAGATAATTGTAAATATTAAAATATGTCATATATTTTCCCTAATTTTTAAATTGTTTTATTATTCATTTCCTTTACTCTTTCTTTAGTTTAGTTTAGCATAGGAAACCGGGCCTTGTTAGGATATTCCGACACATAGGAAATAGTTAAGTATAACTTGGTCTAGCGTAGAGTTAGGTAAAGTGTGTTTCTTTACTATGTAGATTTGTAACTTATAATCCAACGGGCACGATATGTAGTGATCTAATGGTTCACTCTCTCCTCAGTATTACCGACACTTGATCTATGGCCTAACACCTTATTGGTCCATGATCTCTATTTAAGGAGCATAGAGGGTCATTTTTTCGGTAACCATTTATGAGAGAAGCTTATGTAAATTTTGTTTCTTTATATTAATAAATTTCCTGAAGTGGCCACGTTGGCTTAGGCCATGAACTGTTTCCCTCTTCAGAGGTTTTAACCACGTCAAATATTGGTGTACTGATCTGTGATTTTTTTGTGAGCGGTGACCTTTGGTTTTTGATGTAAGGAACGTACCCTGTAAATTCCTACATGTTATCAGAGCCATTTTGAGGGCCGCATCTGTTGTTAATCCAAATCCGAAGTCGGTTTGACTGCATGTGATTTCCGTTTTCTAGATCTACTATTTTTTACCACTTTTGGGCCAAGAGAACTGCTCTGTTGTGTATGGAGCATCTGTTACAGTGAGAAACCCCTTTTGTTTCATGCGAAAAGGTTTATGGTTTCCCAAGTTATGTCATTTTAGATCTGGAGGTATAAAGTATCTTTTTTTGCAGATATATTTATTAATCTCTCTGTTTATTTTGGTTCATATTTTTTTTAATTACCATAACTATACCCTCTTCTCTGTGTGTTCTCTTTACTCTTCACTGTGTGGGATCTCGGCAAATAAGAAACGGGAAAACGAGATTTTTCTGCTACGTATGATCTTTCCATGTGTCTTTGTGCGATATAGTTGCCGGTAAGAGTAATCGGAAATGTAATGTTTTGTCGTAAGGGTTTTTTTTTGCATGGATTTTGTGTTTTTTTGCAGGAAAAAACACGCACATTGAATAGCAAAAAAAAAAACCTTCCTCTTTTCAAACAATTACAAAATCCTTTTACTAGCTCATTTGGTGCAAAATTACTTTATGAGAATAGAGGTCTTGGGTTCAAGTCTCTTTCTCAAGCTTCTTTTTCTAAAAATATTTTTGTTAAGTTACTTTTTCTTAAAAAGCATTTTCGCAAGTTGCCGATTTTAAAAAGAGTGTTTAACTTTTAGTAAAAGTAACTCTCACTTATTTATAAAAGTGGGTCACATAAAATAGTTTTTTTTTTAACTGAGGTTATTGTATTAAGTTTGGAAAATGGGGGGAATTTTTTTTTAAAGTGCGAATTCATCATCAAATTTCAACCTCTCACGTAACTATTCGGCATCTACTACAATTTTTTTTCAAAAAGGCATAACTTTTTCATCCGGAAGCTGTGTTTTTTAACCAGCCTAATTTTTCGAGATCTTTCCATTGGAGCAGTTGGTTTTAGCCTTTTCATCTTCAGTTTTTTTTTTTTAAATGGAAAGTGCATGCCCATTTATTCTTAATAGAACCAATTATTTCCAATGGATATCCTACATGGTAGACTTAATTAAAAGCAAAGGTCTTTATATAATAGCCACGAGACAAGAAACTAAACCTACCGATGGAGATAAAGCCACAAAATGGGAAAATAAACAAGATCAAGCACGAGGGTTAATATGAATGTCCATTGCTCAAGATCTTAGATTTCATGTCCAATAAATTGACTCCCCTGATGAAGCTATGAAAAAACTAAATATTGTTTTTGGCATTCAAAATGAAATCAAAGCCCAACAGCTTGAAAATGAATTGCTTACTTTGGACGCCAATAATTTCTCCTATATTGAATATTTTTTGTCCAAATTCAAGACCCTTAGACTTCTTTTAGAAGGTTGTAAGGTCAAAAAGGAAGATGGTAGCCATATCTGTTCCATTCTTGCTAATCTTGGCCCTGCATACTCTGTATTTGTTTCCACCTTCCATTCCACTAGAGAAGCCCTCATTTCTCAAGGAAAATCCTACAAGTCCCCCTCTTTTGATGCCTTTTGTGATTCTTTGATAAGAGAACAAGAAAAAATCTGACACGTTGGTCTTCTTAATACTGAAAACTCTTCTAAGAAAGCCTTAGCAACCCAACAACAACCATATCAAAAGAATCCCAAGAAGCATCCTAAAAAGAATGGTCCTAAACCAAACAAGGGTCTTAAGCAATTTCAGCCACAAACTAAAAAAGAAACTCAACAAACTGATAAGGCAAATAAAAACAATGGGAAGAAGACATATATACATTGCAACTTTTGTAATCGTGATGGCCACGTAGAGTCAAAATGTTTTAAAAAGATGGAAGCCTTGGAAGCAACAATGAAGAAGCATAACATCAATTTGGAGAACTCCTAAACTTCATCTTCAGGATTGACACTTTCTACTTGTGGTTTTCAAGCATCAAGATTTGGTTATGCATTGAATATATATTCTTCTTCTCATTCTTATGTGTGGCTCATTGATTCTGGAGCCTCTTACCACATGGCCAAAAATAAAGCCATGTTTTCTTCTTTGAATGATTGTAACACCAAAAATATTTATGTTGGTGAAGATAGATCTCTTAGTGTTGTAGGGTCTGGAACCATTCATCTAGATAATGGTCAGTTTAATGATGTATTATGTGTTCCTACCTTGTCTTGCAGCCTTCTATCTATTTATCAGATAACACATTCAGATGAAGGGAAAACGGTAGAATTCTCACCTTGTGATGTTGTAATAAAGGACCTCAAATATCCTAGACATATATTAGTTATTGGAATTTTTTATGATTCCTCAAGGTTGTATAATTTTGACAACGTTGGGTCATCATGTCTTCCCTCCGCTTTTGTTGCTCACAATGATGAAGTGAGAAAAATTCGGCACGAGCGATTTGGTCACTTAAACTATCGCTCTCTTCAAACTCTATGTAAATAAAATATGGTGACAGGTCTTCCTATGGTATCTTGCTGAGATGGTGTTTGTTCTGGATGTGTACTCGGAAAAAATCTTTGGGATATTTTTTACAAACGCGCCTCTTGGCATGCTTCAGCCCCTTTGCAACTTGTGCACAGTGATTTACGTGGTCCACTTCTAGTTGTTTCTTTTTCTCGCTACAAGTACTTCTTAACATTCATTGATGATTTTTCCAGACGCACTTGGGTATACTTCTTAAAACTCAAGAGTGAATTTTTTAACCTGTTCTTGGTCTTTGAGGCCTTTGTTGAGAAACAATCTGGACATCGCATTCTTAAGTTAAGATCTGACAATGGAGGAGAATATGTTAACAACAAATTTATCCACTTTTTCACTGAGCATGGCATTCAATTGCAACATATTGTTCTGTATACTCCACAAAAAAATGGTGTAGTTGAAAGGAAGAATCGCACTCTAAAAGAAATGGCTAATTGTATGCTTCAATCTAAAGGACTTAGTCTTAATTTTTGGGCAGATGTAATTAACTGTGAAAATTACATACTAAATCACACTCCTAGTAACGTTTTAAGGAATATAAATACAGAATAAGCCTGGAGCTCAATCAAACCAGATGTAATTCACTTTCTTGTTTTTGAAAGTGAAGCTTGGACCCACATTCCAGATGCAAAACAAAAAGCCTTAGAACCTAAGAGTGAAAAATGCATTTTTGTTGGATATTCTGAAGATGTCAAAGGATATAGACTTCTTCAACCAAAATCCAAAAATGTAATCATTATAAGGGATGTAAAATTTGATGAAAATATATCGGCCTGCGAGCCTAGTTCGGCGAGTGTGCCACCTTTGGCCTGCAAGCCTAATTCGACATATGTGCCACCTCTCTCTATCTCTTCTATTTTTGAAAACATTCCTTCTAGTTTGGATGATGACAGTGAGGATGAGAATCCTCCTCCACCTCCTCAAGATCTTCCTTCAGCTCCACAGCTTCCAAGATGGGTCTGCACTACTCCGGATGTAGCACGTTCTCTTGCAGGTGACCCTACAAACCAACATTGTACACATTCTGAATTCGAAAGAGCCTCTTCCTTATTGGCTCAAGTTCCAGAAAATCATGATCCAGACACCTTTGAAGAAGCTTCAAGTCATCTAGTTTGGGATGCAGCTATGAACGAAGAATATCATTCCTTATTGGAAAACGATACTTGGGATCTTGTTCCTCTTCCAAAGGGAAGAAAAATCGTCAGATGCAAATGGGTTTACAAAACAAAGTTTGGACCAAATGGAAAAATGGATAAACATAAAGCTCGTCTTGTTGCTAAAGGATTTTCACAAATTGAAGGCATCGACTATACTAAAGCCTTCTCCCCTGTTGCCAAGGTGAATTGTATCTGCCTTGTTCTTTCCCTTGCTGCCTCCTTTAAATGGAAAGTCCATCAGATGGATGATAAATCCTCCTTCTTACATGGGGATTTTCATGAAGAAATCTACATTGAACAACCCATGGATTTATCCAAAACAACTCTAACCTTGTTTGTCGCCTTAGGAAGTCCCTTTATGGTCTCAAACAAGCTCCTCAGGCTTGGTATGCCAAAATGGATAGCTTTCTCTTAGATAATGGTTTTTCTAGATGTCATTCTAATAACACTGTCTACACCAAGAAAGTGGGTAAGTCCTTAATCATCCTTGTTCTTTATGTTGATGATTTTATCCTTACTGGTAGTGATCCCAACCATATAAACCATGTGAAGTCTAGCCTAAAAAAGAAGTTTGAGATGACAGACTTAGGACACTTGCATTATTTCCTTGGTCTTCAAGTCTTGCAATCCAAATAAGGTATTACCCTTTCTCGATCCAAGTATGCATGTGATCTTCTACGCCACTTTCACATGGAAGTCTGTAAGCCAACCATTTATCCCTTTCGTCAGATCCTATCCGAACTCGGCCTTCATCAATAGCATCCAACTACACTTTGGTGTGATAATCAGAGTGGAATTCAGCTATGCAAAGATCCAGTTCAGAGTCAGCACATGAAACACATTGAGCTACACATACACTTCATCAGAAAGCTCATTCATGATCGTGTTCTTGAAGTGCAGTATTGTTCAACCAATGATCAAGTTTTTGATATCTTTACAAAGGCTCTCACATAAGCGAAGCTTACCAAACTTCGTATATGCTTGGAGTTCGGGAAATTTATCATTAAGGGGGGATAGGCTCTAATGCCTCCTCCCTTCTCCTATTATGTCACCTTTGTAAATCCTTCAATCCTATCCCAAGTTATTCTTAAGGGGGGATATTAGGATATTCCAACACATAGGAAATAGTTAAGTATAACTTGGTCTAGCGTAGAGTTAGGTAAAGTGTGTTTCTTTACTATGTACATTTGTAACTTATAATTTGACGGTCACGATATAAAGTGATCCAACGGTTCACTCTCTCCTTGGTATTGTCGACACTTGATTTGTGGCTTAACACCTGATTGGTCCAAGATCTCTATTTAAAGAGCATAGAAGGTCATTTGTCCCGTAACCATTTATGAAAGAAGATTATGTAAATTTTCTTTCTTTATATTAATAAATTTCCTAAAGTGGTCGCGTTGGCTTAGGTCGTGGATTGTTTCCCGCTTCAATGGTTTTAACCATGTCAAATATTGGTGCACTGATCTGTGATATGTTTGTGAGCGGTGACCTTTTGTGTTTGATCTAAGCAAATTACCCTGTAAATTCCTACATGCCTTAGTTTCGAAGAGTATAGATCCATCTCAACGAAAAAGGGTCTAATTAGGACTTTGATCGGGCCAATACTCACTTGTTGTAGGAGTAATTCTCATGCCTATCAACAACAAAGTCTTTGATTTCAGGCCTTTGAATTCTTTTGGGAGTCGAACTATGTTCCAATTTAGCATATGGAACTTCCTCTCATTGTATTTACCCCCCTGTCATGAAAACTTTTAAGCATTTCCCCAATTGATTGAGAATGTTTTTTGGGGTAAGAATGCTAGAACAAAGATAAATCGACAAGGATGATAAAAACAATTTAATTAAAACAGTGTTCCCTGCAACATCTAGCCAATTTTCTCTCCATCCTTGGATTTTCTTTTTAAATTTATGAATTATCTCCTCCCAATACTCTCTGATGGAACCCCTAAATTGGAACCCCTATATATTTGAAGGACTTCTAATCAAGGTTCACTGTAAAATCCAATGCAAATGTTATCTCTTCCAATGTCGAGTCTAGACAATTCCAACCATATAGTTGGATTTTTCTTTTGTTCACCATGCCCCCAGAGAGATCTAGATAATATTTCAATATCACTTTGAATCAGTTGGTGACTATTTTTTAGGAACCTCCCAAGAAAATTGTATCATCAACAAACTGGGAATGATTGATGTATTTTACATTCTTGGCTATATTGATTCCTTGCAAATGTATGTTTGCTTTGGCTTTTTCTAAGTTTCTACTAATACTTTATGCCACAATCATTGTGCAATAGAGGAGAAAGAGGACACCCTTGATGAAGTCCTCTGGATATTTTAAGAATGGAGTTGGTCTACCTTTAATCAAGAGAGAAATCCACAGGGATACAAAACAAGCCTTAATCGAGAATATGAATTCACGACATAAACCAAGTTTTTATAAGACGAGAAAAATACAAGAGTGTCTTCCATGTTCAAAGGCATGTCCATGCCTAATTTTATTATGAACCTAGGTTCACCTCTTTCCTTGCTTGAGTGAATGGTCTCCTACACGAGAATGATGTTGTCTAATATATGCATTTGTTGCACAAGTCCCCCTTGATTTTAATGTTGAAAAGTGTAACTAGGTTGGTCTTCATATTGACTATGTAATTATGTATTTATGTAAAGAAGAAGACAAAGATAATAAAATGTATTTGTTGTACTTGCTTCATGGGTTTCCTGACCAAGATTTTATTATAGGATTAATAGACTTCTTCTTGATGTCTATTAGGGTTTTTATCTTCTAGGTATAAATATAATTATGTGTCATATGTATGAAGAATATAGTCTAGATAATGCTCCAAGACCTTGTCATAAACCTTGTGAGAGAATGGCTTGAAAATGCCCTATCTCAACGTTGCAGATGCATGATGGATGTCGGCTTAATTCTTAGTGAAGGAGTCGGCCTACTAGCTAGTTGTATGGTCGGCCTAAAGACATGGATAGTGCCATATATATAACTTGAACTTGCGGCTCTTTTGACATGAATAACAATTGTGGATTGGTCTGAAATTGAATGTGGATACTCCTATAGAAAATGTGGATATCAGAGAAGGTCAAAGTGCAGGTTATGTGTGGACTTTTGAGGCCAATGTTACGAATGTTGATCTCTATGAAGGAAGTTGTGGATGTTCTGTGATAACATTAACTTGAATGAATTGTTAATCCAAGTTGTCATTGATGGCAACAGGTTGATGAAGGTTGAAAGACTTAATGATAACATGGAAGATATCATTTGAAGTTCTCCTAATTATGTTGCACTGACATATTATTGCACTTTATGGGTACTATAATGATGACATATACGTCATAAATGATGACGCTATGACCCCATGATTGATAAGCCAAACAATGGAGAAGATAAATAAAGGAGAAGCCAAGCAATGGAGAAGGCATTCTGTCCTATGCATTTTCTGCACACAAAAAATTAAGGATAGTCACAAAGGAAAATTGTTTTTACCTCCTTAGAGGAATCCTTCCAAATTGACTCTTATACCATCTTTTAGAGAATAATTTTTCCTTTCCAATGAGCTCTTATTTGTCCCAAAATTCCTAGTATTTTTTGAGATATCGAATTTTCAAGTTAAAAAAAATTATATTTCTGATATTGAGCCGACCTATGCTCAGGGACACTAGTCGGCCTCCAAACAAGAACGTGTCTTTTCGTTTGTTGTTGCGAAGAAGGCTATATATATATACAATCTGTAACTCATTTATTCAACCCAGATTTTTGGTCATCAAGCACATTTTTTCGGTCATCTAGCACACACAGAATTTCGATCATCAAGAGATGTAGTTCACATATCGTGAACTCTATATATAAAAGAGACTCAGACCTGTGATCTATTACCAGTTTCAGACCTGTGATCTATTACCAGTTTCGGACCTGTGATCTATTGCTTCAGACCAGTCATCTACTGTTTCAGATCTATGATCTTTTGCTTAAGATTTGTAACTAAAGGTTATAACTCTCGGTTCTGAGGTCTATTTCCTTGACCAGTGATAAGAGGTAAGGGTGTTGGACAGAATTACTACAACTCAGACTTGTGAGGGACTCGGAATTGTAATCTCATATTTTCACAATCCTATGATGAATGGTGAACGTTGATAAACAAGAACATTAAAGGTGATTGGTAAAGAAGCAGTAAAATTTCTTGAACAGTGTTGGATAAAAGCAGTGTTGGAGTATAATAGGACCCTTTTGTTAACTTGAGGACAGTACTGTAGTGACAATCACTCATAAAGGAAACATCTGATTATGGAGCTAGGACATATAACAATTTTATGAAGCTCGGATTCTAAGGGAACTCATTCAAACATCCTGAGCATGAATATTTGAGAACAGTGAATGATAATCAGTGAGCAGTGTAGCATTAGTAGCGGAGTTAAATGGTGGACAAGTACAGTGAAGATGAGCAATTAAAAATCAAAAATGAAGCTGGTGAAAATATTTTATGATGGCAGATTAAGTAAATATATCTTACTCTTCTAAAAGTGACCAAGGATTGGTATTATGAGTAAGGAGCTCCTAAACTACAAGGTGAGTGCCTTGAGAAGATGAGTTAGTGAAAGTAGAACCTCATCAAATTAAATTCAGTGCTGCTAGCAGTTATTTTTTATTCTAATTAAAAAGAGTTGGAAATTTTTACTCACACATCTCATGTATACTATTTTCAGAAGGAAGTAGAATTAATACAAATGTAAATTATTAACAAATTAACATACATCTTTGTCTATTGTCTTTATTCTTGAAAATCTGGCTGGCATTAATTAACAATTGGAAGAAATGATTCTTCGTGAGTATTTCCAACAATTGGTATCAGAGCCAGCTTCTTCATTATCAGCCTAACAGCTGGAAGAATGATTCGTAGGCACAATGAAGAACATGGAAGCAACAGGGAAACTACCTATCTTTGATGGAACAAACTTTAGTTTTTGGAAAAAGAGGATGTCCTACTATTTAATGTCTCTTGGTCCTGAAGTATGGCACTCTATTTTGGATGGGTACAAAGCTCCCGCTAGTCTTCCAACTGATCAAGATGAAAGAAGAGCCTACATTGCTAATGCCAAAGCTTTAAATTTCATCACTATTGGAATTACCAATTCCGAATTTACGAAAGTCATGGATTGTGACTCAGCCAAAGAAGTATGGGATAAGTTGGTTTCTCTATATGATGGGGACTCCAAAGTTAAGAAGGCAAAGCTTCAAACCTATAGAAGACAATTCGAGAGTCTGAAAATTGATGATGAAGAAGATATTGCATCATACTTCCTCAGAGTAGCTGAAGTAGTTAACTCTCTTAAAGGACTAGGAGAAAATATTGAAGAAAGCACCATTGTTCAAAAAATCCTGAGATCGCTTCCTGACAGATTTGACTCCAAAGTAAGTGCCATAGAATAAATGAAGGACCTAGATACTCTTAAGATGGATGAACTTCGTGGAATTCTTATTGCCTATGAGATGAGGAAAGGAAGCCCAAATCTCAAAGAAGCAGCTTTCAAAGCCTCAAGATCTACAAAAGAAGGAAAAGGATGGAATTGCAACAACGATGAATTTGACACTGAAAACGAGTTAGCTCAATTTGTACAAAGACTAAAAAGGGGATCTAAGCTAAAAGGTAAGTACCCTCTTATTTGTTTCAATTGTGGAAGAATAGGTCATTATGCTGCAAAATGTCCTCATAAACATGATAGTGATGATGAAAAATGACTCTAAAAGAATGATGTACAAAAATAAGGGGTTTAATAAGAAGAACTTCTTCTCCAAACAAGATGAGTCTGATGAAGATCAATTTTTAGTCATAAAAAATAAATCAACTAGAAATGTGCGTCATTACAAAGAAAGTGATGATGAATCAGATGAGGAAAGTGATTATGTTGGAAGCAAAGAAACGTTATTCATGGCATTTACAAATGATGATGACTCAGAATTAGAAAATGAAAGAAACATGAATAGTTTGCTAATGAGTGCCATTGAAGAAAATGAGAATCTACAAAAGAAGATAATTTCTCTCAAAATAGAAAGAGAGGAAGCAAAAAGAAGGTAAGATTTCTTGAACATTAAGCTAAAAGAGAAGGATGATATCTGTGAAAAACGTGAAGCTGAAATAATATCTCTAAGAAAAGAATTAGAGCAAGTTAGAAGGAGTTGGCAAAGCTCTCTAGCTCTTGACAACATTCTTAATACTCGAAAACCTCAACATGACAAGTTTGGAATTGGTTTCAAAGGAGAATCATCAAGTACAAAGAATAATGCCAGAAGTTATGTTGATGTACTCTCTTGCCATCCAAAAGAAGAAAAGTCATCTCTTCACGAGCAAAGTCCCATCTCAAAACCAAGAATTGAAGAAAGAGCAACTCCAAGGAAGAATTTTGGTTCAAGCTATGGATACTACAACAGGTATCAAACTATTTTTCTTGGGCATTGTTACAATTGTAAAAACTTCGGGTATCAAGCTAAGCATTGCAAGGCTCATAAGAATGAAGCACCAAGATTGAATGATCAAACAAACCAACTACGTGGTCCTAAAGAGAAAGGACAAATCAAGACTTACAATTCCTTTGATCCTTTGGCTAAGTTTGATTTGTCTTGCTCATTATGTGATAATTATGATCATAATGAACAAAATTTCCCTCTCAAAAGGGAGAAAGCTAAAATCGTAAATCTCAAAACTGATAAATGTGGCCTAGTTCTATGTGCTCATAGTGAAGAAAATCATTGGTTCGTGGATAGTGGATGCTCAAGACATATGACAGGTGACCAAAAGAAGTTCATCTCATTAAACAAGAAAAATCAAAATGTATCCTTTGGAAGTGGATCCGCTAAAATCAATGGAAAAGGAACTGCTACCCTTTTCAATTGACTAGGAAAGACTCAAAATACCTTGTTGGTAGAAGGGCTCAAACACAATCTCTTAAGTGTTAGCCATATTTGTGACCAAGGACTTAATGTTGTCCTTAGTACAAAAAATTTTGAAATTAAAGACTCATCCTCGGGAGAACTTGTGGCAAAAGGAGTAAGAACACCAAATAATGTTTATATTCTCAGTAGAATCCAAGAAGATAAATGTTACTTAAGTCAAACAGATGAAATTTTGTTATGGCACAAGCGATTGGGGCATACAAGTTTTGATAACCTAGTCAACATCAGCAAAATTAATGCAGTAAGGGATATTCCAAAAATGTACAAACCAAATCAAGTTGTATGTGGCCCATGCCAACATGGAAAGAAAACTAGAACTGGCCACAAAACTAAGGAGTTCTCAACAACAAAACCTCTGGAAATCATTCATGCAGACTTGTGTGGGCTAACTAGAACTCCCGCTCTTCAAGGTGAAAGGTACTTTTCTTTATTTGTTGATGACTATACTAGAATGATGTGGATATATTTCATAAAATATAAATCCGAAGCATTTGAATGTTTTAAGAATCTTAAGGCTCTCATTGAGAATAGGAAATATTCTAAGATTAAATGTCTTCGAATGGATAGAGGAGGAGAATTCACCTCAAAATAATTTGATGAATTCTGTAAAGAGCATGGAATCGAAAGAGAACTCTCTACTGCTAGGACACCCCAGAAAAATGGAGTAGTTGAAAGAAGGAACCGAACCATTCAAGAAATGGCAAGGACAATGCTACTAGCAGTTGATTTGCAACCAAAATTTTGGAGAGAAGCAGTTGGCACCGCAGTGTATACCTTAAATCAAACTCAACTAAGACCTAATAATTAAAAGACTCCTTATGAATTATGGAAAGGAAGACCTGCTTCAGTAAAATATTTTAGGGTTTTTGGAAGCAAATGTTTCATAAAAATAAATGATGACTCACCAAGTAAATTTGATTCTAGAGTTGACGAAGGAATATTTCTTGGATACTCCACTAGGAGCAAAGCCTACAAATGTTACAACAATTGTCTACGAAGAATAGTGGAAAGCATTGATGTGAAGATTGATGAAGGCCTTCCAGAAAAAATAATTGATGATCATAAAGTTGAGCCTTTCTTTGAACAAAGTGAAGAAGAAGAACCTGAAAAAGAAGAGGAGAATGAAGAACCTCAAAGTGAACCTCAAATTGAATCTTCACAAACTCCCTCCAAGATCAAGTTTGTTCAAAGATATCATCCAGAAGAACAGGTCATCGGAAATATAGATGAAGGAATCCAAACTCGAAGAAGGATGATAAGCACCCTAAGAAAAGATGATGTGGCTCTATTATCTTTAATAGAACCTGAAAATTTTTCTCAAGCAAGCAAAGATCCTTATTGGATAAAGGCCATGGAAGAATAAATGTCTCAAATCAAAAAAAATGAGACTTGGGAACTGGTACCTCGCCCAAAAGATAAAAATATAATTGGAACAAAATGGGTATTCAAAAACAAGATGAATGAAGATGGAAAAATCATCAAAAATAAAGCCAGACTTGTCTGCAAAGGATACTCGCAAATAAAAGGAATTAACTTTGAAGAAAAATTTGCACCAGTAGCTCGAATGGAAGCCATAAGAATGTTTTTAGAATTTACTTGCTCAAAAGGATCCAAGGTTTATCAAATGGATGTAAAATCAGCATTCCTGAATGGAGATCTCAAGGAAGAAGTTTACATGGAGCAACCAGAAGTATTTGATCTTGCCGAAGGGAAGGACTTTGTATGCAAGCTAAAAAAGGCTTTGTATGGATTAAAACAAGCCCCTAGAACATGGTATGAAAAGTTGGATCACTATCTGCTACAAGAAGGTTTCAAAAAGGGAGTAGCTGGTAGCAATCTCTACATGAAGATGGACAAGGAAAAACTTTTTATCACTCTTGTATACGTTGATGATCTAATATTTGCTAGAAATGATGATGAGATGAGCCATGAATTTGCTCTAAATATGTCCAAAAGATTCGAAATATCAATGATTGTTGAGTTGTCTTACTTTCTTGGGCTACAAATATCTCAAACCTCTGCAGGCATGTTTATATCTCAAGAGAAATATCTTAAAGACATGCTCAAAAGATATGGGATGGAAGATTGTGCACCTATGAGCACACTGATGACCACAGATTGTAAATTAAGCAAAGACGATGATACCCCTCTCATAAATGCAACTCTTTACAGGTCAATAATTGGAGCTCTCCTATACTTAACTGCTACAAGACCAGATATTATGCAAGCAGTAGGAATGGTAGCAAGATTTCAGTCAAGTCCTAAACAATCCCATCTAGCAACTGTGAAGAGAATTCTCAGATATTTGAAAGGAACGATTGATTTCGGTCTTTGGTATCCTAAGATTTCAACTCTTATTGTGACAGCCTACTCTGATGCTGATTGGGCCGGAAGCGTGGATGATCAAAAAAGTACCAGTGGAATTACATTCTTTATGGGAGATTGTCTTATATCTTGGCTCAGCAAAAAGCAATCATCTATATCCCTTTCTACAGCTGAAGCCGAATATATAGCTGTTGTTGATTGTTGTACACAAATTCTATGGATGAAGGAAGCCTTGAAGGATGTCAACATAGAAACTAAGCAACCAATTACTATTTTTTGTGACAATACTAGCGCCATCAGTCTTTCAAAGAATATGGTGATGCACTCAAGGACCAAACATATTCCAATCAAATACCACTTTCTCCGTAAACAAGTTGTTGAACACAATATCAAGTTGGAATACGTCAATACAAAAGAGAAAATTGTTGATATCTTTACAAAACCCCTTCCACGAGAAGCATTTGAGTATCTTCGCCAAAAGATGGGTGTCATTGCTCTTGCATCACATTAAATCAAGTAGCATGTCAGGGGTACAGTATGTTAGGGGGAGCAGCGTGACAGGCGGAGCACTTTGGCACCCCATTTCCATTGATGTCAAAGGGGGAGAGAAGAAAAATATTGCCATACAATGACAAAGGGGGAGATTGTTAATCCAAGTTGTCATTGATGGCAACAGGTTGATGAAGGTTGAAAGACTTAATCATAACATGGAAGATATCATTTGAAGTTCTCCTAATGATGCTACACTGTGACATATTACCACACTTTCTGGGTACTATCATGATGACATAGACGTCCTACATGATGACGCTATGACCCCATGATTGATAAGCCAAACAATGGAGAAGACAAATAAAGGAGAAGCCAAGCAATGGAGAAGGCATTCTACCCTATGCATTTTTTGCACACAAAAAATTAAGGGCAGTCACAAAGGAAAATTGTTTTTACCTCCTTAGAGGCATCCTTCCAAATTGACTCCTATACCATCTTTTAGAGCATAATTTTTCCTTTCCAATGAGCTCTTATTTGTCACAAAACTCCTAGTAATTTTTGATATATCGAATTTTCAAGTTTAAAAAAAATATATTTCTGATATTGAGCCGACCTATGCTCAGGGACACTAGTCGGCCTCCAAACAGGGACGTGTCTTTTCATTTGTTGTTGCAAAGAAGGTTGTATATATATACAATTCGTAACTCATTTATTCAGCCCATATTTTTGGTCATCAAGCACATTTTTTCGGTCATCTAGCACACACAGAATTTTGGTCATTAAGAGATGCAGTTCACATCTCGTGAACTCTATTTATAAAAGAGACTCGGACCTGTGATCTATTACCAGTTTCAGACCTGTGATCTATTACCAGTTTCGGACTTGTGATCTATTGCTTCGAACCAGTCATCTACTGTTTCAGATCTATGATCTTTTGCTTAAGATCTGTAATTGAAGGTTATAACTCTCGGTTCTGAGGTCTATTGCCTTGACCAGTGATAAGAGGTAAGGGTGTTGGACAGAATTACTACAACTCGGACTTGTGAGGGACTCAGAATTGTAATCTCATATTTTCACAATCCTATGATGAATGGTGAACGTTGATAAACAATAACATTAAAGGTGATTGGTAAAGAAGCAGTAAAATTTCTTGAACAGTCTTGGATAAAAGCAGTGTTGGGAGTATAATAGAAGGACCCGTGTGTTAACTTGAGGACAGTCCTGTAGTGACAATCACTCGTAAAGTAAACATCTGATTACGGAGCTAGGACATATAACAGTTTTATGAAGCTCAGATTCTAAGGGAACTCAGACAAACATCATGAGCATGACGATTTGAGAACAGTGAATGAAAATCAGTGAGCAGTGTAGCATTAATAGCAGAGTTAAATGGTGGACAAGTACAGTGAAGATATAGTGAAGTCAAAATCAAGAAGTATTGAACAGTGAAAAATATTTTGTAGATGACATTTAAGTAAGTATATCACACATCTTCTATTAAAAGTGACTAAGGGATTGGTGTCCTTGGAGTAGGAGCTCCTAAACACAAGGTTGGTACCTTGAAAAGATAGGGTTGAAGCCCTAGAGGTCAGAGCCTCATCAAAGTCCAAGTTGGTGCTTGGAAATAGGTTGGTGCCTGTTTCATTAAAAGGGTTGGTGCCCTCACTCATCTATTGTATACTATTATTAGAAAGGAAATTGAAATTAATATTAATCCTTAATATTATCATTATAAACCTCTTTGTCTTTAATTGTGAAGAATCTAACTGGCATTAATTAACAATCGGAAAGAAATATTGATTCACCCCCCTCTCAGTATTTCCAACATGAAGCTCTGTATATATGCGAGTAAGAGCGAAGAAATGCGGATCAGTCTTGGGAATCGTTCTAACACAGAAAGTGCGGATGTCCCTGATGTATCACAGCATTAGTAAGCGGACTAATAATCAAAAATAATTGCGGTAATCCTAGAGTGACAAATGAGGACTTCTGTGTGGGTATAATACTGAAATAAATATGGATGCAAGTGTGTGCTCCATAACAAAAAAAGGATGTGGTCAATTCTGGAAAGATTGCGGTCAACCTATAACTATAGAAGCAATGCGTTATGTGATACAATCTGAAGCCAATGTTATGCATAAGGGTTATAATGAACTGCAAAGTAAGGAAGTTAAAACTATGATTCACCTTCCTACAATGAAAGTACTACTCAAGTAAAGAAGATTCAAGAATGTACCAAGTAAAGAATAAGATCTCGAATGATCTAGTATCTGATATCTGAATCAGTGAGAAGTATTGTTTAAAGATAAACTCAGTGCAAGTTAGCGCAGAAAATAAGGATCAGCATTAAAGGCAGAAAAGGAAGTAGTGACAAGATCTTGGAGGCATTCATAGGTCAAGGGTCTAAGTCTGGGTCATGGTACTTATCATTTGAAGATCTATAAGAAGAATTTCTCGTGGGGTTTCCTCTCCAAGAGGGAGAGGTTTTCCCCTGGCTCTAGTAGCCTGATTTGTGTGTCTCGTGCATTTTGATAATTGACTTGATGAAAGATTAAATAAGCTAAAGAAGAGAAGAGATAAGTAAGCTCACAAGTAATTATCAAGAAGAGAATTTGAATTAATCTCCAGCCCTCCAAATTCTCAACATGGTTTCAAAGCTAAGGTGCTAAAGACAAAGGATTATTTGACAAGAAGACACTCAAGGATCAAAAATTCAGTTTTCTAGAAAGCATCAAAGCAAAAGTCAAAGTCTACATTGAAAAGTCAAGTCAGCTTGCAAGGAAATCCTCAAGCCATCTCAAGAAGACTTTCAGCCTTATTCAAAGAATCCACTCATCAAGAGGTAATCTTTGACATAAAAGATTCTTGATATTGAAGACATTGTTGGAAGACACATAATTAAGCACCACCCAGCACTATTGAAGACATCTTCACTCTGAAGTAATCATTGATCATCAAGGATCCAAGATCACCTACTTTAAAATCGATCTAAGAGGGAGTTCCTGCCATCATCTTCATCGTTGTCAACAAGGAAGCTAATAGAAGAAGAAAAGCATATACTCAAGTAAGTATCTCTATGACTTCATATGAATCTATCAAAATTTCTTCTTTGCAAAGAAAGCAACAAAATGGTTAGGGTTTCAAACTTTCTTGCATGGAAGAAAAGGACAATGAATTCATGCCAAATACATGAAGGGAGATATAGGAGCCCAAAGGATTCTTACAGAATCCATAAAAGACTCTCTCATCTCCGATGTATCAAATCTAGAATCATCAAAAGGAATATATGAGAAATTGGTGGAGTTATTCTCTGTGAGTACTGCAGGAGAAGAAATCTCTCTGAGATCAACTGTAGTAACTAGGAGAAGTAATGTCTGACACTGAGATGACTATAGTGGTGTTGAATGCTCTGCCAGAAGAATGGGGAAACTTCACTTCAAGTTTATAAGGGAAGAAAGAAGCCACACCATTCCACGACTTGTGGTCTCTATGTAAAATAGAGGAAACAATATTGAAAGCCAAAGCTGATGCGGGATCAAGTGAAGGGAATCTAGCCTTTGCAACAATATTCAGGAAGAAAGGAAGATTCAATAAATTTGGTCCTCAAAATAAAAGACGAAATATGGACAAAGTACGATGCTTTGGATGTAATGAACTTGGGCATTATAAAAGAGATTGTCCTAAATCTTAGAAGGACAAGAGAAATAGGGAAGAAGACCATGTCTCAGAAATGAGGGAAGAACCTGATGCAAAGAAATCTAAGAAAGAAGAAGCAAGGGATCTCCACTATGATAGGAAGCAGTATAGCATCATGATCGAAGCATGGTAGGAGCTCTTGGTAAAAAAGCTCCTGGAAAACGTCACTGATATCATACTGATGGAAGGCAGTTATCAAGATCAAGGGTCATTATGAAAACTGGTGCTGACATTTTCTAATGTAGTTGTCTATGAATTCACTGATTAGAAAGAAAGCAGAATGGTTTCATCAAGAATTCTATGCTACAGAATTCTGGGATATGATGACATATTGATGAAACAGATCAAGGGAATGAAGCTCTTCATTCTAGTAAAATTGCTACAGGATGACTCAAAGGAAAAAGGTATGAGATATATATATATATGCTAATACTAGATGATGTGAAGTCATGTCATATGGTTGCAGGTAATGGACTTCTATATTTAGAAGTATGATATATGGAGGAGGATCTCTCGGTGCACTCAACATAATATATCCTCGTGCGGAATATGAGGTGGTTGTATATGAACAAGGAACTGTATATTAGAAGTTCCTGGGAATGTAGATGTGCATAAAGGAAGATATCATGAAGTGCAACCATGTTAAGAGGCAATTATCATCCAGAAGCCAATAAGATATGACCGGAAGATCTCCTGGGAGGATATGTAGACTCTAATAGAAGTCTGGTAAAGAAGAAGACCCTTGACAAAACATATCATTAGGAGATGTGTCAATCTAAATAAAAGGATGTCGATGCCTACAGGAAGATGTTATGGTGAAATATCATCACTGAGGTAACTTTTGTTTTAAAAGTTCATATGTATATGTTTATCTGGATGAAGTTTATGCAGGGTTGCGAATCATGTGGAAGGATGTAAGATCCTTGGAGATGATTCGAAGGAAATCAGCATGGCATAAAGGTGGAACAGATGAGAAAGACCGATGAATCACTTTCTGATGGTTGACATGACTCGTGACTGAAAGTGATGGATGATTTGTGCCCTGTGAAGCCAAAGGTTGAAGATTCCGCAATATCGAAATCCATGACATCAAGTGGAGGAATTATTCATGAGCAGCTGGGTGTCTAACCATTGTTGCTGCAAGACCCTAATTGAGAGGGAGCTTGGTCGTAAGTTTCTTACTTGGAATAAACTTGAAGTATGTCCTCCCTGAGTTAAGAGGGAGGGGCATATGTGATTCTCTAATACATGTGTCATGCACTAGACCGGGACTAACAACGGTAAGTCTCAGTGAAGGCCATGTGGAGAGAATGGATAGACACATCATTCTGGTCTTCACCTGGAAGACAAAATGGAGAATTGGGTAATAATCTAGCATTCGATACTCTTTGAGAATGAGATAGGGCATTCAAGATAAGAGTAGTCGAGGACAGATATACTTTGAGGGTTGGCTACCCAATAGAAGAATAGTCCAAGAAGGCCATACTCTGGGAACACCTGGGTGGAGTATGTACCTTGGAGAGACAATGACTATGGTGTCTATAAGTCATGTGTCTTGCTAGCATTGTAGCCAATTTTCTCGTTGAGAGATGGGGTTGTTAGTTCAGGCCTTGCACTAGGATAATGTTGGTTGATATGATACTATACAGATGTGATTACCAATCTAATTCTTCTTATGCGATTCTTCAAATTGAAAGTGACCATGTACCTGTATGAATACCTCCCTAGTTAAGAGAGAGTGTTGAAAAGTGTAACTAGGATCAGTCTTCATATTTACTATATAATTATGTATTTATATAAAGAAAAAGACAAAGATAATAAAACGTATTTTGTTGTACTTGCTTCATGGGTTTCATGAGCAAGATTTTATTATAGGATTAATATACTTCTTCTTGATGTCTATTAGGGTTTTTATCTTCTAGGTATAAATATAATTAGGTGTTATATCTATGAAGAATCTAGTCTAGAGAATTCTCCAAGACCTTGTCATAAACCTTGTGGGAGAATGGCTTGAAACTGTCTTATCTCAACGCTGCAAATGGATGATGGATGTCGGCCTAATTCTCAGTGAAGGATTCGACCTACTAGCTGGTTGTATGGTCGGCCTAAAGACATGGACAGTGCCATATATATAACTTGAACCTGCGGCTTTTGACACAAATAACAATTGCGGATTGGTCTGAAATTGAATGTGGATACTCCTGTAGAAAATGTGGATTTCAGAGAAGTTCAAAGTGCAGGTTCTGGGCGGACTTCTGAGGTTGGAGTAAAGGTTACGAATGTTGATCTCTATGAAGGAAGTTGTGGATGTTCTATGATAACGTTAACATGAATGAAGCTCTATATATATGCGAGTAAGAGTGAAGAAATGTGGATCGGTCTTGGGAATACTTCTAACACAGAAAATGCAGATGTCCCTAATGTATCACAACATTAGCAAGCGAACTAATAATCAGAAAGAATTGCGGTAATCCTACAGTGACAAATGCGGAATTCTGTGTGGGTATAATACTGAAATAAATATGGATTAAAGTGTGTACTCCAGAACAAAAAAAGGATGCGGTCAAGTATGGAAATATTGTTATCAACCTATAACTATAGAGGCAATGCATTATGTGATACAATGTGAAGCCAATGTGATGTGTAAGGGTTATAATGAGCTACAAAGTAAGGAAGGTAAATTTGTGATTTACCTTCCTACAAGAAAGTACTACTCAAGTAAAGAAGATTCAAGAATGTACCAAGTAAAGAATAAGATCTCGAATAATCTAGTATCCAATATCTAAATCAGTGAGAAGTAGTGTTTAAAGATAAACTCAATGCAATTTAGCACAGAAAATAAGGATAAGCATTAAAGGCAGGAAAAGAAGCAATGACAAGAGCTTGGAGGCATTCATAGGTCAAGGGTCTAAGTCTGGGTCATGGTACTTGTCATTTGAAGATCTATAAGAAGAATTTCTCGTGGGTTTTCCTCTCCAAGAGGGAGAGGTTTTGCCCTGGCTCTAGTAACCTAATTTGTGCGTCTCGTGCATTTTGATAATTGACTTGATGAAAGATTAAATAAGCTAAAGAAGAGAAGACATAAGTAACCCAAGTCACAAGTAATTATCAAGAAGATAATTTGAATTAATCTCCAGCCCTCAAAATTCTCAACATGGTTTCAGAGCTAAGGTGCTAAAGGCAAAGGGCTATTTGACAAGAAGACACTCAAGGATCAAAAATTCAGTTTTCTAGAAAGCATCAAAGCAAAATTCAAAGTCTACATTGAAAAGTCAAGTCAGCTTGCAAGGAAATCCTCAAGCCATCGCAAGAAGACTTTCAACCTTATTCAAATAATCCACTCATCAAGGAGGTAATCTTTGACTCCAAAGATTCTTGATATTGAAGACATTGTTGGAAGACACATAATTAAGCACCATCCAATACTATTGAAGACATGTTCATTCTGAAGTAATCCTTGATCATCAAGGATCCAAGATCACCTACTTTGAAATCAATCTAAGAGGGAGTTCCTGCCATCATCTTCATCATTATCAACAAGGAAGCTGATAGAAGAAGAAAAGCATCTACCCAAGTAATTATCTTTATGACTTCATAGGAATCTATCAAAATGTCTTCTTTGCAAAGAAAGCAACAAACTGGTTAGGGTTTCAAACTTTCTTGCATGGAAGAAAAGGACAATGAATTTATGCCAAATACATGAAGGGAGATATAAGAGCCCAAAGGATTCTTACAGAATCCATAAAAGACTCTCTCATCTCTTATGTATCAAATCTAGAACCATCAAAAGGAATATATGAGAAATTGGTGGAGCTATTATCTGTGAGTACTACAGAAGAAGCAATCTCTCTGAGATCAACTGCAGGAATTGGGAGAAGTAATGTTTGACACTGAGATGACTACAGTGGAGTTGAATTCTCTACCAGAAGAAATGGGAGACTTCACTTAAAGTTTATACGGGAAGAAAGAAGCCACAGAAAGGAAGAGATCATGAAGTGCAACCATGTCAAGAGGCAGTTATCATCCGGAAGCGAAGAAGATGTGACCGAAATATCTCCTGGGAGGATATGTAGACTCTGATAGAAGTCTAGTAAAGAAGAAGACCCTTGACAAAACATATCATTAGGAGATGTGTCAATCTGAATAAAAGGATGTCGATGCCTACTGGAAGATGTCATGGTGAAAGATCATCACTGAGGTAACTTCTATTTTAAAAGTTCATATGTATATGTTTATCTGGATGAAGTTTATGCAGGGCTGCCAATCATGTGGAAGGATGTAAGATCCTTGGAGATGATTTGAAGGAAAGCAGAATGGCATAAAGGTGGACCAGATGAGAAAGACTGATGAATCACTTTCTGATGGTTGACATGACTCGTGACTGAAAGTGATGGATGATATGTGCCCTATGAAGCCAAAGGTTGAAGATTCCTCAATATCGAAATCCATGACATCAAGGGGAGGAATTCTTCATGAGCAGCTGGGTGTCTCACCATTGTTACTACAGGACCCTAATTGAGAGGAAGCCTGGTGGTAAGTTTCTTACTTGGAAGAAACTTGAAGTATGTTCTCCTTGAGTTGAGAGGGAGTGACGTATGTGATTCTCTAATACATGTGTCATGCACTAGACCAGGTATAACAACCGTAAGTCTTGGTGAAGGCCGTGTGGAGAGAATGGATAGACACATCATTCTGGTCTTCACCTAGAAGACAGAATGGAGGATTGGGTAATCATTTGGCATTTGATACTCTTTGAGAGTGAGATAGGGCATTCAAGATAAGAGTAGTCGAGGACCGATATTCTTTGAGGGTTGGCTACCCAAGAGAAGAATAGTCCAAGAAGGTCATACTCTGGGAACACCTGGATGGAGTATGTACCTTAGAGAGACAATGACTATGGTGTCTATAAGTCGTGTGTCTCGTCGGCATTGTAGCCCATTATCTCATTGAGAGATGGGGTTGTTAGTCAAGGCCTTGAACTAGGTCAATGCTGGTTGATATGATGCTATACAGATGAAATTACCAATCCAATTCTTCTTATGAGATTCTTCAGTTTGAAAGTGACCATGTACCTGTATGAATACCTCCCTAATTAAGAGGGATTTCGAAAAGTGTAACTATGATCGATCTTCATATTGACTATGTAATTATGTATTTATGTAAAGAAGAAGACAAAGGTAATAAATTGTATTTTGTTGTACTTTGCTTCATGGGTTTCATGAGCAAGATTATATTATAGGATTAATAGACTTCTTCTTGATGTCTATTAGGGTTTTTATCTTCTAGGTATAAATATAATTAGGTGTCATATGTCTGAAGAATCTAGTCTAGAGAATGCTCCAAGACCTTTTCATAAACCTTGAGGGAAAATGGCTTGAAACTACCCTATCTCAACACTGCAGATGGATGATGGATGTCGATCTAATTCTTAGTGAAGGAGTCGGCCTACTAGCTGGCTATATGGTCGGCCTAAAGACATGGACAATGCCATGTATATAACTTGAACATGCGGCTCTTTTGACACGAATAACAATTACGGATTGGTCTGAAATTGAATGTCGACACTCCTGTAGAAAATGTGGATTTTGGAGAAGGTCAAAGTGCAGGTTCTGTGAGGACTTCTGAGGTTGGAGTCAAGGTTACGAATGTTGATCTCTATGAAGGAAGTTGCGAATGTTCTGTGATAACGTTAACATGAATGAAGCTCTGTATATATGCGAGTAAGAGTGAAGAAATGTGGATCAGTCTTGGGAATCATTCTAACACATAAAATGCGGATGTCCCTAATGTATCACAACATTAGTAAGCAGACTAATAATCAAGAAGAATTGCAGTAATCCTACAGTGACAAATGCGGACTTCTGTGTGGGTATAATACTGAAATAAATATGGATGCAAGTGTGTGCTCCAGAACAGAAAAAGGATGCGATCAAGTCTGGAAAGATTGCGGTCAACCTATAACTTTAGAAGCAATGCATTATGTGATACAATGTGAAGTCAATGTGATGCATAAGGGTTATAATGAGCTGCAAAGTAAGGAAGGTAAATATGTGATTTACCTTCCTACAATGAAAATACTACTCAAGTAAAGAAGATTCAAGAATGTACCAAGTAAAGAAAAAATCTCGAATGATCTCGTATCCAATATTTGAATCAATGAGAAGTAGTGTTTAAAGATAAATTCAGTGCAAGTTAGCGCAGAAAAAAAGGATCAGCATTAAAGGCAGCAAAAGAAGTAGTGACAAGATCTTGGAGGCATTCATAGGTCAAGGGTCTAATTCTGGGTCATGGTACTTGTCATTTGAAGATCTATAAGAAGAATTTCTCTTGGGTTTTCCTCTCCAAGAGGGAGAGGTTTTGCCTTGGCTCTAGTAACCTAATTTATGTGTCTCGTGCATTTTGATAATTGACTTGATGAAAGATTAAATAAGCTAAAGAAGAGAAGACATCAGTAACCCAAGTAAGCTCAAAAGTAATTATCAAGAAGATAATTTGAATTAATCTCCAGCCCTCCAAATTCTCAACATTTAAGAGATTATTCTCACCATAATTTTGTTTAATCTTCCAACTATAACCTTCATTAGAATTTTATGTGTTTCTTTGCATAGCGAGATGGGACAGAAACGAGAAAAGTTAACAAGGTTTTTTTCTTTTGGGATCAAGGCGAGAAAGTAGGATTTAGTTCCCCCTCCAATTTTTTCCTTGTTTTTTGTCTAGATTAACATTCTTATCAAGGCCTTTTTAATTATTGTCCAGAATACCCTATAAAAACTGATAGAAAATTCATTCGGACCAAGAGCTTCTCTGCATCCATTGACCATATTGCATCATTCACCTCGTCCTCCTCTTTCTCCTTAACGAGTTGTTGATTTTCCATTTCTGATATCTCTGGATGGAAAGGGGACAAAAACTCTTGTGCCGTGTTTATATCCATCTCATTTCCTTTTGAATATAAAGCTTGATAGTGAGAAAATGCTTCCTAATTAATATCTAAGAATGATATAATTTTTGCTTTGCCTTTTGGAGTAGTTTCCCTCACCTTTTTTCTCGGCTCCCTTGCTTTTGTTTGCTTGTGAAAGAATGTTGTATTTTGGTCACCAACCTTTAACCAAATAATTCTAGACTTTAACTTCCATATTTCCTTCTCACTCCAATTTGCTTGAAAGATCTATCTAGTTAGTGTATTTTCCTTCTCAAGGTGTCATTCCTCCACTTCACTATTCTCCATGCTTACCAAATGTTGCTCCAACTATTTCACTAGCTCGTATTTCTTGTTCCCTGGAAGAACACATACCTTTTTGGTCCAAATTCACAATGCTTGTTTGATTTTCTTTAGTTTCGTTTCCCA
Organism: Pinus albicaulis; assembly: GCA_034641835.2. Lineage (NCBI taxonomy): Eukaryota > Viridiplantae > Streptophyta > Pinopsida > Pinales > Pinaceae > Pinus > Pinus albicaulis. The sequence goes on from CM076580.1 coordinate 1,136,119,645, forward strand.
TACAAAAACTGGAGATCCTTGCACATGAGTTGACCATGCCTTTTTTATGATGTCCACGACTCCATCTTCCTTCAGCCACCCGGGACTAACCTAAATGGAATAGAATTCAAATCCTCCTTAACAAAATCCAACAAGATTGGGCAGTGGTGTAATTTGCTCTACACCAAAATTGATGAAGAGGAGTCCAACCCTTGAAGAATCCAAGAACTATGAATCAAGAAGTGATCAACTCAGGCAGAAATATGCCCACTTCCACTTCTTCTATTCGACCAAGTGAATTTTCCTTTATTCGGCCTAATGTTGATTAGATCCCACTCGTCTTTCATATCCTCCATCCTTTCTCTGAATGGGTCATGGACCAAGCTTCCTCCTTTTTTCTACGAGGAAAAGAGAGTGGTGTTAAAGTCACCTCCCATTATGGAGCCTTGGTTCCATTGCTTTTCTTTGAGCAATATTAGTTTGTCCTAAAAATCAACTTTTTCCTCATATAATACCTATGCATAAACATTCTCCACCTTAAGCCTTTCCTTTGTGTCATTCCTTTCTAGGGTGAGTGCTCTCCGGTGAGGGTTCTTTTTACATTCTATGAGAGAGAAAATCAAGTTATCCCGAAAAATGTTGAGACCCCTAGAAACTCCCTGGGAGCTTTGCGTGATGTGAGCCCTAGCTTTCCAAAAAACTTTAGCTACATTCATGAGTTCACTTTCTTCTAACTTGATCTCCTGTAAAAATAAAATTTAAGGCTTCTCTGCTTTTATCATATCTTTAATAGATAGGGCTTTTTTTGGGCAGCCCATGCCCTTTATGTTCCATGATAGGACCTTCATCATTTCTTTGGAGGGTTTTGAATTTTGATACCTCCATTTGTTGTCCCTATTGAGTCCTTAATCAAATATGACTTTAAAATTTTAGTGATTTAGGTATGACTATCGAATTCCTTATTATGCTCCACTTCATTCTATTTGATCTCTTTTTTAGAGTGTTTGCCCCACCTTTTTATGGTGCTCTTGGGTTCCCAGCTACTCGTTTCCTTTGCCCCACTAGATTTCATAGTCATGTTTCTCATTATAATTTTCCTTGGCTCTCTTGGAGGATTTACCAAATTTTGGGGGGAGTTATCCTCCCTTTGATTTGGTCTGATCAGAGGATTTCCTTCTACTTCTGAGGCAGCATGGATATTATCACTTTTAGGGTTATGTTTTGGGAAGTTCCCTACCGTTCTAGGGTTACGCTTTGGGAAGTTCCCTACTATTCCATCTTCTTGATCAACATTCTATTTTTCACCCATAGAAGGGGTGTTATGGACTTCCTGTACTGGCTCTTCCCCTTCGTTCGCGTCTTGAGACTATGAAACCCCAAAAGGGTTCGATGAAGTTGAAGTTGTGTTATTACTTTGGATGGCATCATTCTTAGTTGTCGTCGTTGTCCTCTTGTTGCCTCCATTCCTTTGCTTTCCATTGCTCCTAAGATTCTGGAATTGTTTCCCCTTTTTTGGCATGTGCTTTCTTGTAGTCCCTCACAAAGTGATTGTATTCGAGACAACTTTGGCACTTGAAAGGGAATTGCTTGTAGTCAAGCACTTGACAATGTTTCCATTCCCTCGTGGTGAGATTGATTTCAGCTGGTAACCCCTTCTCCAATTCAACTTCCACACATATCTTAGCACAAGAAAACTGAGCTCCTTTCGGTTCAACTTTGTCTAAATATTTTCCCAACCCATTTCCTACAGCTCTGAGATAGTCATCACTCCAACAAGATAAAGGAAGTTTGGGTAATTTAACCCATACAGGAACATCATTTGGGGTATCCTTAGCTAGATCAAAATTAAGAGACATTTATTCAGATACATGCCCCTAGCCCCAAAGAAATATGGGATATTTCTAAAAATGACATCTTTGTCCTCCTTTAGCTCAAATAGAAAGGTGAAAAATCCATTCCGACAAGCGTATGTGTTGATATTTCCTTGCATCAGTGGCTTCCAAGTTTTCTTTGTCCATTGCTCCATGGACTTTAGGGATGGCCACATCACATTAAACTTCTCAACTAATGCACGGTCCGAGAAGGCCAAGGTTGTGCAGCAAAATCATGTTGGCAACACAATGGAAGGGATGTCGTCCACCCTTTTCACAAACTTAGATTGTTGTCCTTTGTCCTAGGTTTTTTAGGGAGGGGCGTGATCAAAGACTAGAAGGTTGTCACTTACTCCGATGGAGGGGGGGAGACCCCTCCGGGTTTGCCATGACAGAGTCACATCAAAAAGGTAGCTAGGGTTCCTAGTGTTTTAGAAGAGTTCTAAGAAAGAGTTGTGTTTTGAAATCTATGCTAGTTTTATTTATTAGTGTCTTGAAATTGTCACCTCGTTAGACAATGCCTTTTATAAATAAAGGTTATTCTCTAAAATAAATCCATTGTTTTTCCAACTAAAACAAAGGATTGTGGAGATGAAGTAATCTCATAATTTGGAGAATAAATTTTTTCTTCTAAAACATCTCTTCCATTATTAATTAAATAATGAATTCAATATTTTATAATTCCTTTTATATTCTTATTTGGTATTTTTAAACATTTCTAATAAAAAAAATTATTCTTTTTTACCTTATTCATTAGTTAACTAACTATTCTATTATTATAATTATTTATATAAATACATTCTTAATTTTTATTCTTCATTATTTACTTCAATCTTGAGGAATATTCACTATATATTTAGAACAATTTGAAAGCAAGTTTTAGGAAGGAAATTCAATCCATCAAAAGGTTATGAAATTTTTTCAATCTAATAAATTATTTTTTAAGAGAAAAAATAAATAAATAAAATAAAATAAAAATTAACAATTTTTGTGTGAACAAATTAGATTTTTGATATATTTAGCAAGTTTTAGGAAGGAAAATGTTATGAAATTTTTTCAACCTACATTATTTATAAAATAAATTTTATTTAGAAATAAGAAAAAATTAACAAAATTTTTAATATATATATATATAATAGAAAAAAGTAGATACAATGTTCGAGTGACTATAGCCAGGAGCGAGAAAAAAGTAGATATAATATTCGAGTGACTAGTCTGTCTTCAGCATGAGAGCGTAGCCAGGAGCGACCAATGAAACAACACTCGCGACCAATGAAACAACACTCTAGCGTGGCCCATATAAATAGACAAAATGTAGAAAGGAGAAACATAGCAAAAAGGTTGAATATAAGACCATCCCAAAAAAACATCAAGTAGACCCAAAACATCAAGGACAACAGTGGCTTCCACAATGAAACCAAGCATGGAAAAGATTCCACAACAGCTCGTCTGAATGCTTCAAAATAATAACAGGAGGATAAATGTAGATAATTGCATGCAGATGTCATACCAAGACAACAGGATAATCTCTATTTATGTCCACAGTAATTTTGAGATCATAGATGGTAGAAAAATAAACTTTAAAAAGATGCCAATATATAGTTTTTTAACATGAAAATTTAAAAGTGTAATTCTCTGCAAGTCAACATGATTATGGACTTGATACATCTTCTACAAAGAACCTCACAGGAAACCCAAGGGGTACTTTCCCACATTTATGAATGGCATCTCTACTAAACTTGTTAGTGTAGACTAAAGCACCTCACCCTTGGGAGATTCCAACCAAGCACCTGCCAACATGGAACAAGCCAAATACCCAATGACATTGGCAACAAATGATTGAGCTAACCCCTTCGGATAACACCGAATTGGATATAACTGAAGTAGACTTATAATTGATATAAGTTCTTTGCCGCCCAAATTTCCAAATGGCCTTTTGGCATTATAAATCATCTCCCCATTATATATATGACGTTGAATATACAGCATCCATTTCCTACTTTTCCCTCGCACATACCATGAGTTTTGGGCTATTTGTAGCTATGCCCTACATTTTGGTTAACTATCCTGTTAAGGGTGAGCAAAGTTTGCCGATGATTTCTCAAGTTTTCAGCCAACAGATAAAGCATTTACCGTGGCACTTAATCTGTTATTACAGTATATGCAAAGTGGTCTTATTGAGGTAAACTTAACAGAAAACAGACATGCAACGCATCCTTGCTTGACTAAAGAGTGAAGACCATTGCCTTTACCATCTCATGAACAGGATTACATCATAATGCTACTCTGGTACCCTCTTGGTGAGGTTTCAGAATTCGTTTGCCTAACCACCATGGTTCCATTTCTATGGGCTTTCTTCAGAAAGAAAATAACTTTTTTAGCTAAGATAGTATACATTTACACAATATTTAATTTCAGTCCTGCTGCTGGGAATACAAACAAAAAAGGATTTGAGCGCGAGAGTAAACATTACACTGGAGGCTCATTGTTATAGGGTTGACAGTTTATAATTTATTCAATTAAATATTCACCTGAGATTTTAGACATATTTGCAGCCATAGGAAAGGAGGCAAGAAGTGGGATATGTGCGTGAGTATATTGTAATTTACTTTCCCGCAGTATCATACATACTGTACTACTGTATGTGACACCATGATCTATTATATGCATGTTGTAATGAAGCTATGAAGTTCCATTGTTTCTGCTAAAGTTTTATCGTGCCACTTACAAGCTTATCATCCCTTAACGAAATGCTACCCTCCCTTTGATAATTTCAGTACACTCCACATGCTCTTGATTTACAATGAAGCATCTTCAATTGTGTTTCTGAAGTGAACAGGTTTTCCATGTCAAATATCCGTAAGTTGGCAATATTCCAAGATTAAAGTAAACGTTCATGGTGCTTTTACTGCCTCCTGAGTCCTGCATTTCTTTAAACTCAAACATTTAACATTTGAGATTCATTCACACCATGCCAAAAGCACTGTGCTTAATGTGAGTATTCAAGCATCTAATTACAAGTTATCACACAATGTTTGTTGATTATAAAAACACGTGCTAGTAAGTTTCAAGCAGAAAAGAATGCAAACATGTTTAAACAGCTTACTGAAACCAGCACAAACAAAAGTTAAAAGTATCAAATCCGCAGTGTCCTCCACTAGTTTCAAGGTCACTCCCAATATTCATATAGAGTATCACTTGACAACATTGCTATCTTTCAGTAGAGTTTGTCATAGGCTATTGACAGTGCAAACAGCATTCTCGTTGCAATGAATCTATATGTCTAAAGAGAATGAATTCTGTGATAGTCAAAAACTATTTTTACGATTGCAATGGTGAAGGAGCAGCTGATCAGTTGTATTGGAGAAAGTTTGCGGAAATTTGAAGTTGCAGGTCAGAAATCTTACTTCCATAAACTAGAAGAAAACTCATTTGCAAGCCTTATGTCAATGATTTGCATTGTTACATCAATTACTGGATCTGTGGAGAATATGGAGACTTTCTTTAAGTGGCCAATCTGCATTGTAGCAGGACCATTGACAAGAAATGATATTGCTGTGGCTATAAAGTATCTGGCTTTAAGGGTATACTTGGCAATTTTGAATGCTACAGACAATAATAATACATTGGCATGTCTTTTTTTTCTTTCATATATACTATATGGAAATACAAACAAAAAAGGATTTGAGCTCGCGAGCAAACATTACACTGGAGGCTCATTGTCATAGGGTTGACTGTTTATAATTTATTCAATTAAATATTCACCTGAGATTTTAGACATATCGGCAGCCATAGGAGGGGAGGCAAGAAGTGGGATATGTGCGTGAGTATGTTGTAATTTACTTTCCCGCAGTATCATACATACTGTACTACTGTATGTGACACCATGATCTATCGTATGCATGTTGTAATGAAGCTATGAAGTTCCATTGTTTCTGCTAAAGTTTTAACGTGCCACTTACAAGCTTATCATCCCTTAATGAAATGCTGCCCTCCCTTTGATAATTTCGGTAGACTCCACATACTCTTGATTTACAATGAAGCATCTTCAATTGTGTTTCTGAAGTGAACAGGTTTGCCATAACAAATATCCGTAAGTTGGCAATATTCCAAGATTAAAGTAAACGTTCATGGTGCTTTTACTGCCTCCTGAGTCCTGCATTTCTTTAAACTCAAACATTTAACATTTGAGATTCATTCACACCATGCCAAAAGCACTGTGCTTAATGTGAGTATTCAAGCATCTAATTACAAGTTACCACACAATGTTTGTTGATTATAAAAACACGTGCTAGTAAGTTTCAAGCAGAAAAGAATGCATACATGTTTAAACAGCTTACTGAAACCAGCACAAACAAAAGTTAAAAGTATCAAATCCGCAGTGTCCACTAGTTTCAAGGTCACTCCCAATATTCATATAGAGTATCATTTGACCACATTACTATTTTTCAGTAGAGTTTGTCATAGGCTATTGACAGTGCAAACAGCATTCTCGTTGCAATGAATCTATGTCTAAAGAGAATGAATTCTGTGATAGCCAAAAACTATTTTTACGATTGCAACGGTGAAGGAGCAGCTGATCAGTTGTATTGGAGAAAGTTTGCGGAAATTTGAAGTTGCAGGTCAGAAATCTTACTTCCATAAACTAGAAGAAAACTCATTTGCAAGCCTTATGTCAATGATTTGCATTGTTACATCAATTACTGGATCTGTAGAGAATATGGAGACTTTCTTTAAGTGGCCAATCTGCATTGTAGCAGGACCATTGACAAGAAATGATATTGCTGTGGCTATAAAGTATCTGGCTTTAAGGGTATACTTGGCAATTTTGAATGCTACAGACAATAATAATACATTGGCATGTCTTTTTTTCTTTCATATATACCATATGGGATGTGTTTTTCATGGCCTTGACAGTAACACTCTCTGTAGACAGAAAATGCTTGGAGCTAGATGCAGTTTTTAAATCGATCAAATTACTTCTTTGATGGGGATCTAAGAATACATATTCAATGTAATGGGTATATCTTTCTGCCCTTTTTATAACTTTGTTACTGCTGAAAAAATGGTTGTTATTGATGTTATAGGGTATCCAGCTGAAGGAGATAATGATATATAGGCTTAAACAATGTCCCAAGACCTTTCCAACGAGGTGTGGCTCACCCTCTAACTCCTCTCAGTTGAGGAGATATGAAATTTTGAAGTAAAAGGGTAAATTTTGAGCCCTAGTGAACTCGGCCCTCCTGGTCGACCCTACTTGAGGTCAAGTTGGCCCTATTTGGGGGTCAAAAAGGTCTATAAATAGGCTGCCCCCCCACTAATTCCGGCAAGGAACTCGGTCAAGGACAGAAGAGGAATTCAGACATGTTAAGGAGCAGTGTAGAGAAGTTCATATCTCATGAACGAGGGAGTTGAGAAAGATTTAAGGGAGGATTCTGAAGACTTTTTCTTGTTCTGGCTAGGGCATTCTTGAAGCAGGTTTTTGATTAATCTTTGAAGCATATTTGTAGAATAAATTCAGCCCAGATCTGAGACCAAATTTGGCCCCTGCTGCAGCATCATTTTCAATGTGAATTAGGCATATTTTTCGGCCCTGTAGCAGCCTCGGTCAACCCTAGACTCGGCCCTGTGACAGCCTGAAATTCAGCCCTGTAGCAGCCGCAGTCAACCCTAGACTCGGCCCTGTGACAGCCTCAATCTTGGCCAGATAAGAAGCTAAGTTTTTGCCATTTGCAGCCCTTGTCTCAGCCTATCTTGGAGCCTGTTTTGGAGCAGTCTTGAAGAAGTTTTAGATCAATTTTGGAGGCTCTTTTAAAACATATCTTGAAGCCTGTTTTGGAGGAGTTCTGGAGCAGTTTTTGTTCAGTTTTTGGAGCTTATATTGGAACAATTTTTTAGCAGTTTTGGAATCTACTTTGGAACAGTTTGGATGGGTTGATGCCTGAAGAGGATTGGTGTCCTAATTCTTTTGCCAGGTTGGTGCTTGGGCTTGTACAAGAGGATTGGTGTCCTCATTCTTTTGCCAGGTTGGCACCTGGGCTTGTACAAGAGGATTGGTGTCCTCATTATATTACCAGGTTGGTGTCTGGGCTTGTACAAAAGCATAGGTGTCCTTAATTGACAAGTTGGAGTCTGATTTCGTAAAGGAGGATTGGTGTTCTCATCATTAAAATATTCAAGTGATTTTTCTTCTAAAATTCTTGTGTCCTTACATGGTTTATATTTCGTAATTGTAACAGATATTAGCTGGCAAAATTAATAATTGGATGAAAAACTGATTCACCCCCCTCTCAATATTTCTAATAGTTACACAACATTTTCACCCACAATCCATCATTGGCAATCTATGTCACAAGGTTTGCCAAAATTCAACCTTGAGGTTCAAAATTTGGCAAAACTAAAACAAGTTTTGAGTTTCGACAAACCTTATCGAACCTCATAGCTGTCACCCAAGTTCATAGCTCCAAACTCATAACCTCATGTCACAACTCAAGTTTGTAATCAATCCTTGTAGTTTCCAAGCCTATACTAGCGTTTTTTATGTTTATTGATGTTGATTTCTTACTAGTTTATGCAATATTTCATTTTAAAGCTGATATATATATATATATATATATATATATATATATATATATATATAGAGAGAGAGAGAGAGAGAGAGAATCTCATCAAAAAATTCAAACTTGAACCGAACCAAATCATTGTTGAACCCAAACCATGTGATTTAGTTGGCAGTTTACTGGTTGATCAAGAGGTGGTGGCAGCGTTTGCCCCACAAGGGTTCCATGCACCCAAGTGAAGCAACATGTTTAGCCTCCTCGTTATGCAGGTATCATCATGCTGGTGCAAGCAGGCCCGGCATGTTGGAAAGAGGTCCTAGCCCCTAGGGCCCTCAACATTCTGCCAATTTTGGTGTTGATTGGGCAGGACTAAAAGTTAACTAGAAAGCATATGAAGAGTTTCCTACTTATTATATTTCAACCTCAGACCTCAACAATACAATACAACACTTAAGAAAATGTAGTGCTCTACAGGGACGCCTCCCCCAAGGTGGGGGGGGCCACACTCACCACATTTCCCACGCTCCTAGGAGGAGGGGACGATTGGGGAAACGTTTCCCCACATCCCTCTTTTGGGGAAACTCGAGGAGATGTAAGGCGAAACGTTTCCCCAATGTGGGGGTTGTGTTTCTCCAAAAGGGGTGCTTGCGGGCAGCCCTCTCAAAGAGGGTTGGGTATCCCCCTTAAATTTTGCTTAAAAACAATAATTTATGAGTGGAGAAGCCTAATATTCAACCCTAGGGCCCTACAAATGCTATGTAATTAATGGTAATGTTAAATTCTAAAGTAAAAGTGACATTCTCTTTTATCTTTCATATTCCTCCTTTAACTTTCAGAAATTTAAATTTCCATTAACTACATAACATTTGTAGGGTCTTATCGTTATCTTTCATTTTCATCCTTTAACTTGAATTTTTAACATAATTGACTCAGGATGTTTGAGATTGGGTTCTAGAATTATTGGATTTCATACGGAGTATAAGAATTTTAGATTCCACTCAAAATCCAACAAACTTAACAGTTTTCAGGATTTCAGGATTGGGGGAATTGCAACATTTCCATTGGATTCTATCATGTATGAGGGTTTGGAACTAGCATTTGATGAAAAGCACCAAGCCCTCTATGTACCTCGATGTTGATGGCATTGATTATTGAAATCCTCTATCATGGCCCTTGTAACATTGCACCTATCACTCAAACAAAATCTTATTTAAATGCTTACAAAGTAATATTGATGATGAGAATCCCAACATACACAATGATTTTGATTTTATGTAGGTACTTGTTGTAGCATGAATTGTTTTGGACTATAGAGGCCATCTAGAGTCTCTTTCTTGATGTATATTTGGATCAAGTATGGATTGCACTTGGTGCTATTTTGGTTATATGCACCCTTGCAATATATATAAGGAACTTTGCATATTTTTGTATAATGCTTTGGATCCATGTGGATGCACATGAATATTTACATTTTTTTTTTAAATTTGAATATTTATGTACTTTTTGGTCAATCGGTTTTTTGGTCCTATTTTTTTTCCAATTTCAAGTTTTGGGATCTATCAGTTCAATCATTGATCTAGTTCAAATAACATTGGTTCATTGTCCATTGTTCATTTTTACTTTTGAGTCTTGGCTCTAGATGTTGACGACCTTATACCAAGTCTTGGATTCAACACTTTTTACTATTTTTTGAGTTTGAATAATTTCAATTTACCATTCCAATCTTCAAACTTAGTATCTACTAATTTGCTTAGTACTGATCAAATTATAAAATAATGAATGATGAATTTAAAACAATGTATACAATATTTTACTATTTATATTTCATTGAATCATTTATAACGTATGAATCAATGTATTTCAATACTGAATTTGAATCATGTTTGTTTATATATATATATATATATATATATATATATATATATGTTGCACAGGAACCCGTCTCCACCATAATTTCATGTCGTTCCGGCGTTCCGGGGACTTTGGAACTCGTTGGAAACGTTCCAGATTTGCTGGGGACTTCAAGGCCATCCCCTAGCCGTCCCTCGAAAATTCGGAGCCTTTTTGGAGACTTCCAAAACGTCCCTTGATAAATCGGGGACTTTTGGACGTCCCCAATAAAATTTCAAATTATAAGTTAAAAAATATTAAAATATTTCATTTTTATAAAAAAAATTAAAACAAAATTTTAAATTAAAAAAAAATGTAAATTCCTAAATTACATTGACCCTAACCTAAAGGCTAACGCATATACCTATCAAACTTAAAAACATTTACGGTTTACCGTTTTACCATTTGGCAGCTACACTAGTGACTATATTATTTTTAAATTTTAATTTTTGTCATTTTGGTTCTTGGACTATAGTCTATGACTATATTTTATAAATTTATAATCCATGGTTTTCTAATTCGAGACTCTTGATTTGAGATTTATATTTAAATTTTAATGAATTGTTCATGTTTACATCTTTATTAAATTTTAGTACTATTTACTTTTATGCTTTAGCTGCTATTTAAATTTTGAAATGATTCATCATGCATCAATGATCATAGAATGATTATGTACATATTAGACAATAGTAGTAGATTGTAGGTTGTAAGTTGTATGAAACTAATAGTACTTCTTAAGTTATGCAATCATAACGAAATTTGTTTTTGTGATGCACAATTCTCAATGACGATTAGATACTATTAGACTATTAGTATTAGTCAGGGTTGCGGGGAAGCTTCAAACCCCGTTCGCTCCCGCTTCCGAAACTCGCTCCGTGCGGGAGCGTTTCGGAAACTCTCGGAAACGCGCTCCCGAAGACGCTTCCTGACGGGAGTGTTTTCGGGAGCGCGTTTCCGACCCTGTAAAAACGCTCCCTGTTTTTGCGGGAGCATTTCAGGAAGCGCTCGGGAGCGAACGCTCCCTAAGCGCTTCCGACGTTTAAAAAACGCTTCGGGAGCGTTTTTTAAACGCGGGAAGCGTTCAGGGAGCGTTCTCTCCCGAATGCTCCCCGACAAAAAAAACGTTTCCCGCCACGCATAAATTTTTTTATGAGAAAAATTGATTTTTTTAAAAGGGGGGGGTTTCATTTGCATTTCATTGTTTGTTGAGTTGAGAGAGAGCAAGAAGGAGAGCGCAAGGTTGACAAGAGAGCAAGGAGCAAAGCTGACAGGAGAGCAAGGAGCAAGGCTGACAGGAGGATTGCAAGAAAGAGGTAGGCCTTCTAATCCAATTTTGTGTTTTCTAGGATGAATTTGTAGATTGTTAAATTGTTTAAAAATGAAAACTTGAATTTTTCTTGAATGTTGCATTTTATTGGATTTAAAACTTTAAAAATGAATTGTTTTTTTCCTATGTTGCATTTCCTATTCCCATTTGGCCTTTTTCCATTTGTTTTGCAGGCTAGAAACTTGAAACTTGTTTCCATCATGGCTATATGGCTAGGAATTTTCCTCATGTTGGTTCCTTTCTTTGTGATAATGGTGTTGGAAAGTGCTAGAAGAAAGAGGCAAATCAGAGAAGAGGAGGATGAAGAGGAGGGTTATGGGGGATCTGAAGAAAATCCTGAAGAGGAGGAGGATTATGCTGAGGAGGAAGTGGGGAGTGGAGACCCTGAGAACATAGAATCCCCAACTAAACAAGACCAATATCCTTTGTGGAAATATGTTCAGAAACAAGAAGGAGGGAAAGGTGGTGGAACCACTAAATTTATTTGCCCCCATTGCAATAAACAATACCATGGTTCATACACCCGTCTGAGAAGGCACCTTTGTGGGATAATGCCAAGAGATGGAACTAAAAATCTTGGAATCAAAGTTTGTACTTTTGTGCCAGCACCACAGAGAGAGATATATAGGAAGGAAGAGGGGGTTGCCCTACAGAGATCATCTAAAAGATCTAGGGGTTTCGTTGATTCAGGCCCAACACATCATGGACAAACAAGTTCAACTTCCACCCATGCCAGTGGTTTCGGAAGCAGTGGCACTGGATTAAGGCGTAGAACCATATCGGATTTCCTAGACGAAGGGTGTAGGAATGATGTGGATTCAAAAGTTTACCGGTTTCTATATGCATGTGGGGTGCCATTCAATGTTCTTCGCTCACCTTATTGGCATGAAATGGTTTCTGCCATTAATGATGCCCCCAAAGGATACAAAAGCCCTGGGTATGACAAGGCCAGAACCGTGGGTCTTGATCATGAAAGAGCTAAAATAAACAATTATTTGGCTAGAATGACAGGTTCGTGGAATGAGCATGGGATGTCCATTGTCTCTGATGGATGGACCAATGTAAAAGGAAAACCATTGATAAATGTTTTGGCTGTGTCGGTTAGTGGTGCAGTCTTCCTGGTAGCTTATGATTATTCAGATAAATTCAAAATCGGCATTAACATTGCAGAACCATTACTTGATATAATTGAAAAGACTGGGCCATACAATGTGATACAGGTCATCACTGATAATGCTTCTAACTGTAAGGCAGCAGGAGCAATTGTTGAGGATAAATACCCCAACATTTTTTGGTCTGGGTGTTTGGTTCACACAATGAACCTTTTGATGCATGATATCATCAAAAACAAACAACCTCAATTGAAATGGCTTGGTGATTTGTACAAGAGAGGTAAAAAAAAGATCAAATTTATTACAAATCATAGCAATACCCATGGGCTTTTCCGTACTCACTCCAAATTGGAGTTGTTGAAAATAGGAAAAACTAGATTTGCTAGCTATTACCTCATCTTCAGGTGCCTTTTGAAGGTAAGAGAGTCATTGGCTGCAATGGTATCAAGCCCACACTGGCAGCTATTAAAGGACAGGGCGGCAACAATAGTTGACAGGCAAAGTTTCGAACATGTGGAGGAGACGCCCTTGACCATTTGTTTTGGGCACGTATGAGGGAAATTGTGAGTTTTACCAAGCCCATTTATAACATGATTCGCTTTGCAGATACTGATAAACCAGTGATTGGAGAGGTTTATGAGCAGATGGATAGCATGTTGGGGCAAATAAAAGATATTGTTAAGGATAATGATCCTAACTTGTATGCTATGATTCATGACTGTGTGTGTGCACGGTGGAATAAACTCAATGTTCCACTACATGCTTTGGCATATATCCTTACGCCAAAATATTACTCTCCATCTTGGTTGAGCCAACCTGCACCTGGAGGTGGGGTTAGGGTGAAACCTCACACAGATCCAGAGGTACAAGAGGGGTAAATGAAGGCATTGGGCAAATTGGTACCTGACGTGGAAGAGTGTGCTAAATTGCGCCTTGAATTAGGCAAATACTTCAGTTGCACTGCTAACTTTGGTTCTTTCCATGCAATGGAAGACAGGGACAGATTTGATGCTCTCACATGGTGGGAATCATATGGCGGCATGGGACTTTTGCCAAAGTTGGCTAAAAAAGTTCTCTCACAAGTTGTGAACACTTCTTCTGCAGAGAGGTGTTGGAGCACCTACAACTTGATACACAATGTGAGAAGAAACAGGCTGAATGAAAACCGAGCTGAAAGCTTGGTTTATGTGCATTATAACTTGAGGTTGTTGAGCCATTACTGTGATCGGGCAAATGAGGATCAATCATACAGAGTCTGGGACAACAACCCAGAGGATGATAATTTGGAGGACGGCACGTTACATCTGGAAGAATTGGAAGCATAACTTTATAGGGATGATGATGAAGCATCAGCAACACCGCCACACACAGGGCCAGTCCCACCATCTACTGGTAGCAGTGCGGGTGCCAGTGCCAGTGCCACTCCTCGATATCACACTATTGTACCTTTGCAGATCCAGCCTCCACCTTCTAGTCGTGGTCGTGGTACTCCTGAGAGTACTCAAAGACCAACATTTCCTTGTGGCTCACAAAAATTAGACATTTCTCGTGGGTGTGGCAAGGGGCCAGCCAGATAAAATAGATTTGTTGTTTACTAGTCTTTTCTATTTGTTGTTGACAGTTGAACAGTTGAAACTTGACTCTTTCTGATTTCATATATTTAATGACAATTTAAGTTTGAAGTTTGAATTTGAAAGGTGAAACTTTGAAGTTGGCATTTATAAGTTTACTGTTTACAAGTCATTATGAATTATGAATATGATGCTTCATGAAATTTATAAGGTGATCAATGAATCAATGATGATAAATGTTATATAATATCAATGATGATAAATGTTATATATCAATGATGATAAATGGATATTGAATTTTGAAATCAATGAATCAATGATGATAAATGTTAGATATTGAAATTTGAAATCAATGATGATAAATGTTATATATCAAATTATCAATGATGATAAATGTTATATATTGAATTTTGAAAGCTTGAAACCTTCAGATTGATGATTTGCAAGATTCAAGAGTCAATATGTTGTATGCTTCCAACTCGTGGGCGTGGTTGATGAAGATTATATTCTAGATGATTGATGTTATATGATTCAATCTATGTTTTTATGTTTTTTATGTCTAATTCATCATTCTACATGTTTTTGTTGACATATATGCATCAAAATATAAAAAATATAAAAAATATTAAAAAAATATATATATATATATATATAAACGCTCCGGAACCGGAAACTTTTAAAAATGGCGTTCCGCGCTTCGCTCCCGCTCCCGCTTCCAAGTAACCTTGGTATTAGTCTTTAGATTTATCATTTTAATATTTTATTTATTTTGATTCATGTTTAATTTTATTTTAATTTTAATTTTTTAATAAATAATAAATATAATAAATAGTTGCCGCACTTGCCATCCACAACCTGTCGTCCCCTGAAAATTTGGGGGTGCGCTCTAACCATCCCGGAAACTCGTCCCCCTGTCCCCATAGCCAGTGCAACACACACACACACACACACACATATATATATAGAAACAAAGAAACATGATTCAAATTCAAATTCAATAACACACACATACACACACAGACATCGATGCCCCCCCCTGTGCCCCTGAATTTCCCTAAAAATTTTGGATGCTCCCACACTTCCCCCTTGTGCATCTCCCGTTCCTGCATCCCCATGACCCGAAAACTCGGTGGAACATTGATAAAATGTGAAGTGGTGAATTCATTGTGAATTTTATTCATCTTTGGAAATCCAAACTCAACATTTGCGGACCAAGAAAGGAGTAACTCCAAAGTTATCTCTTGACCTCCATAACAACTTTGGTGAAGATGGCATAATAAAACAGCTGGACTTTTCCTTGTCCGTTCTGAGTCTACTTGAATCCAGAAAGAAATCAAGCCAGGTAAACATCCCAGCAATTGTATGAGTATCCCATGGCATCTTCAGGAGTTTGTGGTCAGCCGAATTACAAGGCGTTGAGGACTCAAATGTGTCAAAAAGAAAGGTATGACAAATCTAAAGTTGAACCTTGGGCATGTTGACCTAGATTGCTACACTGAGAGCACTAGAGAATTTCAAGTTTTGAACAACTTAGTTCACTTTTTCATAATGAAAAAGTGAAATCCATCTTCACAGAGCATGCCTAAACTATAAGTAATGTGAATTGTCTTATATTCATAACTCTGTTAACATTTACAAATACAACTTGAATAAATTCCACAACAGTAAATGTTAGAATTGCTACACCAACATGGTTGCAAATTCGTGAGAAGGTGGGGGAGAGTACCAGATATTGCCCCTATTACACTTTTCTCTCTCACACAACATACTACAAAGAGCTATGAAGGTATTGAGGAAACGCAAATGTACTATCTCACCATAGAGACAGGTTACAAAGATCATGAGTGATAAAATTATATCAAGAGGATCGTCATTCAGTGTCTAACAGTTGGTTGTCATCCCAAAAACCCATTGAGCTTTCATTCAAAACATTTCTAAGAAAGTATTCACGCATCCCACAAGTCCATTATGTCAAACCTTGGAGATTTGACACCTATGTTGCAGGAAACGACTAAAATAGTGGTGCACCAGTACCGGGGACGGATTGAAACGTCGAAGCGGCCTTGAAACAAGGTTGAAATGACGTTGGTCGTACCGTACAGCGTTTTTCAATTTCGAAACATCGTCTGATACGGCCATAAGCGTTTCGACTGCTACAAGCTGTGTTTCGGGTGACAGAAAGGCAATTTTCATTTTTTTCTTTTTTCTTTTTCGGCCAGCTCAAGGGGTGAAAAAGGGCGTGGGCCCCATCTAACACCCAAATAAATTAATACAACAATTTTTAAGTGGTTGTTAGCTAAATTTAATAAAAATAATTACAAATAGAATTCTCTAGAACCCCTATGAGCCTCTTCTTTTCTTTAAAAAGGCACTTCATTCACTCATTTCTCACACGTTGTTCTACAAGAGGAGCTTCCTATAGCAACAGTAAGGAGTTTATTTGTGTTTTGGAGCGTGGGCGAGGAATGTTGAGAAACTTTTAGGGCATAGTTAGGATGATTTCTCTTTTCTTGATAACTGCTTGTGATGTCTTTTTACTTTTTCCTACTTGTTAGCTTCTTCACTTATTATTATGTTTGTATATCATCAAACAGCTACCAAAACAAGACACAAGAACACAAAATGTAGGTTGCAAGCCAGGGCCAAAACCTCTCCAGTTGAGAGAAAACCCGTAAATCTCTTCTCTTCTTATAGATTCTTCAATTGACAATTCCAGGACCTCTAGACCAAAATCAATACCCTCCAAGACCAAGTCCAACCCTTCCGGATGATGTGCTTCCTTTGTCCAAGTTAAACCCACACAAATCTCTTCCAGTGGCACAACTTCAACCTCCAAGCTGTAAAATTTCAATCTCTACTACAGGTCTAAAATTACGGCCCTCCCAGTAGCAATTGTTGCCACACGTGTGAGCATATTCTGGCTTCCTAAACCTTCTTCAGACCTTCACTTGTCTCTTTCCGTCTTCGGGTGCTTTGAGGATTACTCAATGTGACCTTCGCTGACCTTCCTTCTCTTCTTTCTTCAAGAAAGAACTTGCAGAAGAAAATCCTAGACCAGCAGCAAAAACCCTAGCCTTCCTTCGCACATGTGAGAGAGAAATAGCCCAGAAACAAGTCTTCTTCGTCCTCCTTCTTCGCTGCCTTCTTCCTCTTTCTCCTTCACTTGAATGAGTAAGTTATGATTGTGATCTAAGGAGTTTGAGTTCCCTCCTTTATATGGGCTTCTTAAGGTGGATGTGGCTCCTCAAAATAGGTCGACTTCTCAACTGCTAGGTCGACTTGGTCTTGAAGGGTATTTTGACACTTTTAATGACAAAAATAATTTTCTTTTCAAGTTACAATGACTCTTTTGACTTCTTGACCTAGGACAAACCGTAGAAGCACTCAATGGGTGCTTGACCTCTAAAATAAAAGAACTTAAGCATGAAACTCATGCTCCAAAAATAACAATAATAATTTTTCTTTCATTTTACAAAATACAAGAATCAAAAGTACATTTCAAATTTATGAAGACCGAACCTAGCTACACATTTTTCAACAATCCCTCTTAACTAGGGAGGTATTGATAAATGGTACATGGACATTCTCAATCTGAAAAGATCTCATAAGTAGAGTCGTATTGGTAACCCATCTATTTAGCATCATAACAACCAACATTGTCATATAGCAAAGCCTTGACTAACAGCTCTATCTCTCCACAAGATTGGAGCAGAGTGTTGGCGAGACCAATGATTTATAGACACCATCATCATTGTCTCTCAAGGTACATACCCCACTCGGGTGTTCACAGAGTATGTCCTTCCTTGGACTATTCTTATCTTGGATAGCTAGTCCTCAAAGAATATCGGTCCTCAACTACTCTTATCTTAGATGCCCTACCTCATCCTCAAAGAGTATTGGATGCCATATGCTTACCCAATCCTCCATTATGTCTTCCCAAGTGAAGACAAGAATGATGTGCCTATCTCTCCCTCTCAACTAGGGAGGATATATCCACCAAACCAAGCTTGTCTCTCAAATACACAAGCTTCCTATTAGGAAGATATTTTGTCAATATGACAGCTACCTGCTCATCGGTGGAGATAGACTATAGCTGCAGCACACCAACTTGTACTAGCTTCCGAATGTAGTGATACTTGTTGTTTATATGCTTTGTCTTTCCATGAAATATTGGGTCTTCATACAATCTTATACAACTGGTGTTATCACAATGTATCACTGTAGGGTCCATAGTGTGAAATTTTCAATCTGAAAATTATTACTGCAGTGATTGATTTATTTCCCTACTTATTTGATAAGTTATTTACATATGCTTCAGTAAATTTTGAAATAAACACAGTTGCAGTACTTCACTCTAATCAAAAGCAAAAGAACAAAAATAACACATAGCACAATAGAAACAACCATATGAACACAGTTATTTTTGGACAATTGTCCCCGAAAAAACCCAATGTGGGAAAACCGGTGTAGCAGGTGAGGGTTTGTATCTATCTTCAGCAGTGAAAAGAATGTTTACAAAATTCCTGACAATCAGAATTAAATAGCGTACACTTAATGTGAATTTTCCGGACACTCCAGAAGAATTCCCGACACACGGGATGACCTCCTGCACCCTCTGCGTCAGTCTGCATAGCCTCTCAGCGCAGTCCCAGCCTGTACTGTGTAAGTCTGCGTGGAGGGCAAGTGCTGCTGCTCAGCGCTGCCTCCTCCTCGTCTTCTGCCTTCTTCCTCTCTGTCTTTGCTGACCTCTCCCTCCTCCTTCTGCCTCTACAAACTCACCCACTGAAATCAGATTCTCTTACTTCAAAATCGATTTCCTCCGAGTACTGAGAATGTGCCCGGCTTGATTTCCAAATGACCCTCAAGCCTTCTCTTATAGTCTTCTCGTTGATAATCAACGGCCCAGATTATATCTTTAATCAATGGCTCAGATTAAAAGATGACTTGATCTTCGTTCTCTAGAAGATTCACACTCTGCTTTATTAATACCCTTTAATTATTTAATTTCCCTAAGTTTAGACTTAGGGATCACATTAAAATAATTAATTTTTTTAATAAAACAAAATCCGAGTGGAATTTCCACAAATGATTTATGGGTTCTCTGGAATGCTGTTGTCCAAGCCTCTCCTCGAAATTTGAGACCCGGAACACTTCCCGATGCTATAAAATCAACACATTGATCCTTCAAATAAGTCGGAGAACAGCTTCCTCAACCAGACAGCTTCTCTGCTCGCTTCACGGGCTACAATATATTTAGCCTCAACACTACTCAAAGCAATTCTTTCTTACTTTCTGCTCATCCATGAGATCATGGAGGATCCCAAACTAAAACATCCTCCTATAGTGCTTCTTCCATCTAGCTCACTGCCTCCCCAATCAGAATTTGTATATCCAGTCAAGTGGACATCATTCCTCTTATCATATTTCAGGCAGTAGTGGATTATTCCTTGCAGATATCACAGTATATGTTTGGTTGCTATCCAATGATCATGCTGCGACTCCATTTGGACCTGACTGAGAATATTCACTGCAAAGCTTATGTTTGGTCGAGTATTCACCAAGTACATCAGTGTGCCAATCAATTGTCTATACTTGGTAGGATCCAATGGGTTAGATTTGGAACTCCTTAGTCTCTTCAAGTTTGGGATCATCAGGGTTGTCATTGGTTTGCAATCCATCATGTCAAAGCTCTTCAACATCTTGATTGCATACTTACCTTGACCCACGTAGATCTCATCAGGTCCCTGCCAGACTTCTAGTCCCAAATAATAGTGCATCAGCCCAAGATCCTTCATATCGAATTATGTTGCTAACTGCTTCTTGCATTGTTCAATTCGACCTTCCACACCTATCAAGTGAAGATCATCCACATACAGAAGATTAATTATAGGCTCACCTTTTACAACCTTGAAGTAAAGGTTCAGATCAGCAGAACTTTTTTGTGAAGTGCAATTTTTGAAGGTATGCATCCATCTTTGCATACCATGCCCTTGGTGCCTGCTTAAGGCCATATAATGCCTTCTTCAACCTGCAAACATATGCCTCTCTATCTTTGACTTCAAATCCCAAGGGTGTTGATTTTTTTGTAGCTTGGGAGGTACTCCAAGCCCTATGGTTCGGGGATTGGAGGACAAAGTGCCACAAGAGTTGCTTGGCTTGGAACCCAAGGTAGGGTTTTTAAACCCATCGTGATTTGGGCCAAAACCATGAGCACATTTCGACATGTAATGGATGAGGAGGATAGCTCTCGGCGAGACGAATCTAACGCAATGAGAATAATCCGATTCTGAGTTGTAGAAATTGAAGATATGGTTGGGTTTTGTACATGAATGGTTTAGGTCGGCTTGATGTTTTTGAGCCATATGACAGTTGTCAAAGCCCTAATTAAATGTTGGAAGAAGCCCTTGTATTTAGTATAAGTACAAGGTGATGGAGGTCATTTTAACACATCCATTTTTGGTGCAACACATAGTCAACAAGAGCTCACTGGAGGAGAACCTAATTTTGTCTTAGCTGCAGCGAGGAGGGATTGAACAACGTGGGCAAAGGAAGTAAGTTTCAGGGTCATTTTAGAGGGTCGAGTTGTTGGAAGGAATGTCAAGGTACCTTCATAGAGGGTCAAGGCAGAGGAAGGTTGTTTCAGCCATGTTTTGAGGTGTTTGTTGGTGGAGAACCTTTGGGAGAGGCAGCGGCAGCCTTAGGGAGGCTACTGTGGGTAGGTCGCAAGCCCTACTAATTGTTGTAAGGGCATTGTTGGGTTATTTGAGGGTTGTCTATGCCCATAACAACAACTAAAGAGGTAAGCACCTCTCAAAGGGTAGGCCGCATTTATTTGAGGGTTGTTTGGTGACTCGTTTAAGGGTTATTGCAGCATGTGAGTGCAAAGCACACTTGGAACAGCAGTGGGACATGTGTTGGGTCCATGATTTTTGGAACAAATAGTGGACATGTGTTGGGTCCATGATTTTTGGAACAGCAGTGGGACATGTGTTGGGTCCATGATTTTTGGAACAGTGTTGGATCAATTTTGATAGTAGCCTGTGGGAGCCAATTTGGAGGCGTGATTCGGTGATCAAGAGCCTTCATAGGTGTAGATCTTGCAGTGTAGTATTGGGCATTAGTGGTCTGGTGGAGGGCAGCGTGTTGATAGCCCAAAGTAGCCCTAGACAAGCTATCTTGAAGTGATAAAGAGGAGATGAATGTTGGGTGAAGATTGGTGCCAAAGTGCAGCACCATGATGGAAAAAGGTGACTGCTAGCTTGGCTATTTGGAGCTCGGGAAGTGGCCAGCCTAGAGAGCAGATTAGATCAACCCATGTACATGCAGCAGAAGTGACTTGCAGCATTATTAGGTGGCAGCCCTCCTGGAATCTCGATGTGTTTTCCTTTGAAGGACTAAGGGGCAGAGAGTGAGCAATACAAAAGTGAAGGACCGACAGGATAAGATACAACATCGAGTCTAGGCAGCGTGTTTATCATTGTATCTTGTATACCATAGACTGTTGTATTATTCAGATTGGTTTATATAACGAAGATTGGGTTGTACATTATTGTACAATTTTGTTAAAAATTGTGTATACTTGAGCATATGTGATTTACTGCTTTATATTTTATGTTGTGCAAAGTAGTTCAATTTGAGATTCTTGGCTTGGTAGCGTTAGTGATTCGAAGACACTAACCTAGACCCAAGATCGTGGAAATTCAACATGGTATCAGAGCGTGTCTGAGCTACTTTGGAAGTCAAGTGTTTCAACTGTGGCGAGATGGGTCATTTTTCGTCGAGATGTCTGATGAAGAAGAAGGGAGATGACGAGAAGAGGAAAGGAAAGCAGGACGTCGGTGTTGCCACTTCAGCTGAGATAAATGATCTCTCCAGGAGATTGGAGGAGGAGGATTATGCTATGATCTCTCATATCTCGCAGGGTATTGTCAATGAGGATGGATGGTATGTGGACAGTGGTGCAAGGAAGCATATGACAGGGTCACAGGAGGTTTTTGAGACTCTAGCTGAATGAGACTCGAAGTTACACATGGTGTTGGGTGTCAAGAGTCGGTTGGAGATCTAAGGATCGGGTGTTGTGCCATTCAGGATGGAGACAATATGAATGATGCAGGTCCATGATGTACTGTTTGTACCAGGACTTAGATATAGCATGATTTTTGTCTCGATGATCGAGAAGAAGGGGTTTGAGGTCTTGTTCCAGGATGGGAAGGCGAGACTCAGGCCTAGAGGCTCTAGCTCCGATAGGATTGTACTTGGAGTTAGAGAGAATGATCTCTACAAGTTGACAGGCAAGCCTGAGGATCATGGAAAGAAGAAGCAGGTGGAGCAGGTGCAGGTTCCAGAGAAGCAGGTGCAGGTGCAAGCTCCCAAGGGGCATGTACAGGTTTCAGCAAAGAAGGTCCATTTTCCAGAGGCTCAGAGGGAGTCGAGTTCTAGCGAGAGCTTGCAGGTTTAGAGGGAGAATTTGCAGCCTAAGAAGAGCGCGTGGTCAGTGGGGAGCAAGGGTGCTCCTACAACTGCCAAGAAGGAATCATGGAGAGACTAGAAAGCAATACAAGAGAACAAGAAGAAGCAGGATGCTTCCAGCAGTGACAGTGACACTTCCGAGAGAGGCATAGTTCACAGATCAAGGATTGCTGCAATTGTGAGCACCAAGCGTTGGGTGAGTGTTGTGAGTAGTGATGATGACGATGACTTACCTCCTAGTCTTGGAAGTATCTCCCTCACTAAGACGGAGTGTTGATTTTTTAGTAGCTTGGGAGGTACTCCAAGCCCTAGGGTTCGAGGATTGGAGGACAAAGCGCCACAAGAGTTACTTGTGGGCTTGGAACCCAATTTAGGGGTTTTGCACCCATCGTGATTTGGGCCAAAACCATGAGCACATTTCTACATGTGATGGATGAGGATGATAGCTCTTGGCGAGACGAATCTAACACAACGTGAATCATCCGATTCCGAGTTGTAGAAATGGAGATATGAATTTTTGAAGTTATGGTTGGGTTTTGCACATGAATGGTCTAGGTCGGCTTGATGTTTTTGAGCCATATGACAATTGTCAAAGCCCTAATTAAACGTTGGAAGAAGCCCTTGTATTTAGTATAAGTACAAGGTGATGGTGGTCACTTTAACACATCCATTTTTGGTGCAACACATAGCCAATAAGAGCTCGTTGGAGGGGAACCTAATTTTGTCTTAGCCGCAACAAGGAGGGACTAAACAGTGTGGGCAAAGGAAGTCTGTTTTAGGGTCATTTTAGACGGCCAAGTTGTTGGAAGGAAGGCCAAGGTACCTTCCTAGAGGGTCGAGGCAGAGGAAGGTTGTTTCAGGCCTGTTTTGAGGTGTTTGTTGGTGGAGAACCTTTGGGAGGGGCAGTGGCAGCCTTAGGGAGGCTACTGTGGGTTAGGCCACATGCCCTACCAATTGTTGTAAGGGCAACGTTGGGTTATTTGAGGGTTTTCTATGCCCTGAACAACAACTAAAGAGGTAAGCACCTCTCCAACGATAGGTCACAGTTATTTGAGGGATGTTTGGTGACTCGTTTAAGGGTTGTTGTAGCATGTGGGTGCCCTAACCAGTCACAGTTAGGAACAGCAGCAAAGCAGACTTGGAACAGCAGTTGGACGTGTGTTGGGTCCGTGATTTTTGGACCAATGTTGGATCAGTTTTGATAGCAGCCTGTAGGAGCCAATTTGAAGGTGTGATTCAGTGATCAAGAGCCTTCATAGGTGCAGATCTTGCAGTGTAGTATTGGCCCTTGGGCATCAGTGATCTGGCGGAGGGCAACGTGTTGATAGCCCAAAGTAGCCCTAGACAAGCTATCTTGAAGTGACAAAGAGGAGTTGAAGGTTGGGTGAAGATTGGTGCCGAAGTGTAGCACCTTGATGGACAAAGGTGACTGCTAGCCTGGCAGTTTGGAGCTCGGGAAGTGGCCAACCTAAAGAGCAGATTGGATCAGCCCATGTACATGCAGTAGAAGTGACTTGCAGCATTGTTTGGTGGCAGCCCTCCTGGAGTCTCGATGTGTTGTCCTTTGAAGGACTAAGGGGCAGCTAGTGAGCAGTACAGAAGCGAAGGACCGGCAGGACAAGATACAACATCGAGTCTATGCAACGTGTTTTTCATTGTATCTTGTATAACATAGATTGTTGTATTATTTAGATTGGTTTAATATAACAAAGATTGGGTTGTACACTCTAAAACCGGATTCGTGGGTAATCCCCCTCGTGTCTCGAATCATTCAAATCCGACACGACTCGTGGGGATTCGAGTCCAAAATCCCAGATTCGATCGTGTTTGTACAAGACACGACAAATCCCGACCGTGTCTTGTACGGACACGATCGAATCCTTTTTTGCTGGATTCGACCAACGAGAAAATGCGTCTACCTTCTTATAAAAAAGTGATTTCTAGTGTGTGAGTTGAGCATGGATAAATAATTATGATTCAATGTGTAGTGTGTACGTATTAGAGTCGGTATGCTTATAGATTAAAATTCAAACATATATGATATATTTGAAAAAAATTGCTAAAGGACAGTTACATCCATCATTGTAGACATACATAATAAAATGTTTGTAAATTAAATTCTATACTGTATCCATTCAGCCGCACCCCGTTTCACTATCTAATGGTCGATCAACGGTGGTCAATCATCCATCAACAACCTGTCCACTAGCGGCAGTTGGCTAACATAAGTTTTAATCAAATGCCAATACTCAACTTTACAATCAAATAAAATAAACAAGTAATAATATTATATTGTATTGAATAATTTTCTATAAGTGGAAAAGCAGGTATATGGACAAATGTGGTATAAAGACAGGAATTGTTTCTTCTAGAAGCCTAGGCATTCATGTTCTATTGCCAAAATTTTAGATTAAATAATAAAACCAGATTTTTTGTACTGAAATATGGCTTTAGCCTTTCATGTATTTGAATCCATATTCTCATGGGTTATAACTTTATCATGTATCTTAAATCTTTGTAAAACTTACATCTAGATGAAGATCTATGTTTCAATCAATGAATTTGTATGAATTTGTGTAAGAAATATCTAATTTTTAATATATATATATATATATATATATATATATAACGTGTCCGGATGTGTCTTGTTCCGGGGGGTCACCGTGTCTGAATCCGACACTCGAATCCACGTGTCCATCGTGTCACGTGTCCTCGTGTTAGGTGACTTAGGTTGTACATTATTGTACAATTTGTTAAAAATTGTGTATACTTGTGCATATGTGATTTACTGCCTTATATTTTCCGATGTGCAAAGTAATTCTAGTTGAGATTCTTGGTTTGGTAGCGTCAGTGATTCTAAGACTCTAACCTAGACACAAGATTGTGGAAATTCAACAAAGGGTTGCTCTATATAGACTTCCTCATCGATTGTGTCATTTAGGAATGCAGTCTTAGCATCCATTTGATGTACATTCCATGATCCATCCCATCGATGTTGCCAAAGAGACCAATGATCGAATAGTTGTATACCTTGCTGTCAGAGCAAATGTCTCTTCATAGTCGATGCCTTCTTGTTGAGAGAAGCCCCTAGCCACAAATCTTGCTTTATACTTATCAATGCTTCCATTTGATGCATGCTTTACCTTGTAAATCCATTTGGAAGTTACCACAGACTTGTCTTTAGGCCTAGGTACGATCTCCCATACTCCATTTTTCATTATCGATTGATATTCTTCATTCATAGCATCTTTCCATTCTTGATGATTGACACCTTCTTCAAAAGTGGATGGCTCTGCTTCTATTAACTTTGTCATATAAGGTGCATACCCAGAATATCTTCTGGGTTTCTTGCTTTCCCTAAATGTTCCTGTAGTCACTCCATGTCCCTCTGCATCTAATAGAGTAGATTTCAACCTATGTTGCAGGAAACGTGGGTCCAGCCCTCGTTTCAGCCTAGAAGCGAAAAGGAAATGTGTTTCGTCATACCGTACGGCCTAGAAATGTGTTTTCGATCGTACTGGGCCGTTTTAATTGTTGAGAGTGTCTTTTGTGATGTAATAGTTTATGCTTTCAATGTAATAAATTATAATTTATCATGTATGTTTTATGATTTCACATAACATTTCTTAAATGTCCTAAATTATAATATAAATTTTATATATATATATCACGTTTCCCCGTTTCCAAAATTTGGGGAGGTCGCATTTCGTACCGTACCCCATTTCGGAAACTCGTTTCCATTTCCCCATTTCGCGCAACTTAGATTTCAACGAATTGGGTCTCTTTCTAGTCTCAGGAATTACCATAGGTTGTATAGGTTTACTAGGACCTTCATCTTCATGATTTAATTATTCTTCCTCCCTCATAACTTCTTCCTCAAATACCAGAAGTTCTTCATCATCAGAGTCCAAAGGTAGATCCTTTGATTTCTTGAATGCAATACTTTTGTCAAATATCACATCTCAACTAACTTCTATTCGATGTTCTTTTATGTAGATCCTATAGGCCTTTGAGGAATTACTGTAGCCAACAAATGTTCCCTTCATGCCTGATGGATCTAACTTATTTCTCTTGTCTTTTGGTATATGAATATAAACTCGACAACCAAGGATTCGGAGATGATCTACGCTTGGTTTCTTCCCAGTGAATACTTCTTCAGGAGTCAAGTTATCTAGTGCCCTATGGGGACTTCAATTTTGTATGTATACAGTTGCCTTTGTTGCTTCAACCCACAAGAATTTTGGCAAATCTTTATCATGTAACATTGCTTTCACACTTTCTTCAATGGATCGATTCTTTCAATTTGCAACTCCATTTTGTTCGAGATTATATAGGACAATCAACTCCCTCTTAATCCCAGACTCCTTATAGAAATCTATAAGTTCTTTTGAAGTATATTCTCCTCCATTATCAAATCTTAATATCTTGATTCTCCTTTTTGTAAGGTTGTCCACTTCATCTTTGAATTCTTGAAATTTGGTAATGACTTCATCCTTGGATTTCATTAAGTAAACCCAAGTTTTCCTGGAGTGGTCATCTATAAATGTGACATAATATAGATGACCTCCAAGAGACTTTGGAGTCATAAGACCACAAACATCAGAATGAATAAGATCCAAGATTTCTTTTGACCTTGAAGCACTGCTTCCAAATAGTCTCTTGGTGTTCTTACCCTATACACATCCCTTGCAAACTCCTTCATGATCTTCCTTCAATTCAGCGATGACATTTACTATGGTAATTAGGGTTGGTAAGATTTGTAGTGGAGATGACCAAATCTTCTATGCCAAAGTTCACATGGGCTAACTTCAATGTGAACCAAAGCTTGAGCGAGGGGAGTAATCGATCTATAAAGTCTTCCTTCACGTATCCCAATCACTCTAGCATCTTCTATGCTTGAGCTTTTACCCCATATTACAACCTTTCCATCAATGAATGCAATTTGATCACCCTTGTATTCTAAGCATGAAATGGAGAGTAAATTATTGTGCAAACCTGGAACAAATAAGATATTGTTGAGATGAATGTTTCCTCCATTTTCTAGCTCAATCGAGGTTGATCCAATTCCTCTCACAGGGTAGCTTTTATTGTTACCAAGTTCCACAGAGTAAGAGGACTTCCCTTTTGATAATGCCTTCAATTCTTATGTTGACCAGCCATATGCCTTGATGCTCCACTGTCGATCACCCAAATGATCTCATCTTGAAATGTGCCAGTTAGTGTTGAGAATAATCCTTCATCCTTTGTAGATATCTTTGTCCCTTGCTTAGAAGAAAATAGGAGATCCCACACTTCTTTGATGCCCTTCTTGAGTTGACTTGCCATCTTCGTACACTTCTTTAGAAACTTGTTCTATGTAGAGGTTGTAGATATCTTTGTCCCTTCCTTGGAAGAAAATAGGAGATCCCACACTTCTTTGATGCCTTTCTTGAGTTGACTTGCCATCTTCGTACACTTCTTTAGAAACTTGTTCTATGTAGAGGAGATCTTCATATGCCCTTAGCCAACCTTAGCTCTGAAACCATGTTGAGAAATCTACAGGGCAATAGTTAGGATGATTTCTCTTTTCTTGATAATTGCTTGTGATGTCTTTTTACTTTTTCTTACTTATTAGCTTCTTCACGTATTATTATGTTTGTATATCATCAAACAGCTACCAAAACAAGAAGAATAACAGTACACAAGAACACAAAAGGTAGGATGCAAGCCAGGGCCAAAACCTCTCCACTTGAGAGGAAAACCCGCAAATCTCTTCTCTTCTTATAGATTCTTCAATTGACAAATTCCAAGACCTCTAGACCAAAACCAATACCCTCCAAGACCAAGTCCAACCCTTTTGGATGATGTGTTTCCTTTGTCCAAGTTAAACCCAGTCAAATCTCTTCCAGTAGCACAACTTCGAACTCCCAGCTGCAAAATTTCGGTCTCTACTACAGGTCTGAAATTTCGACCCTCCCAGTAGCAGTTGTTTCCACACGTGTGAGCTTATTCTGGCTTCCTAAAACTTCTTCAGACCTCCGCTTGGCTTTTTCCTTCTTCTAGTGCTTTGAGGATGAATCGATGTGACCTTCACTGACCTTCCTTCTCTTCTTTCTTCATGATCGAACTTGCAGAAGAAAACCCTAGACCAACAGCATAAACCCTAGCCTTCCTTCACACGTGTGAGAGATAAATAGCCCAAAAACAAGTCCTCTTCATCCTCCTCCTTCTGCCTGCTTCCTCTTTTTCCTTCGCTTGAATGAGTGAGCGATGAATGTGATCCAAGGAGGTCAAGTTCCCTCCTTTATATAGGCTTCTTAAGGTGGACGTGGCTCCTCAAAATAGGCTGACTTCTCAACTGTCAGGCCGACTTGGTCTTGAAGGGTATTTTGAGACTTTTAATGACAAAAATAATTTTCTTTTGAAGTTACAATGTGCCAGATGGAGTCTTCAACTTATGACAATGACTCCTTTGACTTCTTTACTTACGACAAACCATAGAAGCACTCAATGGGTGCATGACCTCTAAATAAAAGAAATTGAGCATGAAACCCATGCTCCAAAATAAACAATAATAATTTTTCCTTCATTTTACAAAATACAAGAATCAAAAGTACATTTCATATTTATGAAGACCGAACCTAGTTACACATTTTTCAACAAGGAAGGGTGTGGGCAGCAGTTAGTAGGATGAGTTTTTCATTTTCTAATTTTGCAGCATTCATGGCTTCTCAAAGTGCATTTCAAATGCCCCCTAAATCCACTCAAGCAACCAGGCAGCAAGAATATTATCCTATATGGAAGTATGTTACCAAAGTGAAGCAGATGGGTACCGGTGGTACATGGGAATGGAGGTGCAATTTATGCAAAAAGGAAAAAACCTTCAAGGGCTATTACACAAGAGTGAAGACTCACATTTTGCGTGAAGAGATAAAGAGTATTGATGTCTGTTCAAATACCAAAAATCCAAAGGTGAGAGCTAAATTCAAGAAACAGAGCAATGAACCTCAAAGGTTGAAGGAGCAAAGAATCAAAATCGGCACAGGCACTACCAATCCTTGCATGTCTGGTAGCATTGAGTCAAGGATTGTTTAGGAGGCAAGAAAGAGGAGGGCACTAGAAGTAGAAGCAGAGTTATCAAAGCCATCATTTGAAATTCAAGGCAACAGATCGTTGAAAATGCTTGATAGTCAAGGGAAAGAAGAAGCTGACTCGAGAGTAGCAAGGGCCATCTTTGCTTGTGGCATCCCTTTTAATGTGGTTTGATCCCCATATTGGCAGGATTTGGTGAGAGCGATTAACAAAGCCCCTCATGGTTACAAGGGAACAAACTATGAAAAATTAAGAACAGTTATGTTGAAGAAAGAGAGGCACCTTCTTGATGATGTTCTGAAACCAATTCTTAACTCATGGGGTAGTACAGGGCTTTCCGTTATCTCAGATGACTGGACTAATACAAGATGCAGGCCTTTGATTATTGTCATTTATTGCATCTTCACCAAAAGGAGCCATGTTCATCAAAGCATAAAATTGTCCATGTGAGATAAAGGATAGTAAGTTCATTGCTGATATTTTAATTTCTGCTATTGAACAAGTAGGGCCAGAAAATGTGGTGCAAGTTATCACAGATAATGCCCCTATTTGCAAATTTGCAGGCTTAATTGTTGAGAGTGGATACAATCACATATTTTGGACTCCTTGCATTGTCCACAATTTGAATCTAATTTTAGAAGAGATTGAGACAAAAACAGAATGGATTAAGGAGGTCACAAGGCAGACTAGGGAGATTATAAAATTCATCACCAACCACCACCAATCTCAAGCAATATATCGAGAATACTCCAAATTGGAGTTGTTGAAAGTTTGTTGAGACAAGGTATGCCTCAAACTTCTTCATGTTGTGTCGCCTTGTTGAAGTTAAAAATGCATTAGTGAGTATGGTGGTGTGGGTCCAACTTGCGTTGACTGGAGACAGATAGATTCAAAGAAGGAAAGTATGGTGAGGAGGGTGTTGGTTGATGAAGATTGGTGGAGTGAGATTGATTTCTTGCTCAAGTTCACATCTCCTGCATTTGATCTTCTCCGAGATGTGGACATAGAGAAAATTTTCCTAGGAGAGGTTTATGATGGCATGGATACCATCGTTGAAAAAACTATGGAAATTATTACACAAGAGGCTCCCACTCTTCTTTTTGTGGATTTTGATTTTGTTGAACAAGTGAGGTCCATTATTGTTACTAGGTGGAATAGCTTCAACACTCCATTGCACACTTTGGCACATGCTTTGAATCCAAAAATTTATGGTGAAGAATTCATTGCTAAAAGCAATGGGAAAAGGAAGGCTCCACATAAAGACAAGGAGGTGGCCAATGGAGTGAAGAAAGTCTTTCCTACGTTGTTTCCATCTTCTTTACAAACTGATGTAAGGCGAGAATTTTCCTGTTTTGTTGCTGGATAAGAGGATTTTGCAGACATATCATCTTTGGATGAGCGGAAGACCACAGACCCAGTTAAGTGGTGGACTTATCATGGGGCAAGTGGTGTTCATTTGCAAAGTCTTGTCACTCGTATTCTATCACAAGTGGCAAGCTCTTCATCAGTAGAACGGAATTGGAGCACCTATAGTTTCATTCATAGTGTGAAGCATAACAAGTTGGGATCGCAAAAAGCAGAGGACCTTGTATCATTCAAACCTATGCCTTGTCTCTTGTAGGGCTGAAGAATATACAAGTGGACCTCATAAAGATTGGGATGTGGAAGCAGAATGTCCATATTTAGAGCTCTCTCTTTCTGCTCTTGATATTTGTGCCAGTGGTGATGCAAGTGCAACTACAAGTACTAGCAGAATTGCCTCTTCTGCTGAACAAGCATCTTGTTCTATCTTTGCTGACGAAGATGAGGAGTTTTAGAAGTAATGATATGTTAATGTAGCCAAAATTGTCTTTAGCTCATGTTTTATTTCAGTTTTAGCACGTGTCATATAACCTCACATATAAAGGTTGATTTTGGAGTTTTGGATGTAAAGACTCATCTATAAAGGCTAATTTTGGATATTTCCATCATGTAATCATCTGTTAGAATTAATAAATTTGGATTTCCTTCTAAAATGTCATTTATATGTCTCATCCTTTCTTTTCTTGCAAAATAATGTGTTAATTAATATTGCCTATTTATATATATATATGATATTTCAGCTGCATTTCCATTTTTTGGGGGTCGCGCTTCGAGTTGTCCCTGTTTCGTAAACTTCTAGATGTTTCAGCGTTTCGTGCAACTTAATCTGACACCCATTGTTTTAAAACTCAGACAGCCTTGGAACCAGCCAAGGTTCAACTTAGACTCCGCTTGGAATCAAACTTGTTTAAATTTTATGACTTGGTTTGCTAAAAATATATATATATAATATGAAAATTTTAATGAAAAATATATATTTTAAAAATTCCAAATCATTAGACAAAATATACAACATCTGCACAAATATATACCATGTAGGGGTGTAATATCAAAATGGCACCGAGTGTAATACCTATCACAAACAAAATACATAATCAATCATGCTCTAAATGGAATATAGATTCCAAAAGACAACGTGCTACAAGTTGTTGGTCTGCTACATATCACCGATCAACATGATCAATCATCAAATTAATCACCATTGCTAGAAATGTGATCCTCGGCATTTGCTACAAGATCATCATCTAGCTCAGAGTCCTCGAACTCATCTAACTCCATAAGAACATTTGCAACTGCAATTGCAGTACTAGTAGAAGCACGAGTCGCACGACTCGTGCTTGGCATACCTAGCACTATGCCTACTCCTACTAGTGGATCTAAATCCAAATCAATCCAAAGCAACTCATCAATATCATAAGCACGATCAAACTCTAGCAGACAAGTCTCCTCTACTCATCTAAAAGATTGGATCAATATCATCCAACACAATGAGATTTGTATCGGGTCTTTTGTTCAACAACTAGTTGCACTTTAGCTAGAGATTGTCCTACATGAAGAAGGGATCATTTAACCATTTTTGTTCCAAATAGTTTCTCTTTTTTGTGTGAATCCATTCAAAGATAAACCAATTACACCCCTAGCCAAAAGTACTATAAGTTTGAGTCAAGGCCCAAATTGCAATTTTTTGCAATTAAGGACAATGGCTACCAAATGACCCCACCAGTGTGCTGCAAAAACAAAGTTCAACACATTCGATTATGACTTTGGCCAAAAATTCAAGCATTTAAACTTTAAACAATTGAACTTAAAAATGTTTTGGAATTGCTTACTTACTTGGTCCAAATCTCATGCAATCTTTGCTAGGTCTTTTGCCAAAGCTACCCATGGCTCTAGTGAAAGCATTGATCTGTTGATGTATTTCCAACAAATCACTCTCATTGGGGACCATGCACTCTAGGCACTCATACAATCCATCTTTGACCTCCTGTTGATGGCCAGAGCCCCAACTAGACTCTTTTCCATTTGGGCCAGTGGTTCTCATTGGTTTAAACTTTAAATGGGCCCAGTTACCCATATGGAGATTGCTCCAATGAATGGAGACTTTAGGATATGGGAACTAAATGAAAAGTGGAGAGATGTTTCTAAGTGATTACAATAAAGATAATATATTATAACTAAACTATATTGTATAACATCTATAACCCGGGCATTTATGTATATGTGAAAGCGAAAGACAACTTCAATAACCAGAAATTTAGATCTCAAGTTACTTTGTTGATTTAAAGCAAACTATAGATGAAATGTTTAACTCAATTAAATAGTTAATTGAATTAACACCTAAATAGCATTCACATATAAACTTATAAATGGCTATGCTTATAAATGAAAGAAATTATAAGATAGTAGTGAATTATCAAATCATTCAATCATAAACATAAATAACAAGTGAATGATTCCAATCACAAATTTGATAAAAACAAATTCAATAATAGTACCAAATCTACTCTGCTTCGTTCAAACATGGAATAAAAATGGTTCAGTGCTTGTATTAGAAAATAACAAAGTATAAGAGTGTAACTGGGCCTTTCCTTTGCAAAATTCAGAACCCCTTGCACTAGGCCCAAGGGTCGTTTAAATAGTTTAAAATTTACAAACATGAATGGAGTGTAGTTTCATCTCTGACATTCTGTCAACAAAATAGAAACAAACTTAAGCAAAACATAAACTTGTTACAACCTTCAAACCGAAACGAACTTTTCAATTCGGAGCAGTTGTTGATGAAGAACCATTGGGTGATTTCCATTGATCATAGACTTCTAGAAGATGTGCTAACTCAGGGGGTGAGTGAGGTGTAATGTTCAGTTGGCAGCTATACATCTAAGTTTCCAAGACTGGTAGTAGTTGAGTAATTTGTTCATTAATGACTTTAGTTACTTGAAGGTAACTATGAGGTTTAATGAGAAACTCCCAGATTAGCTCAAAATTCACCTTCAACAGTTGCTCAATTCTATCACAGGACTCTGTTATGTCACCTTGTACTTTTGATTTCAATATCTCTGACTTTGGAAAATCGTCCTCTGGATCAATTGATAGCATTTTTGTCTCTTTATGAGACTGAGCAACAGACCGGATCACAGAATCAGAAAGCCTTTTTGCATCTTTAACCAACTCTTTGATGGAGCATATATGGGTCTTCCAAACATGTAGAACTTTAGATTTTTGCACTGCATGAATTATAAGCAGCTTTGGAAAGTACATCTTTGGATCTTCCTGCCATTGCAAAATCTCGTTAAGCTTACGCTTTGCTTCATCGTACACAATTTCCAGATCAAGTAAATCATTAAGGAAAGAGTTAACCAACTTCTCCTGAGCTTACATTGTGCCCAACTTATAACAGAATAGTTGTTGCTCATGTTGTAGTTGTTGATTTATGTCATGGGTTTCATGCTTAAATTTGGCAAGATCTATAATACTTGCCTCAACCAGCTTTACCTTCTCCTGCAATTCATTCCACTAGATATCCTTCTGCTTGATCTCAGATTCAAATTGGCTTTTAATCAAAGAAATATGAGCTTGCATCTGAGCTTTAGTTTGTGAAGAATTGTTCTCCAACTGAAGATCCTTTCATCTTTCTATCTAATCAATTGCCTGACTTTAGCAGATGTGTCAATGTTTGCATTTGCATAAGCCCTTGCATATTGAGCTTATTCCTCGAACACTTTATCTGGGACCTTCGATGATCCTTCCCAAATCACCTCCAAAGGTGTTGCTAATAGGGCAGTGGTTGTTGTTAAAGCCCAACTTTCAGTAGTCTTTCTCTTCTTTTTGCTTCTCCTTAATATAGCCTATTGTTTCAGGCAATAAAAGGCTTCAATAGGTGGCATCTCTAGTATCTCAAATTGAGACACAGGATTTGGATCATAAATTTGTTCAGAAATAGGCAATACACTGATAGGTGTTTTAACAAGCACTTCAGGATTTAAGAGACTTGCTTCTGAAGTATTTGTTGGAGATGATGTCAATTGTTGCTTTTCAGTGTTTTTGCTAGTCACTTTGGTCACAATTGGTGCTCTGATTAGGAGACTGTGAAGGTAGCTTCTCAAACTCTTGCCAATCTTTGATCATATCACTGCCTAGTATCTTCTCTGAAATCAATTCTTTGGGAGGATTAGCAGAGGCTACTTTGCTTCCTGGTAAAACTAGTTTCTTTTGCAAAGGAGTTGTATGTTATGAAGATGAAGCTCCTTGTGTTGGAGTCTTCTGTGTAGAATCTCTTTGAGTCGAGGAGCTAGGACCTTTTGCTACAACAACTTCTTCTTTTTCTTGTTGTAAGCTCAGTGGCAATGGAGCTCTCCTACGTCTTTGTACACTATAAAAGCTTGATAATGTTTTGGGGATTAGTCCTCGGCTCTTCTACATACTTCTTGGTAAGAACCAGCTTCTTTGAATATATCATCATATACAAAAGTTTCATGTAAATACTTTTTTATACCAACATCCAAAGTTATCTTCTCAATGACCTTATAAGGATCATGTAATTTCAAGGGAATAGTGGCCAACTTCAAAGCATAAAAAGGAATTAACTCTTTTTTTGCATGTTTGAAATTCTAAAGAGAATAAATGCCAATTCGAACCAAGAACTCACGACACAACTTCTTAGATGATCTTTTTAATTCAAAAGTAATTTTGTACCCACTATTTGATACGCTACTTCTCTGCAAAGAAGCGTGTCTGGTATATAGTGGGGTAGAACATGAGGAGGTCCATAGCAACCATTTACTCTGACATATGTGAAATTCTCCTCGGTAATATCAATCTCCAATTCTTCCTAAACAATCCATAGCAGGCTGAGACATCCTTGGGGGTTTCGTATTGAATAAGGCCTGATGAAATGGAATCATGACACAATGACAAATTTACTAGAAGTGGTCATAATAGTTTGCTTCCCACAGTTTATTCTGATAGACATGGATGGGCAGAGATTCAACAGGTGTCCAACTCCAGCTCATTGTTGGAAAGGAGATAGAAAGACAAATGGCATCCATGATATATGTAGACATAAAAAGGGGGGTTATGGGTGAGAGTTTTTTCTTTTCGAAAGTTAATAATATGTTGGGCAATGTTGTCGGATAAGATATCGGCCCAATTGAAACTAAAACCCTCTATAGTTCTTTGAATAAGAGGGAGTTGTATAGTTCTTTGAATAAGAGGGAGTTGTAGAATAAGAGGGACCCAGTCTAAGGGAAAGTGTGAAACATCTGTCATACAATATATTCTACAAAGCATGGAGGCAACATAATTAAAGGGGGCCATAAAGAAGCAATGGCATATTTGCGAGAAGTTTCCCCTTTGTGCTTATTTGGGTCTCTCCAGTCTTTTATCAAACTAGGCATAGCTCTATCGAGTAATGTGCATTCCTCATGAGTAAATTTTTTGACAAAATCAGGGTCATAATTGAGATCAGCTTCGGGCATCTTTTACATACCCTGAATATCTAGAGGCTGCAAGTAACTAACCATTGTGTTGTGAGAAGTGATCATTTGCAGCTTGATGGTATCAATATGATCCAATGCCCATCGTATCATGTGTGTGTGTGGTAGGATTCTCAATCTAGCGCCTGCTTTATGTAACCCTAACCTCGTAGCGGTTGCTAATGTAAGTTCTTGGCTTTTTAAGCCTCCTTGTTCTTTTGTTGCTACTGTAGGGGTTGTCTTTTCCTCACCAGCATCTGCTAATTCATCCTCAAGGGACCTATACATACTATCCAAAGTAGATATGCCCGCGTCC
This sequence comes from Pinus albicaulis, assembly GCA_034641835.2. Taxonomy (NCBI): domain Eukaryota; kingdom Viridiplantae; phylum Streptophyta; class Pinopsida; order Pinales; family Pinaceae; genus Pinus; species Pinus albicaulis. Next base: position 1,136,156,644 of record CM076580.1, read on the forward strand.
TCCATAGTTATTACTGTGTCTAAAAACAGGAAGGCACCCACGTTTCTATCAGCAATTTCCTCCAAAACTAGTCCAAAAGGTTTTTGTACAGGCTGCTTTTTCTCAGCTCTACCCATATCGGCAGGCTTCGAAGAACTTGCAAGGCTTGCTCATTGTAATCACAAACACAAAAATGAGAATTCGCAGCACAGAAATAGAGATTAGAACAGTCAATTCGCAATAAGAATGAATAATCGTCAATGAACAACTATCCATGCAGAGTACGTGTGCTTTAAATAAAAAAGTTAAAATTAAACATAAATCGAGTTTATCGAGTTGCCAGATGGAAAAGGGCCTCGTGAAATAGACAGGCGTCATGTGCGGATTGAAGTGTTGGGGTGATGTGTAAATTGATGTAGCTTCTGATGTCACCCCGGGAATAAAATCCCCGGAGAAACGAATGGAGTGCTTCGAATAATGGTCGGGGTCGTTTTTCTGGGAGGATGTGGAAGGCGAGGATGGCTAAGCGTGTCGTGGACGAATGAGAGGAGGATGGTGGAATGACACGTAGAAAGATGAGGTGTCCTGGGACTATAATCTCGGAAGAAACTAGAGAGGAAGCTCGCTGAAATTTCCCAGAAGAAATCTCGGAGATGACATGTAAAGTGAAGGAAACGAGGCCAATGAGGTAGTGTGTTTTGGGAACCCATATAACACATGGCGCGCAGGATTTTCCTTCGTGTTTTGTTGAGTTGTCCCGGCAATTTTTATAAGTGAACAACAAGAAATCTCTGAGGAGGAACCTCTTAGATAGAAATTGTTGACAGAAACACTTTTTCATTGGTGGGAAAAGGTGTCTCCGGAATTATATCTTGGGGTTTTCAAGTGGAGTTGCATGAAAAAACTATGAGATATAATCTTCGAGATGAGGTGTAAGGTGGGACCCGATAGAGGAGCGCAAAATGAAATGAAAGGTTGCTTATTTTATATATGCAGGCTTTATATTATATACATCGTTTTTATTTAGAAGCCTCGACTGCAGTGGTTCTCGGCCTTTAAGCCTTATGTGTTTTATTAAATTTTATTTTATTTTATAATGAGGCATTAAAGGCTTAATGGGACACTTGAGATTTTTTTTAAAGTAATTTATGACTTTTTTGGTTTTTTTAAATATTTTTTTTAAATACAAAAAAAAAAAAATTAATATACATAAAAGGCTTATCAAAAGGGTTATTTTAAAAGAAAAGGAAACTTTGGAAGGTTTCCCATTTATACTAAATGGGAGGTGGTTGTTTTGCCACAATGCCTCCCTAGTTTAATCTTCTCATAAGCTCTATAATGATACCTTGGGTTCAAAAAATATCCAACTACATATATGGCGCAATGGAGTCGATTGTTTCATCTATTATCAATTATCTCCCAAATAGACCCATACTTAGCTACCATATCCTTATATGCTACCTTTAGCTACTCCTTTCCCTAATCCATAGCCTCATAAATGTAACCCATGGTCAAATTTTCCACATCCACCAACTACAACACCTTCACAAATGGCTCACCAATTTTCACAACTTTTGCTACTTTTTTCTAGAATATGTTCTCAAAAACTTTATTTTTGGTGTATTTTTTGTCATGTTTGTAGGCCCGCTAAGATCCACTCCATTCGTCACTAGAAAACATTTTTTTCAAGTTATGTGCTTAGGAAAGGAGAGATTGCAATATGAGTAAGTGAGATGCACATCCCATGATGGCAGGCCTAGCAAGGTCCATGCCCTCGATGTTTTCCCTCGTTAGGTTCAATAACCATGAGTAGTTATAAATGTATTTTGTAATGTTCTTGGCATGCTCTACAACGTTGTTGATCCAATCCTATTTGCTTATATCCTCAAGCATGAGGTCTATGCAATGTGTAGCACATGGGGTCTCTAACATCTTGCTAACAAAAACATAGTTATATGAATTATTTGTGATGATCTATACAACATTTGTCTCTCCACTGACATAACAATTTCATCCAAAATCTGTAATAAAAGTTGGCATCTTTCACCTTATCAAATGCATCAATTGATGTGAAAAATATGGTTCTTTGTGGGCAGGAGACAAGGAAAAGTATAATAGTATGGTTTTTCCATCAATCCATCCATCATGGTGTTAATTTTCTTGAAACTTTGTGACTATTGAGATGAATTCACTGAAAAATCAAGGCAACTAAAAACTAAAACCAAATTTAACTTTCACCAAGATATTGAGTTCCTTAATATTCAACATGCAGTGGAAAATACTTGAGATAAAAACACATGCACACAGATAAATTTGACACCAGCGTTTTACCCAAGAAACCCAAATGGGAAAACCTGTTTTCTTTATTGTGTGCTTTTATTGATTGTTATTTGAGCACTTAGATCTTTTACAAATTCAGTGTGTTGCTACTGCAGCCAACAAATAGCTTTTGAGAAATTATCTCAGCGCCACAATTGCTCTCAGCCTGCTCGAGGGTCACTGCTCTCGGCCTTGAGAATATGCTCTCGACGCTGCCTCTTGATCTCGGCCTGCACACACAATTGTTTCCAGCTGAAACTAGGCTTGGCTTCTGATCTTCAGTCCTCAACCAATGCACTCTGCCAACAATAAAGAATCATCAATTGTGACTTCATCCTTCTCTTGCCTTAATAGACTTTGATCCATGCAAGGAGGCCAAGTTCGAATAGTTGTTCACACAAGTGCAATGAATTCCTTTTGCCAGTTAACTACAGCAAGCCTCAGTTACACTGGACTAGCTCGAGTTGTGCTCCTTGATTTCCTCTAGTTTTGAAAAAAGTAAACTGAGGAATTACCTCATCCTCTCTTCACTTGTCTCTGAAGTCTTAACTTGTCCTGACATAACCTTGTCTCTGCAGTCTTAACTCGTCCTAAATGGACTTGTCTCTGCCACCTCATCCTGTAGTCTAACTGAAGAAGACTCCAACGAACTGAAGCTCCAACACTACACATGCCATCTACTCATCCCACTAAAGTCTCTCTCATGAATTCACACCCATGCTAGAGAAAGACAAATCGAGGTCTTTACTAGCTAAGGCACAAGCCAAAAGACCTTCCATCGCTACATCTTCAAGACTCCCTCTTAGCGAGGAAGGGATTCTATACAACTCCCAACTTATCTCTGAAAAACACAAACTTGACTTTGACTAAGGCCTTCGTCAAGATATCGACAACCTACTCATCTGTGGGAATGTACAAAAGCTTTACTATCCCTTCCTGCACACAGTCCTTGAGATGATGGTACCTGATCTCGATGTGCTTCGAGCGATCATGAAAAGTTGGATTCTCAGAGACCTTAATGCAACTCTGATTGTCACAATAAATCACAGTGGGCTCCAACCCCTGCCTGAAAAGACCCACAAGCAACTTTCTAATCCAGATGTTAGTTTTTGGTAGTGGCGGACAGGTGTTCTAGTCTCTATGGTGTCCAAGAGGCTAAGGAACATAGAAGGATAATTATCTCCAAGACCCAGAAAAAGTTTCCAAGGAAAATACCTTAATTAGATTAATTAGCCAATTATTAATTATTTTCCTAAGTCTAACTTAAGAAAATTGGTTAATTAAATTAGATTAATTGACGTAAATCGATTTTGCTCTAGAGACTTCCGGAAAAGTCACTTGATGGGGTCAAGATGATCTTAGCCATCGATTGTGATTAGATCATGGTCGTTGGTTGCTCGACGAGAGATTATAAAGAGCAAATCGATAGGGCATTGGATATCACTTAGAGACATCGATTTATAGTGATAGCAAGGGCACAGAGGGAGACACCAGTAGGGGGGTTTCAACAGAGACATTGGGAAGATAATTTCCAGAGAAATTCTCCACAGAGATTCCAGCATTCTAGGAGAGGAAGGGAGGTCGAATTATTCTGTAGTGAGTTCGTACTAGGTAGTGTGAATTAGCCAGTGCGCATAGTTAGGCAACAGTTCGATTTCCAGTTGTCAGAGATAAGGATCGGAGGAGGTGTGAGTTGCTCAAGTGAGTTGCAGGAGGCAAAGACATTGTCGAAACTAATTCCCGGGGCAATGCGAGTTCCAGATAGGGCCATACGCATTTCAAATTCAGCTAGTGCATGTAGCAAGCAGAGAGTGTGAATTGCACTAAGGAGGCTGTTTAATTTTGCAGAAGGAAACTTTGTATTTCTAGACGATTTTGCGAGTGGAGATATTGTATGTCGAAGCTTTGCTAGCGAGAGGCAAGTTGATTGTATTTCTCAATTTTTCTAAAGAATTGATAATAAAACCCTCATCTATAGAACTTGTTTTCCCCACATTGGGGTTTTTCTAGGGACAATTTGTTCAAAAATATTGGAGTCAATTATTTTGTGTGTGTATTATTTCTCAATTCCTGTTATTATTTGTGAAAATTGCAATAGTGATTTATTCAGTATTTTCCATGATTAATTTCTGAAGACAAATAATCTGCAGTAAATAGAATATTAAATTTCAGTAACTGCAATTAAGGAAATTTCACATGGTATCAGAGCAAATTAGCGCAGAGGTTTTACAAGAGTAAATCAAAACAGGGCATGGGAACAAGAATATTGAGGGTTTATAACCCAGTTTATTTTCTCCAAATTTATTTATTAATTTCGCAATATTTCCAAATTTCCAGAGATGACCGCTAGAGGTTTGTAAAATCAGGAAAAAATGGATGGAGCCTCCAACTTTGGCGTGTGGAAAGCCAGAATGTCATTCCTATTGGATGAGTATGGACTGAAGGAGTGTGTGGAGAATAATATTGTCATACCAATAGATCCACAGCAGTTGGCCACCTATAAAAAGGAGAATGCCAAAGCTAAGAGAATTATCCTTGATGGAGTCAAGGACCATATTGTTCCACATATCACAGAGGACACAGCGAAGTAGATGTGGCACACAATTGTCAATTTGTACTAGAATCTTACAGAGAATAGGAACTTGATTCTCCGAGAAAAGTTGAGGACCATCATGATACATAAGGGTGAGGACGTTGTATCCTATCTCACCAAAGTTCGACTTGGCAAAGATGAATTGGATACAGTAGGAGACAAGCCAAGTGACAATGAGCTAGTGCGAATAGCACTGAATGGGTTTTCCAAGGAATGGAGCATGTTTGTCCAAGTGACTTCTAGGTGGCATAAACTTCCAAGATGGGATCGCCTATGGAGTGACTTCACTCAGGAGGAGCTCAGGCTCAGCATGATTAATGGCACTAGTAGCAGCAACAGCAAGACACTGAAGATTAAGGAGCAGGAAAACGAAGCCCTTGCAGGAAAAGGGAAGGCGAAGAAGGGTTCCAGCAAGGGATCAGGCTCAAAAGGAGAAATGAAGAAAGACTTGAGTAAGATCAAGTGTTTTGGTTGTAGTCAGCAAGGTCACTATGTCAGCCAATGTCCTAACTGAAATAAGGGAGATAAGAAGGGGAAGCAGACAGCAGCTTCAACGGACATTGAGGATTTGTCTTCTAGGCTAGAAGATAAATTAGCTCTCATAGCTTGCCTCTGTAGCTCTACGTCCACAGGAGTCTGGTATATCGATAGTGGAGCGTCAGCACATATGAGGTGAGTTAAAGAATATTTCTCCAGTTACAAGGAAGAGGAGATGGACTTCCAGATACACATGAGAAACAAGACTAAATGTACTCCGATTGGGAGAGGTACCATCAACATTCAGAGGGAGTTAGGGAAGAGCACCAGTGTTACAGATATGTTGCATGTGCTAGGTTTAGGCATGAACCTGATTTCAGTTTTTGCACTACAAGATAAGGGGTATGATGCCTACTTCGTGGGGTAGAAGGTGTACATCAAGCACCAAAGTTGGAATAAGGTCAAACAGCTTGGGGTTCGATGCAACAACTTGTATAAGTTGCATTTCGATCCTCCAAAGGCATTGATTAGTAGCAGCAGTAGCAGTTACAGATACTTGGGAGAGTTATGGCATAGAAGGATGGGACACTTGCATCATGGAGCACTGAAGTTGCTCAGAGAGACCGTGACAGGAGTTCTAGAATTGAGCATGAAACATGATGATGTGTGCAGAGGGTGCCAGCTTGGGAAATTTGCAAAGGCAGCATTCCCAATGTTTTAAAAACCGGAACCGGTGACCGGACCGGTGGCCTAATGAACCGGGTTTCTAACCGGAACCGGTCTAACCGGGAGCGGTCAGATACCCAATGAACCGGTTTAAAAAAAATACATTAAATAATAATTTTTTTAATAAAAAAAACTATTTTTAAGATTTGCAACCATGATTCCAAGCCAATAGAGACAAAATATGCAAAGTTTGCTCATTTATATACCATGCAAAGGTGAATATATCAAAATGGCACCGAGTGCAATACATATCATCGAAAAATACATAAGAAATGTGGCTCCAAATGGCCCATAAAGTCCAAAAACAATGCTACAAGCTATGAGGCCATTGGCCTAATACAAGACTACACATGAATGATGATCAATCATCAAATCCATCACCGCTACTAGACACAGGATCAACATCGGCTGCTGGCGCTGCATAGACATCATCTGGATCAGAGTCTGAGGATGCCTCTCCCTCAGGGTCATCTGCAACCTCAGTATCCCTGCCACCAATAACAATAGAAGTGGACCTATTCCTAATGGAAGCAGGAGTTGCTCGAGGTGCACGACAGTAGACCATTGGTTGTTTGCCTTTTCTTGATGCAGCTACCAATCCTGGGTCTGCGTCTGATGGTGCCACCAAATCTGCTTCAAATTCACCCCCCGCTGCTATTGCATCAAAATCAAAATCAGCCTCAAACACTGGATCTTCAATCTCCTCCACCCATTCTGATGTTGGATCAATATCAGCCAACACAATGGGATCTAGATCAGGTGTTTTGTTCATCAGTTGGTTCCGCCTCAAGCGAAGGTTGTATTGCACAAACACAAGATCATTTAACCGTTTCTGTTCCAAACAGTTTCTCTTCTTTGTGTGTATGCGCTCAAAAACAGACCAATTGCGCTCACAACCTGTAGCGCTGCAAGTTTGGCTGAGGATTCTAATTGCAAACCTTTGCAATTGAGGACATTGGCCGCCAAATGACTCCCACCAATGTGCTGCAAACAAAAAGACATTCATTAGTAACATAGTTCATTTCATTACTTATTTACAAACAATTTAACATGGAAAGAAAAACAAATTGGAATTGCTTACCTGGTTGATCCACATCTCTTGCCATTTTTGCCAAGTTCTTTCCAAAGGTACCAACTCCCATACTGAAAAGAGTAATTTGTCTATGTGTTTCCAGAAGGTCTGCACGGTTAGGGACCATGCGCTCCAAGCAATCAATCAATCCAGATCTGATCTCCCCATCCTGCTGATCTCCTAGCCGAGATCTATAATGATACTTTGGGTTCAAAAAATACCCAGTTGCATGTATAGGACGATGGAGTTGATTGTTCCATCTGTTATCAATGATCTCCCATATCCGGCCATATTTAGCTAACCTGTCCTTGTAAGCTGCCCGTATCTGCTCCTTGGCTTGATCCATAGCCTCATAAATGTATCCCATTGCCATCCTTTCCCCATCCACCATCCTTAGCACCTTAACAAGGGGCTCAGTAATTTTTACCAGCTCTGAAGACCTTTTCCAAAAATAATTGTCAAAGACTTTCTTTTTGGTGTCTTTTCCATCTTGTCTACGAGCCCACTGGGATTCAGTCCAATCATCAGAAGAAAACATTTTCTGCAGGTTTTTCTATTGAGAATTGAGACATTGCAACGTGAGGAAGTGAGTTGCAAATCTCGTAATGGCAGGCCTAACAAGCTCTTTGCCCCCTGTGTTTTTCCTCATTAGGTTCAATACCCATGAGTGGTTGTAAATGTATTTTGTAATGCACTTGCCATGCTCTATAGTGCTTTTTACCCATTCCAGTTTTCCTATGTCCTCAAGCATGAGGTCTATGCAATGTGCAGCACATGGAGTCCAAAATATGGTACTATACTTGGACTCAAGCATCTTTCCAGCAAGAACATAGTTTGAGGCATTATCTGTGATGACCTGCACAACGTTCTGCTCTTCCACTTCCTGAATAATCTCATCCAAAAGCTCAAATAGAAGGGTTCCATCCTTCACCTTATCAGATGCATCAACCGATCTCAAAAACATTGTTCCTCGAGGGCAAGCAACAAGGAAGTTAATGATAGTGCGGTTCCTTCCATCAGTCCATCCATCTGACATGATGGAACAACCTGTTTTGAGCCATGACTCTTTATATTCAGCCAAATACTCATCAATACTAGAAATCTCTTGTTGCAAAAGAGCTCCCCTTAACTCATGTGCAATAGGGCCTTTGAAGCCCTTTCCTGCAACAAAAACAGAGTCCCACATAGCTTGGTAATAAGGTGAGTTAGCAGCATTAAATGGGATATCTGAATCATACCACCATCTAGCAATGTACCGATGAGAAGCTTCTTTGCATTGTTTTTTCCAATGTTGATCCAAAGTGGGTTGACGACTTGGAGTTGGCTGGGACATGGAGGCAGTGGCACTAGCAGGGGTTGTGGGATTAGCATTGGACGAGAAATAACTCATGAGGTTGGGTCTCTTTGTTGGGTTTGATCTTTTGCCAACAGGAGGAACATACTGAAAGGGGTTATTGGTGGAAGGGATAGAAGAGGAGTCTTGAATATCATACTCGTCATCTTCATACCCACTCTTTCTCATCATTTCTACTATTTGCCTCTTCCTTGCAATTTCATCTTGGATGGCCTTCTCCCTAGCCTTAGTCTCCTCAAACTTTTCAAGCTTGGCAAGGTATTCTGCCCTAACCGGACCTAACACTTCCTTAGGTGCATCACATGGTGTTACATTGCCTCTTATCCCAGCCAAGTGATGTTTCAATCTAAGAATACCCCCACCTCCAATACATTTTTGACAAAATCTGCATACCATCTTTCCATCAATCACATCACAATGGACCCATGCACTGTCCTTGGATTTTGGAGCCATCTTGACTTGAAATAATTGAAATTTGGATTCTGGAAATAAATCTGCCATTTAAAAAAAATTGCAGCTTAGAGCTAAATTTACAAAAAAAAATGCACATTCAAATTTCAAACATCCAAAATTTGATAGCATAGATGATAGGACTAGAGATTTTAGAGCAATAAAATAGGCCTATTGGTTTGCATCCCAACCCTTTGTTTCCTCACTGTTTCCTTACAGGAAGATAATCATTTCATAACAGTGCTAAAATATTCATAAAAGTGCACTCAACTAACTCATAAGTTTCCCAAGACACTAATAAGTTAATTGCATTTAATGGGCATGCATTGTTTGGCATATTTCATGAAGTTTTGAGGACTGTCATAAGCATCCACAAGTCTGATCTAAGTTTCTAACAATAACCAAAACTCATAGTTCACTAATGATATCTCTGAAGGGGGATACATATAGAAAAGAGATGCATTTCTCTTAAATGTGGTCTCCATTGTTTTATTTTGGTGAACTGAAGTGTGCCAAACATCGAGTTGTCATCTATGTTACAGTTATCGATAAGTACCAAATTTCAAATGAGAGTGGCGATTAGTTCACTTTCACACTTCTGTTGGACTACCAAGACATTATCTGACTTTCCTATCTAGATTCTATGATGGATTATTGAGCCTTCAATTACTGTGTACAGTCAAAGCATTCACACTTTCCTTAAGGATCTTTTGTATCTCACAAAAATAGCATATATGTGTCATGTACTTACTTGTTCCTAACTTCCTGGACATTTCACTTCATGACTAACTAGAATATGAAATGATGAGAATATAGTATACACACGCCGTCAACACACAGAACTGATAGTCATGGGTACCTCAATGTTAAGAATTAAATTCATGACAAGGACTCAACAAGTAGAAACCAGAAGCTATAGGACTTTCTGGAAAAGGATAAGGAACAGGGATCAAGTTTATTGAAAACAGATTCTGTCATATAAAAAATATTTCTTTGTACTAAATTCTAATGATTCAATGAATGGATAAACTTAAGTCTCATGCCTGTTAGAACAATCCGTTTTAAGATGGAACAAAAGACATGACTTTGTCGGCAATTACTATTGGAAGAGGAATGGACTAAGGATATAATCATATAACAGAATTGCCTACGTGATGGTCATTAGATGTTTAAAACTTTAATGTATATGGTGGTGATGTTTAATGTATATTTTTCAGGTACCTCAAAATGTTGAGATGAATTTGTAGTGTCAAGGAATATAAGACAGATTACTAGATTATTGACATTGATGCTATCCTGGAGTGGATCAACCCAAAGAGGCTGTGACTCAGCAAACTCCCAGTGGTCAACTTGGCAAAGACTCGGTCACTATAAAAAATTCACAGTGCACACAATATAGCAGATGTATGCAATTTAGATTATCATTAAAGTTGACAATGGACATTAACATCTTGTTACATGTTTGAACTTTGAAATTTAGATGATAGGATTAGGAGTCAGGACTAGAGATTTTAGAGCAATAAAATTTTAAATAGCTAGCTACTAAACAGTGAACACATGAGCATTGAGAACTCAGAAAATAAATACATGAAGTTTGAAGTTTGAACAGCTTACCTGGCAATGCAAACAGCTCCAAAGTCTCCAAACTATCTCCAAGATAACTGCTCCAGCAAATGCCAAACACTCAACACTCTCCAAGGCTCAAGCTCTTAATCAAACTCAAGTCTCACAAACAGCAAATGACTCAATGAGTTGGTGTGAGACAAAGGAGAGGCTGCTCCTCCTTATAAAAGATTGGAGAGGGTGTTTTTGGAGGGAAACAACCCTCCCCTTGCCTCCAACTCAGCCCTAACACTTCATAAAATCAAAAAAGGTGGGTCCGCTCAACTCCATTGCCGCCCATTTAATGCCCGCGTAGATTTTGGCACCTAACCGGCCGGTTATGGCCGGTTTTTCCCAAAAAAAGGCGAAGATAGGTGCTATGCCGGGTTTTTTGGCCGGTTCCACCCGCCGAGGAGTCTAACCGGCCGGTTTGGCCGGTTTCCGGTTCAAACCGGCCGGTTTTTAAAACACTGAGCATTCCCAAGGAGTGACAATAGAGCTAGTGGTGTGCTTCAGTTGATACACTCAAATATTTGTGGGTCGTTGTTGACTAGATCTCTCAAGATTATGAGTATTCCATGACCTTCATCGATGACTACTTTAGGAAAACCTGGATCTAATTTTTGAAGATGAAGGATGAGGTCTTCAGTCCCTTCCAAGAGTTCAAGGCTCTTGTGGAGAACACGACAAGTGAACACATCAAGGTGCTTCGAACAGACAATGGAAGCGAGTACACAGATAAGGCCTTCACGAAGTTTTGTGCAAAGGAGGGCATCAAGAGAGAGTGGACAGCTCCATACAACCCACAACCGAACGGGGTTGTAGAGAGAAAGAACAGGATGATAGTTGGGGGCAACAAGAGCAATGTTATATGACCAAGATATGCCCAAGTTGTTGAAGATTATAACTAGGTTCGGTCTTCATAATTTATATTTATTGTATTCATCAAAAGAATTGAAGAAAAGGAATTTATATTATCATTTATTTTATTATTAAATGACTTATTAAAGCATGGGTTTCATGCTTGGGTCATATTTAGTATAAGGTCCCAATTGTGGACTTCTAAGTTAGTCATTACAGATTTATATTGACCCTTCTTGGGCTTTTGAATCATGTATTTAGGTTTGTTTGAGTCAAAAGTGGTCTAGTAGCCCTGCACATCAAGTCGGCCTTATGGAGATCAAGTCGGCCTCAAAAAGAGGAATTTGAACCCATTAGAAGGCTATAAATGCAAGGAGGTCAAATTCATTTGTTCACTCACTTCTCAAGCAAGTTTGAAATTCACTGCAACAAGTGAAAAAGTGAGAAATTGAAGGTGGCAAAAGAAGTGAAAAAGCACTTGATTTCAAGAATGGTTAATGTACCCTATAATAGATGGCCCACCTTCAGTTGATAAGTAAGCTATATGTCATAAAGCACCAACCGAAGAATGGATGGGGGACCTTTGAGGCTAGGATCTATGGATCATCATAAGTCTATTGGCGGGCAAGCTAAACAGTAGGAGAAAAATTCTCCTGGGTTTACCCACTTGGGTGGGTAATAGTCCCAAAGATCAAGAAGCTAGTTTTTTCCAACCTGGGAAAACTACCCACTATCACCACAATGGCTCTTCCTCACACGTTTGGTTGACTCTTCTCCAACTCAATGAGGGCTTCCCTGAAAGGTAAGATTGCTAAGGCTAAAGAATATAGGCAGAAGGCAATTTATGAAGAGTTAACCTATGAGCAAAATAGATGGAAACAGTATGATGGAGTGATGAGTGATGTGAGAAGGGGAATATGAAGGAAAACATGCCTAATCACACCTTGGAAAATGGAGTCAAGGGAGCATAAATCAAAGAGGGCTAATCCATGAAAATATGAGGCAGTAGGGGCAACTATGCATGACATAAATAAGCCTTATCATGCTGATTTCTATTGCAGAAAAATGTCCCTGGGAAGCTAGTATGCTATTCAAAATGTTGACGTGAGGTGAGGCCATATCATGCTAATAACAAATCGGTTTATTATGTGTGAGCTAGATACAACAACAACAATGATATAGGGGATTAAATTTCACATTTACATTATCCAAATGCGTGATTGTTCATTACAGGGCCTCAACATCAAGGTTTCCCTAAAATTGAAACCAACACACGAAAAGTAAATTACACAAAAGAAAGCCTCACATAAAAGTCATATATCTCCAATCTTTCATTGGGCTCCTAGTATGTGAAGTACAAATGATGTCCAAAAGGAGAGCTCCTCAATCCCCAAAAACCCAACAACCTTTACAATAGAGAGAAAGCCCCTTTTTATAGAATGAGTATCATCTATCATACAATTAAATTATTATTTTCTATCTAACTTCATGACAAGTCAAAAAAATATTATGATAATAGAGTAATTAGATCTCTCATCAATCCATTGTTGACCAAATCAAACACATGGACATAAGTGTCTCCAAGCCATCTCGTCCCATCTAAAATTAAAGAGGTATGCACCAAATAATGCTCATGAAGGGAGTGTAGCATCAAAATGGGCATCAAACTAAGTTAAATGACAAGTGTCCACATGGAATGCACCTCCAAGAATGCATGCATACAAAATATAATTAAACAAGTCTCCACAAAAGAGGATGTGCTTCAAGGTCCACCTAAGAGAACTCACTAAGTGCAACCTCCAATATGCATAAGAGAATAAACAATATAATACTCCTCGAAGAATGCCCCACAACAACCTCCACATGTGTGAACCCAAGACAAACAACTCCATGGATGAAGTACAAGATGTATATAGAGCACTCCACAAGAAATGAAGTAGTCAAAACCCCAAAATAGAAAGTGTACCAACTCCAATAATACAAATCCAAGGAGATGGGGCGAATTAAAGTTTTGACCATGCCAAACTCCATGAAATAATAACATGTATATCTCCAAGAATAGCAAAAAGTGTCTACACAAGTGTGCCCTCCAAGGATATGCTCAAAAATAGTAATAAGACCAAGTAAGTGCATGCAAAAGCCATACACGAGGCCCTTCAAATATGCCACAAACCTCGCAATAAAACAATGTGTCAAGTCAAAGAGGTGAGGGCGCTCTCCAATGAAGGTCAGAAGATGACAAGTGTAGATGAAATAACCAAGCAATAAAGATGAGTGAGCACCTAGGAGAGGTGCACCCTAGAAAAGTGTGTGATGTAGCTCCACCACCCAACAAATAATAGAATACTCTCTAGTGAAGTGCACCTTAGGAGAATGTGCTAAGGGTGGTTAGACCTCACCAATGAACCAATAAAACACTCAATATTCCATGTCGTAAAGATGTCCAAGCAACCCAAGAGAGTTTTCCCTAAATAAATGATGCAACCATAAGGCTGCAAATATCAAAGATGCAGGGTTAGCGGAATTAACCCCACAATTACCCACTTTATGCAGCATGACACTGCAATTAACGTATACCGTGACCTGTGGGTTATGGCCCACAAAAACTCCCTTTTAACACAGCGGATTACAATTCCTGAGTTTTATTAACATACAGACGTTTAGCAATCAAACAGCGCATACTTTATAACAAAACACACATAACAGACATCCCTTACATATACACGGAACAAGGGTTTACGGATCCCACAATACTTGACCAATCACAATACATCGCGCTTCGCTTGCCCACAAATTTTAACGTTTAGCAATAAACATATCTCCTATCTTGCGCGATATGTGATTCGCATCGCATCCAACGTAACTTACCATGCGAACCTTAAGTATAAAACATAAAATCTACAATGTGCGCTAGTGCGCAGTGCCGAGGCCCGACACGTGGCTCCCTCATCGCATCGCATCCTTCAGTCCTTACCGCATCGCAAACAAAACACTTTACCTTGCAAAGCCTTAGTGTTATCCCCTAACATTTGCAAAGTGCGAAATTGCGATTCGCCGTTCGCTGTTTATCTGTGCCCAAATCTAACAGTCCTCAGTGCTCGCCTTCATCTCATCGCATCTTCCCAACTTGTCTTGCGATGTGATCTCATCCGTTCATCTTTCGCCTTCACTTCTGCGATCTAATCCTGACTGTCCGCTCATCCTTCAAGCGCTCTTCTTCATCTCTTCCTCCTGCACTGATCTCTGCTGTTAAATCTTAAAACTTTGATTCTTCGATCCTTGTCGTCTGATTCCTTCTTTGGAATTCTTCTAAGTGTTCTCTGTCTTAGTTGATTCCTCTTCTTTCTACTGTCGCCGCTCTGCAACATCGTTTCCTCCACGCTACTCCTCCTAAGCTTGTTCGGAATTCTTCAACGCGAATCTCTCCTGAGCTTGTCCTTATTATTGAATTTCATCCCGAGTTATCACGCTTGATGTACACCTTTTCATATTGTTTAAAGCTAGAATACGTGTTTTATTCCTTTCAATATTGCACATAAGTTTATCTGCACACACTCGCTCCTGTTAACTTCATTCACATCTAATTTATTCCCAGACTAGAATCATCCAAATTCTACCCAGTCATATAGTCTTTTATCACTCAGAAAGACTTATACATTCAATCTAGAATTTTTTACAGGGAATTATGACACTGATATCGAATTCTTTCTATTATGGATCACTCGGCACATAATAGAAATGTCACACAGTCAAAATGAAATTCGATTTCTCATTACACAAATAATATGTACAAATACCAGCAAAATCTATTTACAATCTGGCTTTGGCCTAATGCGTCTTTTACATGGCCCTTTTCTCTTCCTCTCTCTCTGTGCCCGTAGGCTTACAATTAAGCTTCCTCTTTGAGAATCTCTCTATCTTATTTTCCTCTTGTTTGTGCCTTTGAGGCTTTACAAATATATACAAAAGGTTCTATAACCAATTCTAGTTCAGATCCATAGGTTACTCAACAAAATCATAAAAATCCTCCAAGTCCTCAATTAATTCCTAAAATCTCTTCTTTATCCCTTGAGGATCTCAACATTCAACTAAATCCTAAGGATCCTCCATAAATCATGAACTATTTTCTAATCTAACATTTACAATATTTTAGAATATCTCAATCCACAGCAATCACTCATCAATCACTCATGTTCTCCTACATTCAAGAACATTTACAAATATGCCTCTCAATATTTAATTAAATCATATTCTAAATGTCTCACATAAATCACTCAAAACATTGAAAATTACATTAATTAAATACTTAGGAAACCAACTCTTTTGAAAAACACAAGACCCCCTAGATTCTACTAAATGTACAAATTTTCGGAACCATGATGCTCCTGCATCAAGAAGTGTACCAACCTCTCCAAGAAACTATAAAATAATGCATGCCCTGAAATCTATATAGGGGGACCTCTACAAGAAAGCCTTTGTTGAGTATGTTGTCATTGATGTCAAAGCGGGTGCAGGATATTGTCATTGATGTCCTCGGCATGTTGGTATGCATGGATGAGATGATGCATTGACGAAACCCTAGCTCTAGGGTTTGGATCTCCTAGAAGATGATCATACCCTGCACTTGTTGATCATGTTCATCATGATTCTTGGCATAAGACCCCTCCAGATTGATTGCCCTCGTCTAGCTGTTTCTAGTGGTATGTGGAGCATCTTGTGGGTCCTCCTAGATCAGGAGAAATGCCCAATCAAAGATTATGCACCCCATCTTGTGGTCAAAAGTCCCAAAGGGAGATGATGTGGCAATTTACTATTCACTAGTCTATGGCACTCTTCATTAAGAGAGGGAAGATATTTATATGATAAAGTAAATTCAATTAATAAAAATCTCAAAATTTATCATGGTCCAAAAATGAGAGGGAAGAAAAATTTTAATTAATAAAGTCTCAAGATGAGACGGAAAGTTTCTGGCTCCAAACAATTTCAAAATTCAAATTTTAAAATATTTCTTTTCCCTCCTAAAGATTATCAAGTCGGCTTCATATGGAAGCTCTTTTGACCTCTATAAATTAAAGATCATTTGTCCTCCAAAAGATATGAATTGGCATATCTGCTCTGAAATCAATTCGACCTTGTGGAGCAAAGCCAGATCTGAGGATGATCCGAATATGGTCAATGTCTGATCCATTCAGCTTCGTTGGAAGGTTTCACTTTTGAGAATCTAGTCGGGTTTATGGTTTGTGGTTCATTGTTTCTGGGATTTGTTGGTTTTGTTCTTTTCCAGATGGAGTTCGCATTGCATTGACTTTGCTCCCCTCAAAGGATATATTTCAGGGTTTCATTTTGCAAGCAAAAAGGGTTCTCTTCTAATCGTAAGTGTGGATATGTTCATAACTCCTAAAGCACCTGTGGCCTTGAGTTCTTAAACTCATCAACCAGCAGTTCTGAGCAAGACAATTTCTATCCTCTGCGGCCTATACTTCTGAGAAACTCGCAATTTCTGAAGCAGCTCAGTAATACATCTGCGGCCTAGGAAACTATTCTAAATATTTTGGTGAGGACAAACTTCAGGAAAGGTTTTTTGGGGATTCGTTGTGCTTCAAAATTTTGATTGCGAGCTTTTTGGAGGAGGATCTCAGTGTGACCTTCGTTGATCCAGAGACAGCCCTTTAACCTTAATCTGAAGCAATGAAGCGGCATCCTAAGAGTCTCAATCACTATGTTCTATCCTCTGTGTACTAGATCTGAAAGGGTTTCGCTGTTCTTCCAAATGTTTGTTGGTGGATTGGAGGGCTAACTCTCTCTCAGTGAAGTGATTTCACTCTAAAATCTCTAAATATGTTTGTAACAGTGTTATCATTTTCATGCTTGTGGTCTATAAGCATTCTTGATCTGTACTGCTCATGGTGAACTGCAGCAATTTAAATTGAATACCAAAACAAAGCCACAGGCCTATGAATCGATCTCTGTCTACTCCAAGAGCAGACAATTAAAATTCTCCTCTTTGTGGCATAACATAGCTCCAGATCCTTTTGCCAAGGGTGATACGTATTCAACTTGAAGACTAATCCAACACTTCAGAAAATTCATCTTGTGTCCTAGTAGATGTATGAAGATGACTACAGTGAGACAGTCCTGCAAATAAAAGCCCTAAGTCTGTAATGAACACTTGAAGTTGATGTGTATATGCATAAGTCTAAGTTTGTATCTTGACATTGTAACAAGAAAGGACAACATCTGAAGGAACCATTTTGATGCCCAGTTGTATGTCTCCCAAGGTCTCTGTGATTTTAGCCTATGTTTAAGCCCTGAACAGAGGGTGATCTGAGTGCCATTGTAACCGTATCATGAAGTCATCCAGAAGGGTGTTTTTGCATCATTGATCTGCCTCCTATCGCACAAAACTATACATCTTGCTCTTGTAGAAAACTTGAGAAGTAAATCAATCACAGAAGAAGAGAACCTAAAGACCAATTCTCGATTGTTAAAGTCTAAAGTGCAGTAACCTCAAGAGAAGTATTGAAGACATTTTAACCACATATCCAAGCCCATTCCATGTTTGTCTAAAAATTGTAATAAGGGCATTAATAAATGGTGAAAGGCATATCTCCTAAATTTTGAGGTAGTTGGGGGACTAAGAACTTGCGAGTATATAAGCTTCTGCAGAAGTCCTTATTACTGAAACTTTATTGCAAGATAAAGTCCAGTTGTAGTGCATCCTTGTGATATCAAAATTTATTCCAACCTTGCAACATTGTTTCACTGTGTCTGAACCCTCTCTTCTCAGAGTATTAGATTTATGACGGAAGGTCTCATCTACAGCAAGGGCAGAAGCATCAGTAGCAAAGACATCTTCAATCATGACCTTGATAGTTGAGTGCCTGGAATGTTGCTAGGCTTTAGCACAGTTATTAATTTAAAATTTGGATTGGCTAACTAGCAGAGGAGTTTTCAGTGATGGTTCTGCAGTGCAGTCACTATGATTGTGAGAGAGAGCAGGTTGACTTACTCCTGGAACCAGTGATGACGACTTGATATGATTGACAATGAAAGCTAGGGTTTAACAGAGAGTTATCGTAGAGAGAATTTCGTAGACAGTTGTGCAAAAGTCAGATTGGTTATCAGTTACTTAGATTGAGCAGGAATTAAGCAGAGATGAGCAGTAAAGTGCAAGTAGACAGTGGTAGCAGTTAAGTGCAGTAGCAACAGCAGTAGGAGTGGACAGAGGTAGCAGTGAGGTGCAGTAATAGCGGCAGCAAGAGTGCTAGTGGACAAGTGGTGAAGTGCAGCAACGATGGCAGCAGGACGGTAGCAGAAGTGGCAGCAAGTGTGGTAGTGACAGTGGCAGCAGTGAAGAGCAACAGCAGTAGCAGCAGGAGTGGCAATGGACAGAGGTGGCAAAAGTTGAAATGTGGAGCAGAGAAGTTGAGTTGTACAAGCGAACTGAAGACCCCTTCAGACTGAGTCTGCAAATATCTGCAGGCCTTGGGAAGCATTTGCTTCCTTCCAGCGTCGTTGGTAAAACACTTGGGGAGTTTTGTACTCCTTCCAGTTCATCTGGTAAATTGTATGTGACCATACATAACGAAGCATTTGTTGAGAGATATCTTCTGTGTACTATCATTGATGTGATGAATGCTTGTTAAATGACTAATGCTTAATGTGAATTTTGGTTAATAAATGCTAAGGAAGTAACCAATTGCATAAAAAGAGGGAATATTGATTCACCACCCTCTCAGTATTTCCAACAGCCTCAACCAACTCCAACTAACTCCTTCGAGTGTGAAAAGGAAGCCAAAGAAATAAGGCACCCTAGCTATTAACCTTAATCTAGATAAAAAGATCAATTAAACCATTGAACAATTATTGTGCACAAAAGTTAATGCTAAAATATGACCACAATCGCCCTCCAAATAGTCACCCACAGATTAAATCACCATGAACATGTGTGCCAATGAGGGGTGCACTCTAATAAAGTGTTGTATCATGTAAATAAAATATATTCTCCCTACCATGATAACAACAAACATAATGGCCAACCTAAGGTATACCACCACCAAGGGATTATTACATTAAAATCATCATCCAACCTTAGGAAAAGGTTAGATCGCCATCAAATGACATGTAGTACCCCCATAGTATTAAAAACCGGAACTGGTGACCGGACTGGTGGACCTAATGAACCGGTAACCAGACCGGAACCGGTCTAACCGGTACTGGTCAGGTCTAAATGAACCGGTTTTTAAAAAAATACACTAAATAATTATTTTTTAATAAAAAAAACTATTTTTAAGATTTGCAACCATGATTCCAAGCCAATAGAGACAAAATATGCAAAGTTTGCTCATTTATATACCATGCAAAAGTGAATATATCAAAATGGCACCGAGTGCAATACATATCATCGAAAAATACATAAGCAATGAGGCTCCAAATGGCCCATAAAGTCCAAAAACAATGCTACAAGCTATGAGGCCATTGGCCTAATACAAGACTACACATGAATCATGATCAATCATCAAATTCATCACCACTACTAGAAACAGGATCAACATAGGCAGCTGCATAGACATCATCTAGATCTGAGTCTGAGGATGCCTCAACCTCAGGCTCATCTGCAACCTGAATACCACTGCCACCAATAACAATAGAAGTGGGCCTAATGGAAGCACGAGTTACTCGAGCTGCATGACTAGTGCCTTCCATTGGTTGTTTGCCTTTCCTTGATGCAGCTACCAATCCTGGGTCTCCGTCTGATGGCGCCACCAAATCTGCTTCAAATTCACCCCCCGCTAATGCTGCATCAAAATCAAAATCTGCCTCAAACACTGGATCTTCAGTCTCCTCCACCCATTCTGATGTTGGATCAATATCATCCAACACAATGGGATCTAGATCAGGTGTTTTGTTCATTAGTTGGTTACGCCTCAAGCGAAGGTTGTATTGCACAAACACAAGATCATTACCGTTTTTGTTCCAAACGGTTTCTCTTCTTTGTGTGTATGCACTCAAAAACAGACCAATTGCGCTCACAACCTGAAGCACTGCAAGTTTGGCTGAGGATTCTAATTGCAAACTTTTGCAATTGAGGACATTGGCCGCCAAATGACTCCCACCAATGTGCTGCAAATAAAAAGACTTTCATTAGTAATATAGTTCATTTCATTACTTATTTACAAATAATTTAACTTGAAAAGAAAAACAAATTGGAATTGCTTACCTGGTTGATCCACATCTCTTGCCATTTTCGCCAAGTTCTTTCCAAAGGTACTAGCTGACATACTGAAAAGAGTAAGTTGTTTATGTGTTTCCAAAAGGTCTGCACGGATAGGGACCATGCACTCCAAACAATCAATCAATCTAGATCTAACCTCCCCATCCTGTTGATCTCCTAGCCGAGCTTTATAATGATACTTTGGGTTCAAAAAATACCCAGCTGCATGTATAGGACGATGGAGTTGATTGTTCCATCTGTTATCAATGATCTCCCATATTCGGCCATATTTAGCTAACCTGTCCCTGTAAACTGCCCGTATCTGCTCCTTTGCTTGATCCATAGCCTCATAAATGTATCCCATTGCCATCTTTTCCCCATCCACCATCCTTAGCACCTTAACAAGGGGCTCAGTAATTTTTACTAGCTCTGAAGACCTTTTCCAAAAATAATTGTCAAAGACTTTCTTTTTTATGTCTTTTCCATCTTGTCTACGAGCCCACCGAGATTCAATCCAAGCATTGAAGAAAACATTTTCTGCAGGTTTTTCTGTTGAGAATTGAGACATTGCAACGTGAGGAAGTGAGTTACAAATTTCGTAATGGAAAGCCTAACAAGCTCTTTGCCCCCAATGTTTTTCCTCATTAGGCTCAATACCCATGAGTGGTTGTAAATGTATTTTGTAATGCACTTGCCATGCTCTACAGTGTTTTTTACCCAATCCACTTTGCCTATGTCCTCAAGCATGAGGTCTATGCAATGTGCAGCACATGGAGTCCAAAATATGGTATTATACTTGGACTCAAGCATCTTTCCAACAAGAACATAGTTTGAGGCATTATCTGTGATGACCTGCACAACATTCTGCTCCCCCACTTCCTGAATAATCTCATCCAAAAGCTCAAATAGAAGTGTTGCATCCTTCACCTTATCAGATGCATCAACTGATCTCAAAAACATTGTTCCTCGAGGGAAAGAAACAAGGAAGTTAATGATAGTGCGGTTCTTTCCATCAGTCCATCCATCTGACATGATGGAACAACCTGTTTTGAGCCATGACTCTTTATATTCAGCCAAATACTCATCAATATTACAAATCTCTTGTTGCAAAAGAGATCCCCTCAAGTCATGCACAGTAGGGCCTTTGAAGCCCTTTCCTGTAGCTAAAACAGAGTCCCACATAGCTTGGTAATAAGGTGAGAAAGCAGCATTAAATGGGATATCTGAATCATACCACCATCTAGCAATGTATCGATAAGAAGTTTCTTTGCATTGGTTTTTCCAATGTTGATCCAAAGTGGGTTGACGACTTGGCTGGGAGGAAGTGGTTGTGGGATTAGCAGTGGAAGAGAAATAACTCTAGAGGTTGGGTCTCTTTGTTGGTTTTGATTTTTGGCCAACATAGTGAAGGGGGTCATTGGTGGAAGGGATAGAAGTGGAGTCTTGAATCTCATAATCATCATACCCACTCTCTCTCATCATTTCTATTAGTTCCCTCTTCCTTGCAATTTCATCTTGGATGGCCTTCTCCCTGGCTTTAGTCTCCTCAAACTTTTCAAACTTGGCAAGGTATTCTGCCCTAACCGGACCTATCACTTCATTAGGTGCATCACATGGCTTTACTTGGCCTCTTATCCCAGCCAAGTGTTGTTTCAATCTAAGAATACCCCCACCTCCAATAGATTTTTCACAAAATTTGCATATCATCTTTCCATCAACCACATCACAATGGGCCCATGCACTGTCCTTGGTTTTTGGAGCCATCTTGACTTGAAATAATTGAAATTTAGAAATAAATCTGCCATTTAAAAAAAATTGCAGCTAAGATAAATGGACAACTAAGGCTAAATTTACGAAACAAAATGCACATTCAAACATACAAAATTTGATAGCATAAGACTAGAGATTTGAGAGCAATAGCATAAATAA
Organism: Pinus albicaulis; assembly: GCA_034641835.2. NCBI lineage: Eukaryota > Viridiplantae > Streptophyta > Pinopsida > Pinales > Pinaceae > Pinus > Pinus albicaulis. Next base: position 1,136,179,220 of record CM076580.1, read on the forward strand.
ACACATGAGAAAATAAATACATGAACAGCAATGAAATGATGGATTTTTCAAGTGAAAATCCTTACCTAGCAATGCAAACTAGCTTCCTTAGCGTCCTCTTGAAGATTCCAACTCTATTGACAGCTCCAAACTATCTCCGAGATAGCTCCAACTCCAACTCCAAGCCTCCAAGATAACTGCTCTGGCAAACACTCAACACTCTCCAAGCTCTCGATCAAACTCACAAACAGCAAATGAGATGGTGTGAGACAAAGGAGAGGCTGCCCATGCTTATAAAAGATTGGGGAGGGTGTTTTTGGCGGGAAACAACCCTCCCCTTCCCTCCATATCAACCCTAAACCTCCTTGTTGGCCATGCGTGGGTCCCCGCAACAAAAGAGGCACTGACCGACCGGTTATAGTACCTCTAAGAACAAATGTCCATCGATGTGATGAAAATAACAAAGTGGAACATCATACAACATGAGATGTAACACCCTCCTAGATTCAAATCACCCCAGAAACATGTCCATCTCTTGTGGATCATCTCATTGGCGTAACCAGGCAGTTTCATGTGGTTGGGGCCACATGCAATTCCAGGGTGAATTTGGTGGAATAGATACCGCCCAGTCATAGCTTCTTAGCCAATGGGTAGTTTCCATGAATTGAGAAGTATATGATTCCACATAATTTTCCACATAGGTGTTGCATGTGTTGACCAGAAGTACATATCATAGAAAGGCATTAAAAATTTGTCGAAAGCTAAAGAAGATATATTCTGATGGGAATACCACTGTATGCAAAATTGTAATATTCCCAATTAGCAATAGCTAATTGGAAATATTAATTTTGACTAATTTTGCCTTTATAAAGTTAAAATATAAATAAAGTGGGTGAAGGAGCACTTAGCTCACACTTAGGATAAAAGCATTCCCTAAAGTCACTAAGGAGACATATCAAATTAGCAAGGTGGGGCCTAGTGGCCAAGTGGCAACGCAGAGATTGGTGGGGCCTAGGTGAGAGAGAGGCTCACCAAGCATAAAAGGAGGAAGGGTCTCCTCATTCTCATTCATTTTGATTATGCATCTTTGAGATTTGTCTTTTGACATTGAGCACGCTTGCTGTTTAGCAAAGTCTGCACGTACTGTTCAGTACATCGGGTGTCTCCACTCGGAGATCCCAACCTCAGCCCCGGGGGACTTCAAGTGTCTGCTCGGGTGAGGAGTTTCATCCTTGTTTTGTCAGAGAGAGTTGCAGCTACCACAGAAGGAGCATCCACTCAAAGAGACAGCGCAGTCAGCGAGAGGGAGGACGCAGTCTTGAGGGGAGGTGGTTCCGGATTGGGAATTTGTTGGTGGATTCAGCCCGGGATAGTGGGTAAGGGAACAGCCCTTCCCTATTCCAGCATTTTGGTGGGGTCAAGGGCCATTATTTGGAGCAGATATTTCAGAGCCAGCGTCCCTCCTTGAGGAATAGCGTAGTACCTCAAGGGAGCCATTTTCAGGGGTCGACCATTCCTGAAGAGTTTTATGGGTTTTTCTGGGTTTTGGGAGTAGAGGCCATTCCCAAATTTTCAAAATTTTCCGAGGTGGGCAGCAGCCCCAAAGATTCAGTTCATTCCAGCAGTAGCAGCAGCTTTGGAGAGAACGCAGTCCAGAGGGAGCAGCCATTCCAGGTCATTTTCTGAGAGTCTTTCTATGCTTGCCTAGTGCAAGCCGAGGTGCCATCATTCTGATCACCTTTGTACTCATTTCCATTTCTCAAAATTAATAAAATGGCTCAGCGTTCTCCATATTGTTTGTTTTCCTTATGATTTGTCTGTAGTTGCTGCATGTCTTTGTTTATGTGCTTGTATTGTTGTTTATTTCCATTTGGGATATTACAGTGGTATCAAAGCTCGTAGACTTGGCTCAGCCTGTGGAGCGGGTTGTCTATGACACCAGCAGGAAAACCACACATCACCTGTAGGGAAAGGAGGTATAAAGACCAAGAATGAAGGTTAAAGCGCACTTTCGGGGAAGGTGACAGCGTTCCGGTAGTGGATGCAGAGGAAGAAGAACCGATGGTGGAGGAAAGGGATGCCAGGAAGGAGTTTTGGGAACTCCTCCTCAAATCAGTACAGGATTTGTCGAGACGAATAGAAGAGATGGGGCAAAGGTTCATGGCAGAATCTAGACAGCGTGAGACCCCAAGGGGTTTTCACGTTGGAGAGGGCTCAAGCACGTCTCATCATTTACAGGAGCACCTCACGGCACAGTAGACGGCATCACACACACCTCCCCGTTCCACGATGCCTACATTTCTTGCCGCAGACATTGGGGCAAAAGCACAGTAGGAGCAGGAGCCGGCACACATGGGGGATTATTTTGCTGAGTACCAATCATACAGTTAAGAGTTCAGAGATGCCATCACTTTCCACAATTTTGTTCAGCTCAAGCGAGACAGCAAACCCCGCAACCATCACAAGGGAATAAGGCATTCACATGACGGGGACTTACAGCGCACAGTGGGCAGATTCCATTTACCGACATTTGATGGGTCGTCCAAGTGTTCGGCAAAATCTTGGGTGGAGAAGTTGGATATATATTTCCAGCTAAATCAGATGGCAGAGCTAGAGGCCATCAAAGTGGCAGTGCTGCACCTAGAGGGCGAGGCCCGGGATTGGTGGTTTCATGGGGTGGTTACGCTGGGGCACTCGAGAGTGACAGCATATGCCAAGTTTACACGGAGGTTGGTGGAGCGTTTTGACCAGAGGGATCCAAAGGAGCATTTTGTTGAGCTAACCAAGCTCAAGCAGACCGAGAGGCTGGACACGTACATATCGGAGTTCTTGAGACTTTCTGTGATGGTGCCAGATCTATCCACCGCCCATATGATTTATATGTTCATAGATGAATTGCCAGAGCCTCTACGGGGATTGGTCAGATCGACGAGACCCACGACACTCCATGATGCAGTCGAGAGGACTCAGGATTTGCAGGATGCACTTCCCAAGACTAGAGCTCCTTTTCCCCAAAAATCGGCATTCCAGCCGAAGGGAAAGGACGAGAGGGTTCCACCTGCCAAGGGGAACCAGGGTAGAGGGTTTGGAAATGATGAGGCTACGAGAGAATTGAAGCGAAAGAGATTGTGCTTCATGTGCTAGGAGCTGGCACCATTGTGCCGCGGGGAAGGCACATTACATCGAGGTCTTCTTCGATAGTAGCGGGGAAGAAGACGAGTATGAGGATGTGGAGGCTAGAGACAACAGTACAGCACAGATAGGGGATCATCTGCCACCTCCACCACCTAGGGCAGGAGGTGCATCTTTCGCACCTACTGGGGGAGCCCTTGCAGCCTTGCGGGGAGTTCCCAAGTACTTGACATTGCGTGTCCGAGGCACAGTACAAGGGCAGCGCGTGTCCGAGACACAGTACGAGGGCAGCACATGTCGGTGTTGGTAGACAGTGGGGCTACCCACAATTTCATTGATGCCCAGCTGGTAGAGCGGAGGGGCATACAGATGGAGACTTTTGATGGGTTTTCAGTACTGGTTCCAGGGGACCGGACCATGCAGTGTGCCAGGTATGTGCCAGCCTTGGCAGTAACGATGCGGACATACACCCTGACAGATCATTTTTTCGTGCTGGACATTCCGGACACCAACGTGATACTGGGGGTACAGTGGCTTATCACATTGGGAAAGGTCACCACTGATTGGGAGACCTTGGAGATGGAGTGGACAGACAAGAAGACTAGGAGGCATGAGAAGATTCGGGGGATGCACACCTACCCACCACAAATAGTTTCAGCACACCGGATGGAGGCAGATTTCCGAAAGGGGGACATAGAGTGGGCAGTGGAGCTGCGTGTGTCGGAGGCAGGATCTACAGGGCAAGCCGTACACCCAGATGTACAGTCCATTCTTGACAGGTATGCTACGGTTTTTGGGGAGATACCACCAGGACAGCCACCGGATCGGGGGTTTGAGCACACCATTGAGCTGGAGCAGGGCATCCAGGCTGTTATCACTACACCCTATAGGCACCCCAAAGCCTATCGGGATGAGATTGAGAGGGCTATCCATGAGCTCTTAGCTCTTGGACACATTCGTCCTAGCACCAACTCCACATCTGTCCTAGCACCAGCCCCTTCGCTTCTTCAGTAGTGATGGTGAAGAAGAAGGATGGCACGTTGAGGATGTGCATTGATTACAGAGCCCTGAACAAGAAGACCATGAAGAACCGATAGCCCATCCCAAGGATTGATGAGTTGATGGATGAGCTAAGGGGGGCCAAGTTCTTCTCAAAGAATGATTTGAGATTCGGGTACCATCAAATTCGCGTGAGAGAGCAGGACATTCCCAAGACCGCTTTTAGGTGTCATTACAGCCATTTTGAGTTTTTGGTGATGCCTTTTGGGCTAACCAATGCCCCGGCCACTTTCCAGTCATGCATGAACCACATCTTCCGCAGTCACTTGAGGAAGTGTGTGCTAGTGTTTTTTGACGACATATTGATCTACAGCCGGACATGGGAGGAGCATCTCCAACATCTAGAGGTTGTATTGCGCATTTTGGAAGAGCAATAGTTTTATGCTAAGCTCTCCAAGTGCGAGTTTGGGTTGACCGAGATGCTCTACTTGGGGCACATCATCGGGGTGGATGCAGTAAAGGTACACGAGGAGAAGATCAGGGCCATCAGGGAATCGCCGAAGCCGAAGAATGTGACGGAACTTCGGCGATTTGTGGGGATCTACACCTACTACCGAAAGTTCGTCAAGGGATTTCCCAACTTGCTACACCCCTTACAGATCTCACCAAGAAAGGGGCATTTAGTTGGTCGGATACAGCGCAGAGGGCTTTTGACAGGCTCAAGGAGGTGATGAGCAGTTGCCCAGTGTTAGCATTACCGGATTTTACACAGCCCTTTGCCTTAGAGTGTGATGCATCGAGGGAGGGGATAAGCGCAGTGTTGATGCAGGGAGGCCACCCCATAGCTTTCGAGAGCCGGAAGCTATTGCCACATGAGAGGTTGTATGCTATATACGACAAGGAGATGTTGGCCATCATGCATGCATTGGCCAATTTCAGCAGTACCTAGTGGGGAACAGGTTCAGGGTGAGGATGGACCACAACTGCCTCCAATTTTTTCTAGAGCAAAAGCAGTTGTAGGAGAGGCAGCAAAAGTGGGTCAGTAAGATCCAGGCTTACGACTTCGACATCGAGTATGTCAAAGGGAAGAACAACGTTGTGGCAAACACACTTTCACGCAGGCCAACAGCATTGTCCTTGATGAGTTTGGACACGGATTGGAGGGCTCGGCTGTTGGTAGAGTACTCCAAGGACCGTTTTGCCTGCGAGATTTTGGATGGGCAGGTGATAGATGACAAGTACAGAGTGATGGACGAGGTGATCTATTACAGGGACAGGATCTTCTTGACTGAGGGCTCCCAGCTCAAGAAGAAGATATTGCATACTTCACATGATTCACCATTATCAGGCCACCAAGGGATTACCAAAACCTACAGGGCCATCAGGGAGAGGTTCTCTTGGAAGGGCCTCAAGGAGGACGTGCTCCAATATGTCAGGGAGTGCGAGGTTTGCCAGCGTAACAAAGGAGAGATGAACCATCCGACAGGATTATTGTAGCCTCTTCCCATACCTGAGGGGAAATGGGAGAGTATCTCAATGGACTTCATTACAGGGTTGCCCATGGTACAAGGCAAGGATTGCATATTTGTAGTCGTTGACTGACTGACTAAATATGCAAATTTTTTCGCCATATCGACACATTACGCTGCAGCCCAGGTAGCAGAGTTGTTCTTCAGGGACATTTTCAGATTGCATGGTCTTCCAAAGACCATTGTCAGTGACAGGGATAGCCGCTTCATGGGCGGATTCTGGCAGGAGCTTTTCCATTTGGTGGGCACTGAGTTGACACCGAGTACCAGTTACCACCCCCAAACGGATGGACAGACTAAGATAGTGAACAAGTGGCTGGAGAGTTACTTGCGTAACTATGTCAGTGGGCAGCAAAAGGCATGGCTGAAGTGGTTGCACTTGGGGGAGTACTGCTACAACAACACTCATCACATGTCTATTGGTATGTCTCTGTTTTATGCATTGTATGGATATCATGCTTTATCTTTTGCTGACATGATGTTTGGTGCTAGCAAGGCTCCTAGAGCCAAGGACTGGATCTAGGAGAGCCAGGATATTCTCCGAGCTCTCAAGGATAACATGGCTACAGTGCAGAACCAGCAGAAGATGTATGCTGATAGGGGACGGGTTGAGAGGCAGTTCGAGGTAGGAGACTTGGTCTACCTACACTTGCAGCCATATCGGCAGTCCACGCTGAAGCAGAAGGGGGCTGAAAAGCTCAAGCCCCACTTCTATGGACCCTACAAGGTGATACGCAAAGTGGGACAGGTTGCATATGAGTTGCAGCTACCCCAGGGTAGCAAGATTCATAACGTTTTTCATGTATCATGCCTGAAGAAGGCATTGGGGCAGCAGGTGACTGCAACAGAGGAGCTTCCGCCTACAGATGATGAGAGGCACTTGGTGCTACAACCGGAGACCATTATTGACACTAGGGAGAGGCAGTTATGGAGCAGAACAATCAGGGAGTACCTAGTGAAATGGAGGAATTTACCGGATGAGGATGCCACTTGGGAGAGTGAAAAGATTCTGCAGCATCCATCATTACAGTTGCTTGAGAACAAGCAACGTTTTGCTGGGGGAGACTGTACTATTCCCAATTAGCAATAGCTAATTGGAAATATTAATTTTGACTAATTTTGCCTTTATAAAGTTAAAATATAAATAAAGTGGGTGAAGGAGCACTTAGCTTACACTTGGGATAAAAGCATTCCCTAAAGTCACTAAGGAGACATATCGAATTAGCAAGGTGGGGCCTAATGGCCAAGTGGCAGCGCAGAGATTGGTGGGGCCTAGGTGAGAGAGAGGCTCACCAAGCATAAAAGGAGGAAGGGTCTCCTCATTCTCATTCATTCTGATTATGCATCTTTAAGATTTGTCTTCTGACATTGAGCACGCTTGCTGTTTAGCAAAGTCTGCACGTATTGTCAGCCTCGAGGGACTTCGAGTGCCTACTCAGGTGAGGAGTTTCATCCTTGTTTTGCCGGAGAGAGTTGCAGCTACCACAGGAGGAGCATCCACTCAGAGAGACAGTGCAGTCAGTGAGAGGGAGGACGCAGTCTTGAGGGGAGGTGGTTCCGGATTGGGAATTTGTTGGTGGATTTAGCCCGGGATAGTGGGTAAGGGACCAGCCCTTCCCTATTCCAACATTTTGGTGGAGTCAGGGGCCATTATTTGGAACAGATCTTTCAGAGCCAGCGTCCCTCCTTGAGGAATAGCATAGTGCCTCAAGGGAGCCATTTTTGGGGGTCGGTCAGTCATGAAGAGTTTTATGGGTTTTTCTGGGTTTTGGGAGTAGAGGCCATTCCCAAATTTTCAGAATTTTCCAAGGTGGGGAGTAGCCCCAAAGATTCAGTTCATTCCAGCAGTAGCAGCAGCTTTGGAGATAACGCAGTCCAGAGGAAGCAGCCATTCCGGGTCATTTTCTGAGAGTCTTTCTACGCTTGCCTAGTGCAAGCCGAGGTGCCATCATTCTGATTACCTCTCTACTCATTTCCATTTCTCAGAATTAATAAAATGGCTCAGCGTTCTCCATATTGTTTGTTTTCCTTATGATTTGTCTCTAGTTGCTGCATGTCTTTGTTTATGTGCTTGTATTGCTGTTTATTTCCATTTAGGATATTACAAAAATACAATAAGGGCAATGAATGAATAACACTATTCCCCGGTTCCTTCATTGTGCTGTTCTTTGGGTATGTGTATACATTTTGTTTTCCTTATGATTTGTTTCTAGTTGCTGCATGTCTTTGTTTATGTGCTTGTATTGCTGTTTATTTCCATTTAGGATATTACAAAAATACACTAAGGGCAATGAATGAATAACACTATTCCCTGGTTCCTTCATTGTGCTGTTCTTTGGATATGTGTATACATGTAGGACCCTGTGCCAGAATACTTTATCCATTTGATCTGTTTAACTTTGCATATAAGGCTAGTGCCTGTGTTTTATGAATAATGGAAGTTTACATAAAATATGCAAAATAAACAGGTTACTATGTAGACCTATGGATAAAACATTCTGAAATTTTAGGGGAACTTAGACTCGTTGGCATCATCCAATTTTAGATCAAACTGGACTTATATGGGCTTCAAATCGTTACACAGTTACACTATACAGGATTAATCTGATCTAAGTGGAACTTTTTCATGGATCCTATTAAACTATAAAAAATAAAAAAAATTGGACTATATATCAGAGGAAACCTCTGGGAACTTCCTCTTGTTCCAAGGACGGTACCCAGGGTATACTGGATTCCTTAGGACTAAAGGGCATATCAATATGTCACTCGCGGGAATTGAACCCAGGTGGGACCCAATTGACATATCATATTAAACATTATAATATATATACATACCTCTCTATTTGTTTGCAGATTGTAAAGTTTTGTGGGTCCCCATCCGATGAAACAAGAATCTTGCAAGATGCATTATATCAAAGCGGTTCATAACAGGACATGCTGGCAGTGCTGGAAGGAAAAATCTCAATTTCCCAATACAGAGAAACAAAAATGAAAGAAATAGCATATTACTAAGAAGGGCTCTCAATTGATTTCCTATTAAATCCTGTGAAATCCTTCAGTTCCCCTTTTTCTGTTTGCTCCAAACACTGTAAATTCCGAATGATTGCAGATGGAGGAGTGAAACCCACTTCCTTCATACGCTCTACAACTGCTTGCAACTTCTCATACTGTCCAGCTTTTGCATACTCTGTCAGCAAAAGATCATAGGTAGTGTAAGCAAGCTTGTACACGTCCTTTATTCGATTCAGAAATAATCCAAGCCTGTTGTAGGCCTTATGACGAAAATAGCAGCTTATAATCGCTTCCACAACTTTGGGGCATGAGAAAATCGCCCCATTTTGTAACATTCTTCCCACAGAAAACTCCACATCATCCAATTCGCCAGACAAAGCATAGGCTTTTACTATTTTGTTGTGTATTTCTGATATAAGCTGTGAATTCTCCAATGTTTTCACCATAGCCAAAACATCTTCCATATCTGCCACTCTCCGGAGCTTAGCATACACCTGAAACATATTGCGTACAATATTTTCATTCACGGTCCACCCTTCTTCTATCATGAATTTAAAAGTTTCTTTCATTCTGTCTATAAGACCCTTCTTGCAAAACCCCTCCATTACAGCCTCCAACGTAGCCATGCTCGGTGTCACACCGCAGGATATCATTTCTTTGAAAGATAAATCCATCAGATCATACCTATCAGCTCTCATGAAACCCACAATCAGGTACTTGAAAGTATCCGCATTTGGCGAAAATCCAGTTCGTTTACAAGCTTCATGCCATGTCTGCAAATTGTGGGGATCACCCAAGTGAGAGTAAATGGATATAATTGTATTGTATGTCACCAGGGTGGGTCGGCAGTCCTCTGTTCTCTCCATGACCTCAAACAGACTAAGAGCCCTAGCAATCCGATTGGAAAATCCATATGCATAAATGAGGGAGTTAAATACTGTGGCATTGGGTTTGATCTGTTGCAGCTCCATTAAACTGAAAGCCTTAACAGCTAATTGGATATTGTTTACCCTTCCTGCTAAACAAATCTGTCTGGCCCACTCTCTTGGATCTCGGTTTGATTCTTTCAAAAGCTTCTCCATTTTCCACTCTAAAACCTGTCAAGGTCCTAACCATCAGTTAAATCAGTTCCAATATTTATCTGAAAATTTGTGACTTTGTCTGTGTGCTTACATAAACATGCACACATGGATTTGTATGTATGTTCTGTAGTGAAAATATCAGCAGACATTTCCAAGGAAAGACAGAGTGGACATGGGGCAAACCCGTACCTGGTGAACTCTGTTGGATGAGGTGGAAGCTGATGATTTGAGAGCCTTGAGCAGCGGTTCCCAGAACAAAGTGTCACTCCTGAGCGTGAGATTTCCTTGCTGATCCAACACCGATTTGATATCTCTATCGTCACAATCCACGAGTTTGGTGAAGAGGATATTGACGAGCGAGCTTCCATTGGCGTTCTGAGGGCGAGGAGGAACATGAAGCATCGATCGCCAAATATGAAAGAACCCATCTGGTGCTCGGAAGATAGAAATCGGTTTCAGAAAATGGTGGGAAGCACCAATGAGTGTTCTTGCCATGGATTTAAGGGAACGCTGTCTCTCAGGTATATATCATGCGGTGCCTTTTATAGTTTATGGTGAAATTGCTCTAAACGAGTTGGCAAAGAGGAGAAAAGCGACATACGGGTTCTTTTTCCCCCAACTTCCACTTGTTTTCCATTCCGTGAGTGACAATCGTTTTATTATTCATTTTGGTGTATTTCTTTTGATGGTACAGTTTTTTAATTTTTATGCTCCTTATTACTTATATTATTTTTTTATAGATAATTATTACTTTTTGTTATTTTTTCATAATTATTTATAAATAATTATGAGAGATTTTATTGGGTAATGTAGAGGTGATGGCATCTTCATGATTTGAGTTTTATATGGGTGGTGGAGAGGTGTTACTCGTCATATATATCTTGTGGTATGTTGTTAATTGTTTTTCTTTAGAGGTACAAAGTGATGATATAGAGGGTTAAGTGGCAATTGCTAGGGCAAGGCATCAATCATTTCAACATTTACGGGTTGCATTGGTCCTTATTCTCTGGTTTTAGCAGTTTGCGAGCATCATCTGAGGTCATGTTTGAAGGTTGTGTCTCAGGGAGAATGTGCTAGGGCAATGAAAATAGAGGAAGCTCAACTAATTATCGTACTTCACATTGCTTGTTCTTGGCTTAATAGGTCTAGAGTCGCTACTTCACAATCACATTATCCAAAGTGATCCGTAAAATGTCGTGGATATTAAACTGGATAGTTCGTCATAACAGATCTGATAAGAGAATTTAGATACCCATATGCACAAAAAATTGGATCACCGCCATGACCTAGGGTTTGGTGGCTTTTGAGCAGGCTGCCCTTGGCAGACCTTCTTCCCCAGACTTGGGGCCTTTCACATTCTTGTAGCGCAGATAGGCTCCCTCGTGACAGACAACAGCGAGGGGACGTTTATTCCCCCCTCCTCTGGTTCGCCTTCCATTGGAGCGACGACAGGGGATGACAGCGAACGTCAACAAAACTCTTGCCCGCTTCCTGACCTAATTGGGGCGTCTCCCACAGCGAAACCGCCATCAGCAGAACTAAAGAAGCAGCAACAGTCACCTCCTCCACGTGCATACCCAAGGCCACTACAAGAACCAAGATCGAGCTCCCAGCTCATCAAATCAACGAAAAAATCCAATACATGAAAGACCATGCACTCATAGGCAAGTTCATGGGTTTTTGGCAAACAAAAAAAGCCCTCCTAGTGTGGATCGCCTCCAAATGGAAGCCCAAGGGCCACATCGATCTATAGCTATGTGCCAAGGGCTTCTTCAACGTGATCTTCACTTGCATTGAAGACAAAAATCATATCATGGACGGCGGACCATACTTTTTTAACTTCACGGGTCTATACATGCGCAACTGGGTCGAACGCTTCAACCGGAACAAGCAAGATTTCACTTGGGCTCCAGTCTAGGTCAGGCTCTACACCCTTCCCCAAGACTATTGGGACGAGCTAACCCTTCGAGACATCGATAATGCTCTTGGAGAATTCATTAAAATTGCGGAGGAGACAAAGATCAACAAACACGCAGCCTACGCAAGGATATGCGTCTCCATGAACATTGCAGAGTCTCTCCCTGATGAGGTAAGCTAGCCCCATGATGATTATGAATGGATCCAAACAGTAGATTATGAACATGTACCATTTAGATGTCGGAAATGTCACCAACACGGGCACCTATTCATAGATTTCCCCCTAAACCAAAGAGCTACTCCGAATAACGACTTAACAAACAAAGACACCGAAGGGTTCACGAAAGTCATTGGAAGGAAAAGGCACACCAGGAAGTCAAACACGATCCAGAACAAAAGAGCTCCAGCATCAAGCAACAGCTTTGACGCCCTATCTCAGCTGAATGAGAATTAGAATGAACCTCCAAGAGACTGAAGGCGACCTTCGCAGGAGAATCCCCAGACCTCGAAGACTCGACAAACCAAAATCCAACCGGAAGCCTTTTTGATTCTCCAGTCCTCTATGCACTTGGGAAAAAAGAAGAAGGTAAAAGCGCAGTGTTGGACTCAATCCTAGGAAGAAGAACCAGAGGGCATTGACTACGGGACCTCGATCTCATGGGGTTGGAAGATGCATGCAAGCGGAAAGAATTTCTCTCAATTCCATCGCACTAGATCCATAAATTAGAGGAATTCCTTACTAGAGATCAACAGATTCCATCCCTTGGCATTCAAGGAGGTACGCTCCTAAACACCAAAGTCATCCTGAAAGAATATTGAAAACGAGGAAGAAAATTTGATTTGCAACGAACGGTTATGATGGGCAAAGAGCTAGTAGAATCAGGGAGATGCCCCAAGTTGACCAGGTTCTACTCTATAGTTACCAACCCCCCTCAATGAAGATCATTTCATGGAATATTAGAGGGCTAAATAGTCCCTCCAAACACATGTTAATCAAGAAAAGAATTACTGAGGAAAACCCCACAATCTTCTTTATGCAAGAAACCAAATGCTCCAGCTCCACTCTAGACACAATATTCCAAAGACTTTGGAAAGGCTGCAACACCCTAGCGATAGACGCTAATGGGGCTTCGGGAGGCCTAGCAATCATCTGGAATCCTCACTTCATTACCCTAAAGAACAGTCAGGCCAATCGACACTTCATTCAAGCTACCCTTTACTTGATTGGAACTAACATTCATGGACATCACACGAATGTCTACTTCCCCCATCCACTCCAATAAAAAACAGAGCTCCTTGACAGCATAACAGATCTCAACAACCAACGAACTCACCCACTCTAGTTGATTGGAGGAGACTTCAACATGATCACAACCCTTCAGGAAAAAAAAGGAGGAAGACCTCACCTTGAAATGGACAGCACCAAATTCAAGAATTTCATCCACGACAATCATTTTATAGATCTTCAAATATCCAATGGCGTCTTCACTTGGAATAATAGAAGAGGTGGATCTCGTCAAATCGCTTCTAGACTGGACCGCTTCCTCATCATGGAAGACTTCATTCACCTAGGAGGAGAACTCACAACCACCATCATCTCAGCCTCTTGCTCAAACCATTGGCTAATCTAACTCCAATGGCTCAGACCGTGTACAGCCACCCCAAAACCTTTTCGCTTTGAACACTTTTGGCTCAAACATCCAGGGTTCAAAGTTCTTATATCGGAGTGGTGGGCTTCCCTCACACCACCCTTGGGCACAAAAATGTATAGTTCCAGCAAAAGTTGAAGATCCTCCAGGGGAAACTGAAATTGTGGAACAAGACCACCTTTGACAACAACTTCAAAGACCAAAGAGGTATGGAAGAGAAAATGAAGCAGCTCCAACAAAAATCTTATCAGAAGGAATATCAACAGACTCAGAGACCAAGGAAAAGTCACTAACAACCCAACTGGAAGAGAGAAGAAGCCAATAAGAGATCATGTAGAAATAGAAATCTCGGATATGTTGGCTTAAGGATGGAGAAAGAAACAAAAAAAAAATTCATTGCTCCACCATCCAGTACAGGATGAAAAACAGAATCACAGTCCTCAAAAATCAAAATGGGGAGCGTATGGAAAAACACGAGGACATCATTGAGGAACGGTTCAATCACTTAAAGGAAATCCTCAAAGAACCCAACATCCAACGACAGGAGGCCATTGGAAAAATCACACAGCACATCCCAAAATTGGTCAATGAGGATCACATCAAGATGTTGCTTAAAGCCACAATGATGTTAGAGGTTGAACAAGTGGTTTTCTAATTAAAAGAAGGGAAAGACCCCAGATCATATGGATTCACCACCAACTTCTTCCATTTCTTCTAGGACACTATCAAACAGGAATTCTGGGGCATAGTAGAGGAATCACGCAACACCCACTGGATTCTACCAACTCTCAATGCAAAATTCCTCACTCTCATCCCAAAGGAAGACAATGTTTCTTCTCCAAGTAAGTACAGACCCATAGCACTCTACAACGCAATTTACAAAATCATTTCCAAAGTTATAGCTAATAGATTGAAGCAACTTCTTCCCATGCTCGTCTCTCCGGAGCAAACTAGCTATGTTGAGGGTAGGCAGATCCTTGATGGAATCATCCTAACCCATGAGGTCATACACTCCTTAAAAACCTCAAAAAAATCGGGCATGCTCCTCAAAATTGACCTATCCGAGGCCTTTGACAAGCTCAGCTGGAACTACATAAAGAAAATCCTACTAGCCTTTGGCTTCAGCCAAATTTGGGTCTGTTGGATCATGAGCTTGATATCCTCTCCCTTTATCTCTATTCTTGCCAATGGCATCCCCTCGACAACATTCAACCCCTCTAGAGGTATAAGGCAAGGGGACCCTCTCTCGCCCTTTCTCTTTGTTCTTATGGCCGAGGGCCTAGGCCGCCTAATAAAGAGCTCTATCTGATCGCATAACCTTCAGGGAATTCCTCTACACAATCTTCCCCCCCATTTCCCTTCGGAAATTTGTGGATGACAATATGATCGTGGGGCACCCCTCTGTACAGGAAGCTCGCACCCTCAGAACCCTTCTTGATTGTTTCTCTAAAGCCTCTGGCACTACTGTAGCCTCTGGCACTACTGTCGACCTTGAAAAATCTCAAATCTTCTTTTTCAATACGCCTCTTATCACCCATTGCAACATAGCTCGCATCATGGGCTTCACCATAGCCTCTTTGTCATCCAAATACCTGGAAGATCCTCTCACAGACTTAATTGTCAAACACTCTTCCTGGAGAGAGTTGTTGGACAGAATGAAGACTAAATTGTCCAACTGGACCTATCGCTCCCTCAACATTGTCGGATGTTTGGTTCTCATCAAATGTGTACTTCAGTCCCTACCCATATACCTCTTTTTTGTTCTAGCAACACCAAAATGAATCCTCAAAGCCATTCACAATCTGCAAAGAACCTTCCTTTGGGGGGGATTCAAAGACAAGAACAAATGGGTGCTAGTCAAATGGAAAGAGGTTTGTACTTCGAAAGTGCAGGGAGGACTAGGACTCAGAGGTCCAGCACATAGAAACAGCATCATGGGCGCCAGTATATGGTGGAAATGGGTATCGAACCCTCACATATTGTGGGCCACCCAATGGGTTGCCAAATATGCAGGAAACTAGCCCATGGAGGAACTAATTAGATTCAACATCGCTCCTGGAGGATCCCAAATCTGGAATCCAACCAGTCAACAAAAAATTTGATCCGAACCCAGAGCTTCTGGGGACTGTGCATTGGAACTCAAGCTAGATTTTGGGAGGATTCATGGCAGAAAATGCCCAGTCTATCCTCAGTCTTCCCTTGACCCCTCTAGAGCATAGTCCTACAGGTAAGAGAACAAAATTGCGTCCAAGACTTTTGGACCAATGAAACAATTCAAGGTTATAGGACTTGGTTGCACACAGATAGATGACAGGCAGACTGGGGCAATGAACATCACAGAGATATTTGGGAGGAATTAACAAAAAAAAGAAGAATCAGAACTCAGCATGGGCCAAACATTCTTCGTTGGGGCTGTTGTATCTCAAGAAACAATCCCTTGGTTGTGGTAAGGAATTAGTGTTCAAGACATTTTAGAAATGTATGTCACAAAATTAGAATATCAGATGGTCTTTGTTTAACACCTTTGGAAATTAATTATTAATACCCTCAATAATCTGATATAATGAAAGTCTTCAAAATGCCATTAACTATTGCTATTAATTGAAATGGAAAGAAGAACTGAAAGGGAAACTCAAAATGATATGTTGAGGAACAAAATATATCATTTTAAATCTCAGAAGAAACTTTATATAGACATGATAGTTGGAGTGAAGGAGCGCACATTAAGAATGTTTAACTCTTACTTACAGATGTAAAAAGAGACCTGAAACTACATTACTCCACCTCATTCATAGAAGAATAAACACATGACGAAACTGGAAAGATGAATCAACATCAACATGTGCAAGAAACTTGATCTTCTTTCATTAATTTTTCAGAAAATTTAGTACAAAATTTACAGTCGTCCAGAGGTCCAAAACTCGTAACCCTCCTCTTTCTTTCTCATTTCTTTAAATACAATACAAATTAGTTGGTAACTACTGGAACTAACTGTAATTGTTCGAACTACCTAGAACTACATAGACTACCTATTACATGGAAACTAAAAACTTCAGTACAATATTGATCTTTTAACAAAAAGATAATTAAAACTAAAGCTTTAATCTATTTGTTAAATCTGGACTTGATTGTCTGCCACTGCGTTCCCCGGATTTGTTAACATGCCCTTCCGAGATGCTGAGGTGTCAACTGGTGAATCAGTCATCCATGCTCTGCACTTCTTCCATATTTCAATGTTGGTCTTGGGAGAATTGATAAACTTATGATATTCTATTATCAAGGCAGTGATTCTGTTGAATGTAGGTCATTCTGTGAACAAAATCTTCACCATCCAAAGTAATTGAAAATGCCTCTATAAGAAATTAA
The DNA here is from genome assembly GCA_034641835.2 of Pinus albicaulis. Classification (NCBI taxonomy): domain Eukaryota; kingdom Viridiplantae; phylum Streptophyta; class Pinopsida; order Pinales; family Pinaceae; genus Pinus; species Pinus albicaulis. The sequence continues at coordinate 1,136,195,885 of CM076580.1, forward strand.
CAACTGTAGCTCCTTTCAGGATTGTTGTTTTCTCATGTGTGTTATCAATCTTACTCTTTGCTAGCACTAACGGTGGCTCATAAGAATCCCATGATAAAAGACTGCCTTTGAGATCCCAGCATGAAGGCAATCCTGCTCTGGCCCTTTTGTCAAATATGTTATCAAATCTATTTACAACTTGTTTATTTTCTGCCAATTTCTTCTCTGCTGACTTCCTGCAAGCATTTTTTACAATCAACTTATTAATCTCTAGAACACACAATGTCCTATCTTTAATCTCATTCTCCTCCAACTCTTGATCTGTCTTTGAATTGATGAAATCAATGAATTTCTTTGCCCATAAACATATGTTAAGAGTCTTATGCTTGTCTGCCATAACCAATTCCTCTAAATCTCTGATAATTCTCTTTTCCTCTGACACTATTTTCAAGGACTCCCAAGTTGTTTTCATGGCTTCAATAATTTCATTCCATACAATGTCTTTTTCTTGAATCAGAGTTATATTTCCTTTCAGCTTTTCCTTTAGACTCTTGATTTCATTATTGGTTGTCTGGCAATCTGATTTGTACTTATTGATTTCTCCATGTTTGGCCTGCATTATCTTCATCGTTGTCTCTAACTCTCTCTGAGTCTTCTTGAGATCATTTTCTACCATCTTCAACTCTGTGCTCAACTGGGATAATATTGATGTTGGATCGTTCCAGATGGCATGACTATGGTGAAAGAATGAGAATCAATTTGACTTTCCAAAGTAAGTACAGACTCCTTTAAACTTAGAAACCTCTTCCTCTTTCTGCAACAGCTACTGTAAGAGGCTCTCTTTTTCATTCTCAACCTCTGCTACCTCTGCTTCCATTGAGTGTTCTCCAGTAGGCAACTTTAACTTCTTCTTCAACACATTTATTTCTGACTCAACACTTTGTAACAACTTCTATACAGTTGATTTATCATTAGGATCCACTCCAATCTTTACAATTATCTTCTTCAACTCTTCATTCTGAGTTGAAAGAGTTCTGGAATTAGATTTTTCCAATTTTAACTGCTTGATCACTTTCCCTAGCATTTGTTTAGCCTTTTGAGCAGCTGCACTAGTTTTAGTTAGATCATTAACAATTATTTGGCATGTCTGCATATGTAAATTAATTTTATCAAGCAAAGGGATTTTCTTCACATCAACAGTCAAATTAACAGTTTTAAAACTACTTGATGACCCTATTGTCATTTCAGATGGGTGAGAAAAAGAAACCTTAAACTGGTTCCTTTCCAAGTCCATGGTAGTCAATAATCTAGCATGATTAGGAGTGATCTGATATTCAACTTGCGCTTCCATATTATCTTTCATCTTTTGATTCCTCTATGCAATTTGAGAAAAAACTTGCTTGATGAAAGGGACTTGATCTTGAACATCTCCATGTCTTATTGGTGAAGCTGGTACATTTTGATCATCTCTTGATTGAAGGAGGACACCGGGTTGAGTGCTTGATATTTCTTCAGTCAGTCTAGCCCTCTTCTTAGCTCTTTGTTCTTCATCTTCAGAATCAACAACTACCTTTGCTCAACTTTTCGGAAATAATGGGAGTATGTATGCTGGAACTAATAGAGTATGCAAAACTTTTATTAACCAACTTTTCTATTTCAGGCTACTGTCATGAATGAAAGCAGAATAACCATTTTCAACCCTTCCGTTAGAGATTACCTTATGAGGGTCATAGGCCCATTTCTTACCTAGCAACAAGTGCATGCCTTCTAACATACTGCTAGCTTCATTTGATGCTTGTCTCATATTCACTATGAATGGGCCCACAGAGATAGGCAGTTTAAACAAATGACCCTTCTTCATTGGAACAAAATGTAATTGACCTACATTCAGGCTCTTTCTAATAAATTTCAATGCAAACAACCTCATGGGGACAAAAATTGGCAATCTATAAGGTTATATCCGAGCTCCATATAATCTAATTTCTGAATAATCTTTATATACAAACCAATCCCCAAATTTACAATTAGTGCTTAATTGAAGAAACTCCTGAGCTTTTGGCAAGAAACATGGAGGTGGAACCCCATTCAAAACCTTATAAGCAATTTTCATAAAATAGGTAGCAAAATCAAACACCCCTCCCTCATCTGGTTCATTTCTTATTGTATTAGTCCATAAAACTACTCACTATCCTTTCTTATTTGCATCCATTATGTTCAACCCCAAATGTAAAAATTCTTCTACATTTTGATATAAAAATAGATAAGTGATAAATGAAGGGAAACTGAAGGTCCCTGTAAGGGACAAGCTCATGAGTTGAGTATTAACAGCCTCTTGCCAGTAAGAGGGAATATCCAACACCACTTTAGGCTTCATCATCATAGCAAACAATCCCAACACTGATCTGTCAATTTGAGCAGCATCTTCTTTTCCAAGTATTTTTTATAGAGACTGTAACACTGACCTGGCTTTTGCATCAAAAATCTCCAATGGAAATTCTTTATCATTAGATGAAAATTTCTTTGTATCCAGCTTCAAAAAGAAAATGACCTGGGTAAACTCCCGTCCTGCAAGATTATCATAGAATGCTACCAATGATTTAACAGTGAATTGGACATAAGACTCTAACACAGGGTAACACAGGGCTTGACGAATTAACTGGGTTGTAACTTGAAGGACATTTTCCCCTAAGTAATTCATCACAAAACATTTACCAGGATACAGTGCAGACACTAACCAATGTACAAATTCGGGAAAAAGATGTGTTTTGGGAATGCATGTAGACAGAACACCACCATGGCTGAATAGATGGGGAAACTTTTCTCATTCAATAGAACTTGTTGATAGAAAGGCAAATTCTCAATGGTGTAGATGGTATATCTAATATCTTGCTCAGTATCCATGAGAGGGGTATGGTTGGAAGAGTTGGTGTTGTTGAGGTAAATCCCCTCTGCGGACAGAGGCAATCCCACTAGCCCTAGAGTGGGTCTAGCCACAAATGAAACAAGCTATAATATTGATTCCTGGTTAACGAATGGCCAGAGATTCGATAGATGACTTACCGGAGGTCCTACGCTGTTGTTGTCGTCGGAAAGAGTGGCTACCTCTCGTTCCTGGTTTGATAGATCACGGTCCGTTCGCTTTCACACTCGAAAACCTGCACACACACAAGAAACAACGACGATATACAACATACTAATTCACATTCGTAACTATCAGTTAGTCGAAGAGGACTAAATCAATTACATTAGATAGTCAACATAACACAATGATGGAACCAACACCATAGTCGAGTATATTAATAAATGAAAGGAAGAGTAAAACCAAGCTTCGACGTTATGGTCTCCTCCAACAGGGTTCAAGCAGAGCGCGTCTCACAAAGGCTCGTCAGGAATTCAGATGAGACTCCCTCTGTGGAATTCTCCTTGGTTTTATCTTCTCAATAGAAATTACTCAGCTTTAGTATCTCTTCTCCAAGTTCATCTCCTTGGCTATATGTTCAGCTAGCTTTCATAAAGGGAGAAGGCCTGTTTATATAGAGGAGAGGGAGAGGTTAGTATCCCTATAATTATGGAAGGGAGACCTATCTTCAAGGAGTGTTCCATGGGAGGTGGAAACCACTACCTAAAGAGGGAGATCCGTGGCTGATCAACTTAACCACTTCCAGTGATTCATCCCTGAGGTGGTTAGAAGGAAACTTCTGCCTCTATTTGTTAAAAAACATTCCTAAAACAGCTAGCGCTAGCACTACACCGAGACAGGGCGCCAGGTGGCGCGGGCTTTAGTGTAAATTTACCACATTGGCGCGAGGGGTGAACTGGCTACCAATGCCAAGGCCAAAACATAGGTTTTTGTGTGCTTTTTGAGGAAATGTCCAACAGGAGAAATGATGTCCTTATGTAGAAGGATGTAAAGAAGGTGTTTGCAAAGTATGACACTGCTCACAGGTCACGGGAATGACCCTCCAATATGCGGGGTGAGGGATTGTAGGGATGGTGACAAAATGTTGCGTAACAGATTCCCCCTAAAGCATGAGGTCCGAGATAGAGGGAGGGGTGAAATGCTTTATGAGAATGCGTTCGACCCAAACACTGCTGTCAGAAAAACCTGCAAGTACTAATACAACTGATATTCTTGATACATGACATGTGGCATGGGTGTAGCCATCCATAATAGAGTACATAAAAAGCGAGATCCAAGGTATAGACGCAACCATCTGGAAATAAGGATCAACAAATATACTCAGGTATGGTCGCAGCCATCCAGCAATAAGGATCAACAAATAGACTCAGGTATGGTCGCATCCATCCAATCAGAAGAGTCATGTAATAAGCCATAGTAATCCACAAAGGACCTGCAGCCTGGATTTCATCAGACAAAACCCAAGGTCTTGCGCTCCATCTCGACCCAAACAAAGTACAAATTCGAGCATGAAAATATGTGAGCTGAAGTCGAACATGCAAGAAAATCAACTGATTACTAGCCAATGATGAAAGTCGTTAACAGATGCGAGAGAAACCACCAATAATGACAATGGCTCTCAAGGTACGAAAGGTACAATCCACGGAATGTGAACAATGATCTGACGTCGAACACCCGCAGAGTCAGTCGATCGAAGGCCAATGATGTGGACCTTGCGTCAAATGTGAAGAACCTTCCATTGAGGCATGTAGGCTCCAAGGTACTTGAAGGGAGTCTCTAGATCAGATTCCTGGATGATGAGCTGGAGTCGATAGGAAGTGACCTGATCGAAGGTGGGCCATGATGTTTCCCACATCATCGACACGAGACAGAGGGATATAGTGTTTGTGAATCAATACCAACAAAGAATCAGAGGGAGGTTGAAAACTTCAGAGGCAAACTTCTCTTGAACATATCGGTGGCATGACACTGGATTTGGAAGTATTTGACATCAAGGGATCTGAGGTCATGGAAATGTGGGAAAGAGCAGATGAGAGGTCAAAAGAGATTACCCAAATCCATGGAGGCAAACACACAACGAAGTGAGACGTCCCCAACCCGACACGAATGTAGACAAGTGCCATGTTCAAGAGCGACATACTGCCAACATGACTACAATCTGGTTCCATTTTCCCCCACCATTTCTGGCGAGTACCCCAATTATTTTTGAAAACAAGCTTGAAGGGGATAGCATATGCTTGCGATGTAAGTTTGTCCTTCAGACAAATCCATCCTAGTACATTTTACGAGCCCTAGGAAGGAGGAACTCGAGTAACGTCATAACGATGAGGTCCGATGTCTTCAATTTTTAACGAGTCTGATAAAGGGAGAACTCGACATATTTTCATGTTTAGAAAGTTTGAAAAGAAAGCGGAAAAGAAAACTGCAGCAAGGCCCTTTTCGTAAATAGTCTCTCAGATCTGAAAAGGTAGAAAACTGTGTCTGAGAGAACCTCTTAGTCGCAATAGGCTAAGGTATTCCTTTTTCATAAATAATCTATCCCAGCCTGAAAAATGGGTAAACGTATACTGGGTAGATATCGTTTCGCAGCCATTTTAACGAGTTCAAAATGACAAGCGTCTCGACAATCTTTTCAGTTTTAGAGAGTCAGAAAAGAGTTGAAAGATGACTCTAGTAGTGACTTTTTCGTGTTTTTACCGAGTCCGAAAAAGTATAAAATATAACTCGTTACTTCGTCATAACCATGTGAAAAACCTGTTGCTGCACAAGAGACACGTGTAAAACCCATTTCTTGAAAATAATATGATAAAATAGTCGACAAATATGTTTTAAAACCTAATTTAAGATCTTGAAAAGTTATAAAATGCCATAAGTGGTAAAAATTTACTTTTCACTTTTACCTCTTTTGGAGCAACAGTGACCCATTGTGCTTTGCGATCTTGCGGTGACGACTGCGAGTGATCCAGTGAACCAATCTTGATTCCGTTAGTCTCAGGTAAGAGCCGACACAATTTCCCATATTTTAAGCTAAATTTCATTCCCTGCACTCGCCATTTTGATTTCCTAGGAGGGGATTTATCAAAAACTAGGGCATCGCGGTTGGTGTAGGTTTCGGGCATGGACCCATGCCAATCGCCCACTTCTTCGCGACTGTTAGAGAAACAGTCGCGTCAACCGCGTAACCTAAAAATCTGCATTAATATAAGGAAAATGCAGTCAGTTGTTTGCAAATTTCAATGCCCAAGTAGACTAACAATGCTCATATGAACAATGTGTGTAGGTACCAAGCAGAAAGAATGGTGATTGAGTGGAAATAGAGAGAACACAGTGAAGAAGATGAACTTACCATGGAGAATGACCGATGCATGGACGCCCTCAGAGATTGTGGGCTAAAGAAATTCTTCCTGACACCGTGCCTCTGGGCTCAGCTAGAATTGCTTCTGTATTTAATAAGCATCTGGGATGAAGACCAAGAAAAGTTCGTGCTTTGAGATCAGGAACTTGAAATTGAAGTTTTTGATGTATATTTTATCACAGGATTGTCGCGCAAGGGTGCAGTCCCTATCATGACCGGTACCTATCCTACCATGGAGATCATGGTGATGGTGATTGACAGGGTGTGCCGAGGGGCACGGAAAGGATAAAAGAGCGGAAAGGTTGACATCCAAACCATCCCAAATTTGGCACTAAAAGTAGTGCTGCACACTATCACGCGGGCTGCAGGATCGCAAGCACTGCATGAACGAAGACACAACTGCTTCTTGTCGTAGACTGCCTAACCCCGATCCTCTACAACTGGGCAGAGGCCGTGACTATAAACATGAAGCGGTAACTAACCAAGTGCAAGAAGGGAAAACTGAAACAGTTTGGGTATGGATCAATTTTGGTATCGTTCTTCTTGGAACGACTACCGATATTCCAGTGCCAGGAGGTCATTGTCTTGATGCCACCACCCAGAGAACCACGAATGGCCCGATGGGCTGCGTTGATGCCCAGAGCAGGGGGCAGCCAACAGATGTCTTGGAGGCCGGAATTCTTCGATTGGCTTCGCCGACAACTGATTGTCGTGGAGGATTGGCCCTGCTCGGGTACATACTTCACCGGTGATCCAGACCTCCCGCTCCCGGAGGGAGAGGATTAGGACGAAGAGCTAGATGAGACTCATTTTTTATTTTCATGAGTTTATGATTTTTTTGGTATATATGCATGTTTTGATAGTTAATCTTATATGTATGCAGATGTTGACCCAGAGCGACCTGCAGGTATGTCTCCAATAGCGAGGCGAACTCCTCGCGATTTTGATCCTCATGGTGAGGGCAGCGAGGAGGAGATAGTACAAAACCTAGAGGGGATCACCTGTGGGATTCCGGACTACGCTCGCTTTGATGATGTTCCTCGAGCCTATCAGAGGCATACCGTAGGGGTGCCGAGTCGTATCCACCGTTTGCTGAGGCGGTTGGTACGGGCGGTGACATGCTATCATGAACACCACGTTGATTAGGCACCTAGGCTTTTATTTCCACACATTTTGAGAGACATGTTGTCTTGAGATGTAACTGAAACATACATATATATTTTTTGGGTTTTAATGATGCACACGTTGCAAACAATCGATATATATACATCTATTTTCTACATGGGTCTATTTACATATGATGATGTTTTATAAATTGTGCAAATGTCTATCTAGCACAATGTTAGCTATTGCATCAGTTAATGTATTCATTCTTCTTGGTATATGTTGATATGTGATGAAATCAAAATGTCTTTCAAGCAAACGAATACGCAAATACAACCTCAAAATGCATGGGTTTCGAATCGAATAATGACCGTTAAGTTGAAGAAGAACAAGCTGCGAATCTAGATTTACAAGCAATGCGCGTATGCCGAGGTTAACTGCCTTGGTTAATAGTTCCAAAACAACACTATATTCAGCAACATTGTTTGTAGTAGGTCCTAGACAAATACCTTGTAGGTTAATCAACTCACCAACAGGATTATAAATTACCCAGGCTGCTGAAGACAAGTACCTGGTACTATGGGAAGCACCATCTGTGAAACTGACATAAGGGGTAATAGACATCTGCATAACAAACAAGACCCAATAAGCAGAAAAAGCTTACAAAGCACATCAAACCAAAGCATGCACAAAAATGAAAAGAATCACCTATGTACACATATCATGCATGAATGACTCAAGCATAATACTTTTTCAGGTACAACCCATTTTTGGGTTGTGCTAAGGGATAACCTTCATAATCAATCAGCTCATAAGCCCCATTCTATAACACATGTTTGACAATGTAGGGCCCATGCCACATTGGTTGGAATTTACCTGCCCCCATCTTGTCATGAGCTTGGTCGTACAGGAGAACGAGGTTGCCTTCGATAAAATAATGAGGGGAAATTGTTTGGTCAAAATGAGCTTTGACTCGCTTTTTCTGTACTTTGATGACCAAAACAGCTAAGCGACGAGTTTCATCCAATATCTATAAATAGAGGAGACGCTCTTCTTCAGGTGAATTATTAGGCAGTAATTCCATAGCTAATTTGAGTGAAGAGATTTCACATTCAATCGAAAGAGTAGCTTCCAGACTGTACACCAACTGAAACAGGGTGAATCCAGTTGCACTCTTAATCGACGTTCGGTAAGCCCATAGAGCTTAAAACAACATGAGATGCCAATTTGATTTATGGATCCCAATTGTTCGTTGAAGCATTGTAATAAGAACTTTGTTTACGGCTTCAACTTGGCCATTAGCTTGAGGGTAATAAGGCGTTGAGCTGTCGTGACGCAGACCCAACTTAGATGTCAGCTCTGCCATCATATAGTCTCGAAAATGTGAACCATGATCGGTAACGATGGCTTGAGGGACACCAAACCGAGTAATAATATGATTGAATATGAATTGCGCTGTTGTCTTACTGTCCGCAGCCAGTGTAAGCATTGCTTCGGCTCATTTTGTAAAATAATCGATGGCGACGATAATATAGGCATGCCCCCTGGCCGAGCGAGGGTTACACGTCATAAAATCAATGCCCCATTTGGAAAAAGGACCAATGGTAATGATAGGGTGTAAAGGAACAGGTGGCGCATGCATCTTGCGTTGATATATCTGGCACACATGGCATTTGCGTACTGCGATAATGCAGACTTTAAAAATGGATGGCCAGAAATAGCCAGCACGAAGGATCTTCTGTGTGGTGGCATAACCAGACATGTGACCACCACACGCGCCACTGTGGCAGTCATTTAAAACTTTCTCAGCTTCCTCGAGGGTCAGACATCGGCGGAGTACGGAATCAACTCCAACACGATAGAGAGTATCTTCGATAATATGATAAGGTTGCGACTGGTGCCAAATGCAGCGTCGGGCATCTTTCGTCAACTCAGACCTAAAAGTATAAGTCTGGAGATACATGATAATATCACCATACCATGTATCGAGGGTGCTAATCAAGAAAAGAGTTTCATTCGGAATATGATCCTCGGAATAAGAAGGAGCAGAGTCGACGGGGAGAGAACAATTCAAATCAACGAAAACGAGTGATTTCTTTGATTTGGGGGTGGTAAAATCAAAATCAAAATCATGGAGGATAATGATCCACTTCAAGTATTTTCCCCCTAGCAACTGTAGAGATAGAATATAGGTCATGGGGTTACAATCAGAAATCACGGTCATCGTGCTTAAAAGGATATAATGATGAAAACGTTGGATGGCCTGGACCGCAGCCAGCGCTAACTTCTCGACATGCGCATAATTCATTTCAGTGTCAAGAAGGTTTCGAGACAAGTAATAAATAACATGTTTGTTACTGTCATCATCATCATGAACCAAAACCATGGCGATCGTACTGAAGGCGGCAGCTAGATAGAGGGTGAAATCACAATGATAATTAGGAGGACGTAATAGAGGAGCGTTGACAAGCAATGTCTTAAGTGTATCAAAATATTGTTGAGAAATCTCATCCCAACAAAAAGGGACGTCCTGCTTTAAAAGTCGTGTGAACCCTTTGGCTGCTTCGGTATAGTTCAGGATAAAACGGCGTAAGAAATTGGCTTTCCCTTGGAGACTCTGGAGCTAGTGTAATGAGGATGGAGAGGGGAGATTAACAATAGCCTCAACCTTAAGCGGATCAAGGCGAATTCCGTCTTTGGATACGATAAACCCTAAAATTCTACCGAAATCGACGCAAAAGATGCATTTATGCGAATTGAGCTTAATGTTGTAGCGTCTACAACGAATAAAGATTTGGCAGAGATGGTCTGGGTGGTCTTTTCGCGCAGCTGAATGATCCGGAAGGTCATCCAGGTATGGTTGAACAATATGACGAATATCGTGAAAGGCATAAGACATCGCGCGTTGGAACGTAGCCCCATCGTTATTCAAGCTGAAAGGGAGTTTCTTATACGCGAACGTTCCCCAGGGGCAGATAAAAGCGGTCTTGTGTTGATTGGATGGGAGAATGTTGATCTGATTATCGCAAAAAAATCCGTCCATAAGGGATAAAATCTTACTTCCCACACAATCGTCAATGATATGATCGATGAAAGGGGTGGGATAGTTATCCTTAGGGCAGGCCCGATTAATATCTCAATAGTCAACACTGACACGAATTTCTCCATGCTTCTTATCCATAGGAACAATGTTAGAAACCCACTCTGTCAGAGGAATCGGATAAATGAAACCCGCTTTAAGAAGTTTTTCAACTTCAGCTTTTATGGTGGCGGCTTTCCGAGGATGCACTGGACGAAGACACTGGCGAACAAGCTTTGCACCGGGGTAGGTGGGAATCTCGTGCACCCCAATACTGGGATCAATTCCACACTAGGCGAAAACATCACTGAATTCGCGAAAGAGGCTAGTGTCACTAGTACATTTGGGGGAAATTCCGACACTTGGTTCCGACGCTTTTGACCAAATGTCGGAAATTTCCCCAAATTTTTTCAATCTCGCTCGAAACCGTCGCTATACCGACGCTTAGAGAAAAGTGTCGCAATATCGACACTTAGACAAAGTGTCGCAATTGCGACGTTTGGAGGAAGACATCGCAATTGCGACACTATGCCCCAAAGCGTCGCTATTGCGACGACTGCCTCTATTGAGGAGGTAAATCCCCTCTGCGAACAGAGGCGATCCCTACTAGCCCAATAGGGGTCTAGCAACAATCACAAAATGTTACGACGCAAGTTTCTAGTTACGAATGAAAAGACCAAAGAGGGAAGCCTACCTGGAATCCAATGCTACGATCTGAAGAAGAGAGCATTCCCGTTCCTCAGCCTCGGCAGATCATGATCCTCCATGATCTCCGCGGATGGACACGTGCACATGCAAGAAACAAATAGATACAAGCATAAAATCCAGCATACGCAACTAAATATCAGTCAGAAAGGATACTACTCATATTAACATAATTGAAAACAGAGTGGAACCATAATCGTAATCATTCATTAAATAACAATCGAAAGAGATTACAACCAATGTTCTAACGTCGTGTTCTCCTTCGGATGGGTCTCCAGTCGTTCATGTCTCGCAAAGCTCGCCAGGGAAAGGAAAAACCTCTCCAGAGTCTCTCTTTGATAGTCTCCTTACTTGAGTCGGCCTTAAGGGAAGAAAGAGGGCTCTTACAGCACAAAGGCTCTTGGGAATTTGGAGATTCAAAGCTTAGGCACTTCAAGACTAGCTTGCTATGGAATTGAGCAGGCTTTTATAGATGGGGAAGGAGGGAGTTGGGATTCCTATTATTGTGGGATTGGCCTTCTCAACAAGGAAGGTTCCATGGGAGGTGGCAAACCACTTCCCTTCCATAGAACTCCCGCAGCCAAACCTCCCAACTCAAGATAGGCAATGGTTTCTGAGTTTGTTGAAACACAACTTCCGCCATCTTTATTTAAAAAACACTCCTTAAATTGGTTGGCGCGACTACTGCTCTGGGACAGAGCGCCAGTTGGCGCGGCCTCTTTGCAGGATTTTCCCCATTGGCGCGAGTGCTGAACTGTCTGCCCGCGCCAATGCAAAAAGGGATGTTTTTTATGATTTTTGCAAGGAGATGTCTTTAGGGAAAATGAAGCTCATGCTTAGAGGAATGCATTGATGATGTTTTCAAGGCATGACAATGTTCACAGGTCACAAAATGGGTCCTCCATTATGCGGGACGGGGAATGGTAGGGACGGTGACAAATTACTGTGTAACAGATGCCCCCTAAAGTATGAGGCCCGAGAGAGAGAGGGGTGAAATGCTTTACGAGAACATGTTCAACTGAAGGCCCGCCGTCGGAAAACCTGCGCAGAAAAGTACAACTGATATCTCAAATACATGATGTATATGTGGTATGGGCGCAGTCATCCAGCGAGGATCAAATAAATAGACTCAGGTATGGTCGCAGCCATCCAATCAATGAGTCATGTACATAATGATAATAATCCACAATCGCAGCCTGGATTACAACAGACACAATCCAGGGTCTTGCGCTCCATCTCGACCCAACAAAGTACAAGTTCAAGCATGTGAATATGTGAGCTGAAGTCGAACATGCAAGAACATCGTCCGATTACCAGCCAATGATGAAAGCTGTTAACAGACGCGAGAGAAACCACCAATAATGACAATGGTCCTCAAGGTACTACAGGTACAATCTACGGCGTGTGAATCAATGAGTTGGCGTCGAACACCCGCAGAATCACTCGATCGGAGGCCAATGATGAAAACCTCACGTCGAATGCGACGAACCTTCCATTGAGGCATGCAGGCTCCAAGGTACCATACAGGAGTCTCTAGATCAACTTCCTGGATAATGAGCTGAAGTCGACAGGAAGTGACCTTGATCGAAGGTGGGCCATAATGTTTCCCACATCATCGACACGAGACAGAGGAACATGATGTTTTTGTTGTGAATCAAGATCATATGAGAATCAGAGGAAGGTTGATATTTGCAGAGGTCAACTTCTCTTAAACATATAAACGGCACGACAATGGACTTGGCAGTATTTGACATCAACGGATCAGAGGTCATGGTGACGAGGCAATGAGCAGATGAGAGGTCAAAAGGGATTATCCAAACCCACGGAAGCAAAGTGAAGAAACGAGATGAGATGTCCCCAACCCGACACGAATGCAGACAAGTGCCATGTTCAAGAGCGACATACTGCCGACACGACAATGATGATGGTTCCATTTTTCCCCCACCATTTCTGGTGAGTACCCCAATTATTTTTGATAACAAGCTTGAAGGGGATAGCATATGCTTGTAATATAAATCCTCCCTTCGGGCGAATCCATCTGATGCATTTAACGAGTCCTAGGAAGGAGGAACTCGGAGAACGTCATTTCGGCGAGATCGATGTCATCAGGGTTTAACCAGTCTGACAAAGGAAGAACTCGGCATCTTTTCACGTTTAGAGAGTTTGAAAAGACAGCGGAAAAGAAGACTCCACAGGTCCCTTTTCGTGAATAGTTCCTCGGATCCGAAAAGGTAGAAAACAATATCCGAGAAAACCTCCTAGTCGCGATAGGCTAGGGTATTCCTTTTTCGTAATCAATCCATCCCAGCCCGAAAAAGGGGTAAACGTATACTGGGTAGATGTCGATTCGTGTCCAATTTAACGAGATCGAAATGACAAGGGCCTCGGCAATTTTTTCATGTTTAGAGAGTCAGAAAAGAGCTGAAAGATGACTCCAAAGTGACTTTTTCGTGTATTTACCGAGTCCGAAAAAGTATAAAATACAACTCGTTTCCATCGTTAAAGTCGCAAAAACCTGCTATTGCACATACCAAGCAAGCGTAAAACCCATTTTCGACATAACATATTAAAATATTTGATAAAAATGACTTTTTACAACTCATTTTATGTCAAAAAGTTATAAATATGCCAAATTGGTAAAAATAAAATTACATTTACTATTTACCTCGGTAAAAAGCAACAGTGATCCATTTGGAGCAGAAACTTCTGACGGCGATTGCGACAAATCCGGTTGACCATTCAGTTTCTTGTCTGCTACAGGTAAGAGGCGCTTCCCTGCTCTACATTTCCATCCATTTTTTAATAGTTTTGCCCTGTAAATCAGTCCTCTAGGGCCACTTTTGAAATTTTAGGGCCGCGCTCATTGGCACGGGTATCGGGCACAGACCCGCGCCAATGGGCTCTTTTATACAAAGGGCTCGCGCCACGTGGCGCGACTGTTCACAAAACAACCGCGCCAGCGGCCGAACCTAAAAATCTGCCTAAAAATTCGATATTTAAACCAAATTGCATGGAATTTTAGGCCTACCAGAGATCTAACTAAGGGTTTATGACCATATGAATGCAGGTAATCAAGAAAAATGGTGATTGAATGGAAAGAACGGGAGCATGGAGAAGAGGATGAACAAGCCATCCAAAGTGAGGCTTGCATGGATGCCCTCAGAAATTGTGGGTTGAAGAAGTTCTTCCTTACACCCTGTCTACGAGCTCAGCCCGAGCTCCTCCAGTATTTGATCAGTATTTGGGATGAACATGAACAAGTGTTCAGGTTGCGAGATCAGGTATTAGAGCTGGAGGTTTCTGATGTTTATTTTATCACCGGATTATCCCGCAGAGGTCCGATCCCTGTGTTGACTGGAAGCAGACCATCTGGGGAGAAGATGGAAGAAGTGATGGCACGAGTGTGCCGAGGAGCACAAATGGGATCAGGAAGCAAGAAGGTGGATATCCACACTATCCCTGATCTGGCATTGAGAGTTGTCCTACATACCATCACGCGGGTTGCAGGGTCGCAGGCACCGCACGAGGCCACAAAGGCCCAACTCCTGCTGGCCTCAGAATGCATGAGTCCCTTACTGTTCGACTGGGCAACAACAGTAACAATCAATATGAAAAGGCAGCTCACAAAATGCAAACAAGCTAAACTGAAACAGTTTGGTTATGGTTCCATACTGGTATCATTCATTCTGGAACGCTTACCAATCTTCCAGGGCCAAGGGGCCTCAGTAGCAGATCCGATACCACGAGAGCCAAGAATGGCTCGCTGGGCAGCATTAATGCCCAGAGCTGGAGGCGGCCAACAGATGTCCTGGAGGCCGGAGTTCTTTAGGTGGTTACAGCGCCAGCTGATTGTAGTGGAAGACTGGCCCTATGCAGGAACTGACTTCACCGGAGACCCAGATCTCCCACTGCCAGAAGGAGATGACTGGGACGAGGAGTTGGGTAAGACCTCATGTTTTTTATTTTTATGTTTTATATTTTTTTGTTAATACACATTCGTCCTAACACATTTTATATATGTATGCAGATGTGGGACCTGAGAGACCAGCTGGGATGTCTCCAATCTCACGAAGGACTCAACTCGCCCCTGATTCTCAAGGAGAGGGCACCGGAGGAGAGGATTTGATCCAGAATCTCGAGGGCATCGCCCGCGGGATCCCGGACTATGCTCGGCTGGCGGACGTACCGATGGCATACCAGCGTCATACGGTGGGAGTTCCAAGCCGGATCCACCGAATCCTGAGACGCTTAGTGCGTGCAGTCACATGCTATCATGAGCACCATGTGGATTAGCTCTTAGGATTTATACCACACCTATTTTTTGAGAGACGTATCGTCTCCGGATGTACTTAAGACGATTATGTATATTTTGACTTTATGTGACACACTCTATGTAAACATTTCGATATCTATATATATATGCATATCTATTTCTGGATGGATCTTTCTTTACATGTGATGATGATTTATAAATTGCACAAATGTCTGTCTAATACCAATTTTGCTACTGCATCTGTTAATGTATTCAAATGCCTGGGTATATGATGATATGTAATGTAGTCAAAATTCCTTTCTAGTAATCGAATACGCAGATACAGATGTAAGATGGACGGGTTTCTTACCGAATAGTGCCCGTTCAGTTGTAACACCACAAGCTGTGAATCTAGATACACGAGCATTTCACGAATACCAAGGTTTACTGCTTCGGTTAATAATTCTAACATAGCACTATATTCCGCGATGTTGTTCGTGGTACGTCCTAGACACACTCCTTGCAGGTTGATCAACTCACCAGCAGGATCGTAGATTACCCAGGCTGCTGAAGACAGATTCCTGGTACTGCGGGGGGTACCATCCGCGAAACCAACAAATGGATGCATAGACATCTGCACAACCAGGAAGACGCGATCAGCAGAAAGATGTTTACAAAGCACACCACACTATACATTCACAAAAATGAAAATCACACACCTATGTACACACACCACACCAAGAAATCACTTGAGGCATAGTACTTTTTAAGGTACAACCCATTTCTGGGCTGCGCCAGCGGAACTCCTTCATAATCTATAAGCTCGTAGGCCCCATTTTTCAAGACGCGCTTTACTATATAGGGCCCATGCCACATAGGCTGGAACTTATAGGATCAATCCCCGACATTTCCTCCTAAGACCATGCGAAAACATCTCTGAATTATTTGAAAAGCTCAGTATAGACTTGAATCTCATCGGGAGAACAAGTCACACCCACATGAATATTCTCAACGATCCCCGGTTTAACGGAGATGTTGATTGGAACAATTTGAGTATTGTTACTCAGGTTACCCTCCGAAAAAACCTCGTGCGTCAAGATGGGCATTTGAAGAGGAGGGGAAGGAACCTGAGTAGCATACCGCTCCAGACAATCAGTCATTGCCCCAAGCTAGGCATAAACGAGGAGCGATGATGTCCATCGCTCCAAGGCAGCTCCTCAAGAGACATAGTTTCGATGATAGCCTCATCTGAAGGAAAAGTCTCTCTGAGAGGATCAGGTGAATCAGCCTGACCAAGCCAGGGGGATTGAGAGTAGACGTCGAGAGCCATGCTCAAAGGAGAATGCTGAGGAGGTGGAGGATCCGATGCAGCAACAATCTCACAGTAGCTAATCTCTACTGGCGTTAAAGGCATGGATTCTCCAAACTCATATACCTGCTCAGGCGTAGGAATAAGCCAGGGGTCATCGGACCTGGACAACATGTTGACTTGAGCGGTATGAGGTGGAGGTGCGGGAAAGATACCCATGAGGACTGGGTCTTTGAAGAGACCAGGTCCTATACTGTCTGGGGGATTCAGAATTTGATCCACGTATGGCACGTTGTTCTCAAAGTTAGAGGTGAAAAATGACAACTGATCCACCGTGACAATCTTGCCCTCGTGAGGGAACTTAATGAATCGAAAGACGGTAGACGGCACGCAGAGCATGGCATGGGTCCAGCTGCGGCCAAGAAGTATATTGTAGTTGAGTTTAGCGTCAACCACTTCCACTTCTACGTTAACAGTTTTTCCCTGTAATACGATCGCTAGACTCTCGAGAACGCCCAGGGGTTTAGATTCCCGACCATCAAATGCCTCAAGGGCATTGGGAGATGACGACAGGGCTGGAGAGCCGATGGCCTTCCAGCAAGCGGAGGACATAACGCAGGTAGATGCACCCTCATCCATGATGGCCCTATGAATTTTCAGATCGTTAATCCCGACTTGAATAACCAGAGCGATTTGATGTGGAAGCCGGGGAGTGAAATTCTCCAAATCGAAAGTGAGAAGGCTCGAGTCGGCGGGATCAATGCCCCCGATCGCAGACAATAAAGCCTTCTGTTGTGAAGGACAACTTTGAAGAACCTCCAGTGCAGACCGCCGCACCGCGCCTATGCCGGATCTCCAGCAATGCGCACATGTGTTGAGCGGCACGGCGTTGGATTATAGGAAGATCTCGAAGAACACCCCGCTGGGAGGGTGGCTTCACAACGGGTTCGAGAGTAGGCTTCTCGATTTCCAAGGACGAGAGGCAATTGGGGGAGGCGGCCCATCCGCAACTGCCTTCCCGGGTGCCTGTCGCGGTTCGTTGTAATCCTTCGACCGTGTAGCGACAGAGATAGGTGCAACACTCTTCTCCATGAAAACATGAGACCCAAATGGTGCAGATGGTGATGCCTGTTCGACCATCTGGGTCTGCTGAGATGGAGATGGCTCTTTCAAAATAGCCGGAGTCCCTTTAGGGCCTTTAAGAAGTTGACTAACCTCGGATCGTCGTGGACAATCCTTAGTATAATCGTCCCCTTCACAGATGAGGCAAGGGTACTTCGGTTTACGCTGGGAGCCATCCTCGGTCACGAGATTTGGGTCGGTTTCGGGGCAGCGATTTAAATTTGCCTTTTGCCTTTCTTCTTCCCCTTGGAGGATTTGTCACTTGGAATTGGCACGAATGGATTCACCCTCGCGGTTTTTCCAGAATCGGATGAGGCGGGATTAGCGAAGTATTGGAAGAGTGTATACCTTGCTTCCCATTCGAAGATTTCTTGAATTTTGAGAGAACGAACCAATGACACCATCCACCGCGCGGTAAGAACCTTAGTGGTTCCGGGTGTTGGGAGCATCCCGGTCAAGATGTCATAAAGCGTGCGGAGTGAGAATAGACAAGATCCGGGGTGCGGGCATGCGCGATGGCTTGTTCCTCTGTCACACACGCTCCCATTGCGCACGTATCACGAGCGATTTTATTTACAAAGGAGGTGGTGAACCAGTGAGTCAGTATCTGATTAGGTATGTGAAACTTGATCAGTCTACGACGGTGCCGCCACTCATGAATGTGATCTGAGATGTGAGTGGCTTTATCCTGCTTCAGGGAAGTCAGGAGGTGCATCCAGACCTCATAACGAACTGGTAACTGGAAATGCGTGAGGAAATCCATGGCTAAAGAATTGAAATCTTGGAAAATGCCACGGGGTAATTCTATGTACCACTTAGCAGAAGCTCCAGTTAAAGTACGCTGGAAGAGGCGCAAATGGATTGAATTTTCGACCCAAGAGTTAGACGAACACCAAAGGTGATACGTCATCACATGTGCTTGGGGGTCCTCTCTAGCTTTTCCCTCGAACTTGGGACAATCACCTGGTATCTTGGTGGGAACCGGAGGCCAATATGGATTATGTCAAATCGGATCATTGGTCAACTTTGAAACATCTGGCAGCTCCAAGGTAGCCAGGAACGGCAATGGTGGATTAACCGTCATGCCATGCCCAGGATGAGGTCCGGTACCCATACTCCACGATGGTTGTGAATATCCTTGCCCCCACGGGTTCTGTCTCGCAGGATTCTGACCGTAGGGGGCATAGGTCGTATAACCAGACTGATTTGGATGCTGGTAACCATAGTGTGGGGCTTGATAACCAGGGTACGGACCCTGATTAGGCGTCGGCCCCTTATAAGCAACGTTTGGATTCGGCTGCTGAGTGTAGGTAAAACCGGGTGGAGGAGGATAATACTGAGAGCCTCTAGGGTGGTTATAGTTCGGTTGAGACTGACCATGAGGATAATAACCACCCTGAGGATGAGTAGGCTGCTGAAAAGTGGAGACACGGCTTTGATATTTAGGCGCGGTGATGATTTAGGCTGCGGCGTTGAATGAATCGAGTGCTTTTATTTGGGGTAGATAGAATGAGCGTGCTGAATGAGCAGGTTGACGGGCGAGAGGGGCGGCTGAATGAAGGTTGACCCAGATAGACGGGCGGTGCCGGTTGCGCAAGTTGACACGGGCATGTAAGTGAGCGGATTTGCACGGATGGGCGTGGGATTGGCCTGGAGGCGGGACACCGGGTTGTACCGGATGAACCGGTTGGCCTGGTGGTGGAACAGGACCAGGTGCTTGCTGGAAACCGGTTTGACCTGAAGTAGAACCATAGGATGGTCCCGGATGATATGCAACGTTAGAAACAACAGGATACTGCGGTTGCATCGGTAAAGAAGAGAAACATGGTTGCCCCAGGGACCACCGGCGGTCCCCGGTTAGTACCGGCTAAGGAAGTGGAGCCAGGTTGGCCGGGAAGGGCTATATCTGTCCTTGCGGAGGCGTATGATGGCCCTTGTTGGCCGCGGGGTAGCCTGGATGGGGGCACCTTTGTGGGTCATAGGGATAACCGGGTTGGCCTTGGAAAGGTTGCCCTTGCGGGTTATAAGCCTGGTGATGGGGTAAACCTTGAGCATAGAGGAAAGCCTCAGGAGCAGGTAGACGCAAAATCTCCTCGTGCTCGTCATACTGACCTGGAAAAGCATACACGGGAGTACCATCCTGTGCATAGTGCGAAAAATAAGATCGGTAGGGATCCTGGGAGGACGGTCCAACCTCGGCGTTCGGCTGTTGCAGAGACAACCGATACTCCTCCGGAGAAATGTTCTCCGGTATAGCAGTCGCTAGATAAACATCTTCAAGAGTTGGCCTAGCCCTAGTAGTAGATGCTGAGACAACAGGAGAAGAGGCGGCCACACAGACAGTGGGTCGGACGGGAATAGAAGTGACGGGCGTCTGAGGAGACACCCCGGGTGTCGTAGCAGCTGGCCTCGAAGCAGGAGATGATATTCCCATAGAGGCTACAGCGGAAATGATCTGACCCAGAGATCTGTATCCCTGTGGTAAAGAAGGACTGGCTGTTGACATGTTAGCCAGCTCAGAGTTGTCTCCCAGAAACAATCTTCGTGGGAAGAGCTAATAGTCTTCACCAGACGTCGGGATTTCCTCACCAGAATCACTCATGGTTGATCCTGCCGTTAAATCTCGCAAGAGACGGCGAGGACTAGGAGGAAATACAACAACAACAATAGGCGAACCCGATGTAAGAGAAAGGAAATCAACTCCTAATATCAATTCAGACACAGGGTCCGAAAAGGGCCAATTGAACTCAACTGGTCCTCCAAAGGGTTGCTCAGCGAGAACTGGTCCCCCGTCAGGAAACTCGAAAACATAAAGCTGCTATGGTTCGACAGAGGATTGGGAAGCCTCTGAAGAATCGTCCGTGTAAGGACTACCAGTAGACGAAACCGAAGGTTTCGCCACTATGGCAAAAGACCAGAGAAAAAGAAGAAAACACACACACGGGCCGAAAACGAGTTAAGACACACGATCAAATGGTCAACAATCAATATCTAAGCAGGCGTGTAATCGTGGGTGATTAATTTTTACCACATTGAAAAGTAAGAAACTTTACCGTTTCATGTTTTAAGAGTCGAGAAACGATAAAAGATGACTCTATCTCTTTCAGATTTGATACAAGCATGAAAGGACAAGCGCTTAACGGTCTTTTCAAATTTAGGGAGTCAGAAAAGACCAAATGACTGCTCAGGAAAAACTAGGCACAAAGGGTGTACCAAATATCCGTGAACTGCAATATACACCTTGGTTTCAATAATGAAAGCAGAGAAATCGACCCGAGACTTTATGTACGTGCGAATTAATCTCCACACCGATCTTTGTGTTCGGTGTATCCACGGGTATAGGGCGGCAGACTCGGCTTCCTATGGATAAAGGATTGAAAACCTAGAGGGGTCTCCCTTTAGATACGCGACGGTACAGGGAGCACAAGTCCGTACTAGCGCTGTCTAAAGCCAAAAGGCGAGCGACAGCTGCTAGGTTTAAAGACGCCGGAACACGTCTCTAGCCTAGACCACTAAATATGTTTCGTTAAATTTCAATGCTGCCTTAGGTTAATTGAATAAATTTTACATTTGATCTTCAATTAAGTTTCAATTTTCAGGCCCTATCGTATGTAATGTCTTAAAAGACTCTTAAATGCAAAGCTACATGCCACAGTCCAACATTTCGTTCGATGAAAACTAGCTATGGAAGAGTCGAGAGCTTTTACACAAACGAAATGATCGGAAGAAAAACAATGAGATCTCTAATGCAACTAATGAAATTGAAAATTTTTCATTCAAATCACTAATCACTAGCAAAATCGAAAAGATTACAATTTGCACTAATTAACCAAAAGCAAAAGAGATTTTTTTTTTTTAATTTTCAACGTTTGATAGCCAAATGCACTAAACAAACTGAAAACAAACGGAACAACTTGAGAAACGATATTGAGAGAGCAAAACAAACAAATTTCACTCAATGACACAAGTAATAAGATCCCAAATCGACCAAAGTCTCTCAAAACCAAGCAAAAGACTCAAAGGCTCCAATGGACCGTGTGATCTAGGCCCAAAGCAAGACCAAACAAAATTTGAATGAAAAACGAGCAATCACCCAAAAATCGCAACAAAACAGTGAACAACTACTAAGAGGATGTGGAGGAGCAATCAGAAAGTCGACTGGACAAACGAAACACCAAAACTCCCAAGGAGGGCTCGACACACTAAGCCACTAGATGCCCTAGGGCTTAAAACGTGAAATCGATAGATAAAAGCAAACAACCAAAGGACAGAGGTGAATTCCCGGTCAAACACAAACGGGACTCCAACACACTCGGGTAGTCGGAAAATCAGAAGAAAACGCGGCCAGTTAGAGCTCAAAACAAACTCAAAGCCTACGGGAGTGGGCGCGGCGCCAGGCGGAAAGCGGCGCCCCGAGAGAAAGCAATTGGCGCGGGCTAAACAAAAGCAACATGCCGCAATTGAGCGCGGCCCCATCAGATAAACGCGCAGGTGGAGTTCTTCAGCCAAAATTAAAAAAGAACTACTCCAGAAGCAGATCAATGTAAACTAAGCAAAACAATAAGCAAAAAACAACAAAAGAACCCAACTCAGAAGGCTAATCAAGAAAGGAAAATCATAAAACAATCAAACGAGACAACCCAAACGAGACAATGAAATCCAGACGATCCCCAGCGGAGTCGCCAAATTGTTGAGGAGGTAAATCCCCTCTGCGGGCAGAGGCGATCCCTACTAGCCCAGCAGGGGTCTAGCAACAATAAAAAATGTTACGACGCAAGTTCCTAGTTACGAATGAAAATACTAAAGATAGAATCCTACCTGGAATCCAATGCCACAATCTCAAGAAGAAAGCGTTCCCGTTCCTCAGCCTCGGCAGATCACGATCCTCCACGATCTCCGCGGATGGACACCTGCACATGCAAGAAACAAACAGATACAAGCATAAAATCTAGCACACGTAACTAAATGTCAGTTAGAAAGGACATTACTCATATTAACATCATTGAAAACAGAGTGGAACCATAATCATAATCATTCATTAAATAACAATCGAAGAGAGATTACAACCAATTTTCTGACGTCGTGTTCCCCTTCGGATGGGTCTCCAGTCGTTCACGTCTCGCAAAGCTCGCCAGGGAAAGGGCAAACCTCTCCAGAGTCTCTCGACGATAGTCTCCTTACTTGAGTCGGCCTTAAGGGAAGAAGAGAGGCTCTTACGGCTAAGGCTCTTGGGAATTTGAACTAAGCTTGGGCACTTCAAGTAGCTTGCTGTGGAATTGAGCTAGCTTTTATATATGGAGGAAGGGGAGTTGGGATCCCTATAATTGTGGGATTGGCCCTATCTTCAAGGAAGCTTCCATGAGAGGTGGCAAACTACTTCCCTTTCATGGAACTCCCGGAGCCAAACCTCCCAACTCAAGATAGATAGCAGTTTCTGAGTCTGTTGAAACGAAACTTCCGCCATTCTTATTTAAAAAACACTCCTTAAATTGGCTGGCGCGACTGCGACTCTGGGACAGAGCGCCAGTTGGCGCGGCCTCTTTGTAGGATTTTCCTCATTGGCGCGAGTTCTGAACTGGATACCCGCGCCAGTGCAAAAAGGGATGTTTTTATGATTTTCTGCAAGGAGATGTCTTTAGGGCAATTGAAGCTCATGTTTAGAGGAATGCAATGATGATGTTTTCAAGGCATGAAAATGTTCACAGGTCACAAAATGGGTCCTCCATTGTGCGGGACGGGGAATGGTAGGGACGGTGACAAATTACTGTGTAACAGCCTCCAAACATCGCAAGCACGACACAATGTCTAAGTGTCGCAATTGCAACGTTTGGAGGCATCCGTCGCAATAGCGACGCTTTGTCCATTGTCGGTATAACGACACTTATATGCGCACTACATAAAAATACGACACTTATATGCGCACTACATAAAAATGATTTTATTAAAAACTACATTAACAGCTGATATCACGTGTGCATTCACCCTCCTCTCTTGCAAAACAACATTCGCCCTCAGCATTCGCACTCAGCTCTTGCAGAACGGCATTCACCCTCTACATTCACCCTCAGCTCTTGTAGAACAGAATTCACCCTCAGCATTCGCCCTCGACGTCGCCCTCTCATCTCTTACGAGAAGAACATTCACCCTCGGCTCTTGCGAAACGACGTCGCCCTCGAAGCTCTTGCGGAACGGCCTTCGCCCTAGAAGCTCTTGCGGAACGGTATTCGCCCTCGGCATTCGCCCTCCGCTATTGCAGAACAAAATTCGCCCTCAGCTCTTGCATAACAACATTTTCCCTCAGCATTTTCCCTCAGCGTTTTCCCTCAGCTCTTGCAGAACAACATTCGCCCTCGGCTCTTGCAAAATGGTAAGTTATTACTGCAGGCCCTTCCTCCTATAGTAGGGTTGACTCTATTTGGGATTTTTTGTTCAATTCCATTAGATTTTGTTAGGCCACAGCAGGGTTTATATCTGAATGTCTTCAATGTTCTTTCGGATGAGTTTCCAAAGAGGATGTGTAAGATGTGTTTGTGCTTGCCAAAATTTGACTCCACCAGTTTCATGAAGTTTAAGCTATGGATTTTAGTTCGACAAACTCATCCATCTCAACACCCAGTAACGAATTGCCCTTGGTCTGATCTATATTGAAGGTGAAGTGAAAAGTGGTAGAGAATGGGAGATCAAAAGTCATCAACTTTATCACAAGGGTAGTACTCCAGATTGAAAGTGATGAGCTTTAGTTCTCCATATTTGGGGATTTTCTGATGACATACCAAAGGTCACATCCATACAACCATATCAAGGTCAATGTTGAGATCATTGTCAATGTTGAGATCATTCTCATATATATATAGGTCACTGAAATATAGGGTTAATATCATCATCACTATCCATGGAAACTGAATGGTTACAAAATCTGTGATTGTGGTTGGCTCATTTATAATTATTACCCATTTACAGTAGAGCACAGAAACACTAAATATGGCTCGAGCAGAGCCTTTACAACAGGCAATGGAATTGCAGCTGCTTCATCAATAACCAATAGCTCCACTTGAGAAAACTTTTCATAATCTTGGGGCTGGATATACTGCAGAGCAAACAATTGTAGTTATCATTCATGCTCCAATATATTAATATACTTTTTACATTGAACTGAAGAAAGGGAAACAAACAAATGCTATCCATCATACAATGCTTTGACATAAGAGTTTTGAGTGACATACTTGAAAAAAAGAACTCATCCATTGATATTTATAATCATTTGAGTTATTCAAGTTAAACACAATGTCAAGAATCAAGATTCAATACCCTCTATTATCTTCATCACCCAATACAAGATTTAAATTTTTCCCAAAGAAACGCTTATTAATTTGGCAGCCATTATTTCTCCCTGCTTTAAAAACCCTACATTTAAATGAAACAAGCATTGCATTTCAACTACAAAAATCTATTAGTGTTCAAATGTACATGTGTGCATCACTTTTGTAGGGTATTCCTTTTCCACTTTCACATTATCCAAGAATGTGTGCAGTATAGTTCATATTTTTGTGATTTAGATTATCTTGAAAAAGGAAAGGTAAATTATTTCCCATGGAAAAAGAAGGTTTTCCCTTTTTACTACTGGAAATGGTACAACAAAGTTCCATTTCTACCCGAAACTCCTATGAAACAGGAACCAAATAAAGGCCATGTCCTCAATGGACATCAATTGGCTTTGAAAATGGCCATTGCACCGTGTTGTTTCTTATATTACATCACGATAGTTTCTTAGGTCATTTCTTGTTTCTTGAGATGAAAAACAACCAAAGAAATTGTGAAGATCCTTTCAAGAAATAAATGACCATTTCTCAATAATATCTCAACTATTTTTTATTTTATTCAATGGTTGCTTACTTTGAGAGAAATTTGACACTTTTATAAGGAATATAACATAAAAACACAAAATGGGAAGGAATTGATGAGGTAGATGACCTTTAGTTGTTGTCAATTAAGAATTGATAATACACGATGCATGTTCTGTACTACAAACTAGATTCCTTCCTCGAGTTAGGACACAGAGTATTGAATCAAAGTTGTAGTTTCTAACTTCTTGTATTGGTTCATCAATCTTGAAATTCAGACATTGTATGTCTTCATTGCTTCATGTTTGAATAATTTGCATTATATCGTACAATATGAAATTAGGAATTATGATTATTATTACTTTATGGATCTGTTAAGTTACTTTTAAGTTTGCATGGTTTAGTGTGAAATTATTCTTGTGTGCCCCTAGGCCCGGGTGAAGGAATGCCAAGGACTGAGAACCATAGTTTTTAAATGGTATTGTTTCTTATACCCAAAAACCCCTCAACATCACTTATTATTAGTTCTTAACAATAGTGTTGTAAACAATTTGAGAATTGATATAGAAAAATCTCGCACTTCTCAAGATAAAGTCCTAAAGCTAAAGTGTGATACCATGTGTAATTCAATAGCTCCATTGTCACCTCACCAACCTCTTTTCACTTCGGGCTAGCTCTCCTCCAACTCAAGGGGGGTTCTCCCTAGTAGATGTTAGGGATCTAATGGCCCAACCAAACCAAGTCAAGAGCCCCCTAACTCTCTATATTTACTACTATCAATCAAAATATTGAACAATAGGGTCAGACATGCATCCTGAAGATAAAATTGCCAGGGTATTTTTGGGTAATTTCAAAGGGAAAGTCCCAAAACACATATAATCAAGGAATTATAACGTGATTTCAAACATTAAATATCAACAAAATCGTTTAAAGGATATTGAAAGGAAAAAGGTGATGGAAGATAGAAAGTGCCTTACTTAAATGCTCTAAGGATTTTTCAATAGTTGCTCCAAAAGCTTCACTTCAAGGCCCTTCAAGATCGTCTCCAACAATGCTATACCATCACCTTCAACAATGTTGCTCCAAAAATGTCCTCAAGGTCTTCACAACAAGTTTACTAGAAGTTGCTCCAACAATATATTCAATAAGGTCTTCATTGTCAAATCGTCTCTTGTTTGGGTGCCTTAATGTGCAATGACATGTTTCCAGGATTGAATTCAATGCAAGGCATATTTGAAACTCTAACTCTGTCTTCCGGTGTCTTATTAGAAATTATTTCAGTTTTCATTTTGTGTTTTCAAGTTAGATATTGTTTTCAAGTTTTACATTTATAATTTTATTGCAATGTGGCAGACTGATCAGAGCAGTGCAGGAACAACCCCGAGACGGGCTGATCGCGGAAAGAGGCCAGCGGAAGAACATGTAAAGTGCCAGCATTGCTCTATCTTCAGGTATTTTAGTTATTTACATAATTGAAATAATATTAATTTTGTTCAAATATGCAAACACCTAGCCATGGTACGCCTGATGATTCCCTCTATGAGGAAGAGCTTTCTTCATCCCTATCTCCAACGCTCTTGTTGCGAAAAAAGGCACGAGATGCAAGGTCGGAATTTAATAATTTGATAGACGCGCCTCAAACACCTGAAACATAAGAGAGGATAAAACAACTTATGAGCCAGCTAGAAACATATCAGGTAATAGTAAAAAGTCAAAAGGATATTTTTTTTTTTGTTCTGCATGAGATGAATTGTGATAGTTTGATTTTTAATTTTTACATTGACTAAACTAACAAAAATTTATTTTGTATGTAGCGTTTTCTGGCACTTGCTGAACCCGGTGTTGGTGGTAGTGGGACACAAGGGCAAGAGATTGCCCAACAACCCTCTCGTACACCTTCTACTCCTTTAGGTGCCAACCAAGAAACACACCCTGCCCAAGCAGACACCCAACCAACCGCTGAACGTGTTGGCAGTGATGAGGTTGATATGGCCAACTACATTATTGCGTTTTTAGGAGCTACACGTGTCAGCTCCACAGGGACCATTAATGGCACGTTGTTGGTGAACGATGAAGGTGTCCCTATAAATCACGTACAACTCCGAGGTAAATTTTAATATTTTAACTATTTCATCTACTCTATCTAAAACATATTTATCATGATTTTTATTTTTAAATTAATGATAATATCTTCTTCTTCTTCTTCTTTTTTGTGTAGGAAACAATGAGTTCTACAGGTTTTTGGAGAGCCATGCGTTGGTAATTTTTGGCCCAACCATACACACAGGGTGGAATTCCCATAATTCCAACCTGAAAAAAGAACTTCTAGATTATCTAGAAGCCCTTTTTGGGGTCGGCACATTTGACAGAACAACGGTGGCTCGGGTAGCCGGCAAATATTTGAAATATACTAGGGACACCTATAGGACGCAATTGCAATTTAACCCTAGATATGAGCGTCCTCTCGCAGTTCCAGAGAGTGAGTGGAGAGCACTCATCCATGACGGAAAAGAGAAAAGGGCAAAGAAATAATGAAAAATGCCAACTGGACCCGCAAGGTAAATTACAACTTTAATTCAATAGCTTTAATTTTCTCTATGTCTAAAATAAAAGTGTGCTACGTCATATCTGACTTCAATCTTTTGATGCTAGGTTGCCTGACACCTCAAAGGCAACCAAAGCTAGGATTGAAAAAAAAGGCCATCACAAGCTAGGCCAGGGCGGCTACTTGAAATTGGCCGCAAGAATTGTAATTAAGTAGCTAAACATCTTATAATTAATTGTATCGCCTTCCAACGTTTTTTAATCCTATCAAATATGATTAAAAATACACAATCATATGTAATGTAGGGTGATGACTTCGGAACAGAAACTACAGAGGAAGATAAAAATATCGCTTTCCATTTCGGCTATCAAGCCGTAGTTGAACGTCGCATAAGCTTGGGGCAGGTCCCAAGATCCAGAATGCCTGATAAGGTCAAACATTAACCTTTCAATATGTTTGTTTTCATCCATAAATTTAATGTCTAACAACTTTGTTTAAATCAGGGGAGAAACACTACCGACGAGGCAAATAACCCAGTTTTAGAGCCAGATGTAGATGATCCTCACGTGCAACCTGATCATTGTAGTGGGGACCAGGCCGACAATGCTACTCTCAGTGAGGGCCGTGACGGTAATTAATTTCCACTTATAATTTTTTCTAATTATACCTTGATGGTTGTCCTTATAAAATTTTTTGTTTAAATGACAGAGAATGTTTCCCTTGAGGATCTTACCACCAGAGAGGAAGACAGGGCAACAGTCCCAACGGCGACAACTGGTGCACCAGGTAAATAATTTCATTACAATTTTTTTTATTAATATTACCGAACTAGTTCAATGATATTTAAAAACTGACAATTAAAATTTAATATTATCTGTTTTTGTAGGCGATGCCCCGTCACTGGATGAGACCAGACATCGTGACTATGCAACTAGGTCAGCAGTGTGGGTTGAAAGGCACGAAACAGGAGTAGAGCATGATGATATTGATGATGTAATTAGGAGCTTTAAAAATAAGAAGAAGAAAAAGAAAATTCGATAATGTAAAATATTGTATTATTATAAGACAAACGCTACCATACTTGGAACGTTTTTTGCGTTATATAAAAAACTCATTTATCATACTATTTTTATGTCAAGCATTAATTGCAATGTTTCCTTGCGTACTTTTTGTTGAATTGTTTTTTATTAGTTATTGAATATTTTTTTTTATGCTCATGAAAGTAAAAAATGAAATATAGATTGGGTATTGGGGAATTGAGAGTGATGTGAGGGGGGGGGGGGTGAGGGGCCATAAGAGCTTCCACCTTCACGTGGTTGGCCCTGTTTAGTAGAGAATAATTTATTGGAGCGATTTAATCTTGGAGCAAACCTCCCTCGATCTAGCGTAGCAACAAAAAAGTCACTATTGACTTAGTTGCTACTCTTTTAGATCGTGGGAGGCTTGTTCCAAGTTCATGTGACTCCAATAAATTGTTCTTGAAACGAAGAGGAGCTTATTCAGGTATGTTTTGAAATTTTCAACATATGTTCTAACATTATCATAAGAATGCATCTTAGAGTAAAAAATACTACATCAATTACTTGTATTTATTGCATAGATAATGATGGATTTTGATTGACTTGGCAGTGCAGGTACAAATCCTCTTGCATCATGAGCAATACAACTTGTCAACCAGGGTCATGTCCAGGATATTTTTGCTTGTGCACTTGACCAGGTTCACAATGTCACATTTTGTAAGTTCCTTTACAGTTCATAATTCAATAGTAAGCTTGTTCATGATTATTATCTAGGTTTTTTGTATGTGTTTTTTCATCTATTTGATTGTAAGCAACTCTGCATGTTTCCTGTTGTTCACTATGATTTCTCCCATTACCACTCCCAGGATGAATATGACTTTATTGTTACATAGGTTACTTTATTGTTACCATGATTTCTCCATTTACGATTTCATAGGTTACATCATGTAAAGTTGTCAATCTCAGGTTGGTGATGAGCTTTAGTTCTCCAGATTTGGGGCTTTTCTGATATTTTCTCCCTCATGTCATTCCTGCATCACCTCGTTGTTTGATCATGCCAATTGTCTACCACTTGTACCAATTGGCACATGTCAATCTCTGAGTGGTGCCACATTTCACCTATTTTCGGCCCACTTGACCACCTGAAAAACTCAAATCCACACACCATGTGTCTTTATCATGGAGTGCCACATGTCCTAGATATTTAGGACGATAGGCCTTCTATTATGAAAGAGATCAATTTTTTTTCGTCAACACTTCTTATCTAGGCACGGCACCTGTTACTTGTTTAATCTGACGGTCACAGTCTCTCGGGTTACCTTCTAGGTTTGACATACCACTAGTTTCTGGTATATTTCCATGGAATCGGTCTGAAAATACTAGCAACAATCCACACACCTGCAACCGTCAATAGGCCTGTCATTTTAGTAGCTGCATTTCCGCAACTGCCAATACACCTGCCGTTTTAGTTGCTGCATTTTGGCAACTGCCAATACACCCGCCGTTTCATTCTCCTGGAATTTGTGTATGCATATTTTTCATATAATTTTATCACGAAGTTGGTTGCAGTGCTTTGACATGCCTTTGAATATTTTTGCGGGTTAGAAGAAATTTCAGGCCAGAGCTATTGAATAGACTTGATGAGATAGTTGTATTTGATCCTCTTTCTCGTGATGAGCTCGGAAAATTTGCTAGACTACATATGAAAGATGTAGCGATTCGTCTTGCAGAGAGAGGTGTTGCTTTAGGGGTTACAGATGCTGCTCTGGATCTTGTTCTTCAGGAAGCCTATGATCCTGTAAGTAATCACTTTGTTTTGCTTTATTTCTTATTCAGAGTCTATCTTGCCAGGGGATGTGCCCATTATGGTTTGATATGAGACTGTTGTCAATTTCATCACCGTCCCTCATAATATGTTTGATTGTGTTTATAAATAATAAGAAATTATTACACCAAACAATAAACAATTAACTGTACTATGAGTAATATGATATCTTGAAATAATTCTCATTATAATTTCATAACCTCTGCTCTCACTTGGTGGTGTCTATATCACTAAGTGTGTCTTCTTTAAAATTATAGTTACAGCAGACAATGAACAATCAACTGCACTGTGAGTGATATCTTGTAATACCTATTCTACTTAACTCTACTCACTGTGTGTCTATATCACTAGGTGTATCTATTTTAAAATTATAGTTTCAATGGTAGATAAATTGTTATCTTAAAATTATAGCTTTGATGGTGATACCTTGTGATTGATAATGCGCTTAGCTAGCCTTTGGCTTTGCCTGTTACAACTTAAAAGTGGTTTTAGCAATGGGAGTCATGTTTTTTAAGGTTCATACTAATATGAAGATCTTGTAATTCTATATTCAGCATAAGAGAAGATGGCCTCTGCTTTGGGAAGTATGACAACAATTGCCACATCTACCTCATTGGGTAACAATGGAAAGGGGAAGAAGTTGGGTGCAATGTTTGATAATTATGGCAGACAATTGTCTTCTCTTTCAGCTTTTTCACCCATTTCCTTTAATCGCTCAAGCAGAAGAGGGACTCTGAGATTACGCGACAGAGAGAAGGTAGTTAATACAAGAGCTATGGAAAAGGAGTTGTACTTCAACAAGGATGGCTCAATGACAAAAAAATTGCAGGTCAGAGAAAAAATTATGTTTAAAGGAAGGTCACCTGCACGTGAAACTTCACTGCGGTGGATTTTTCCTTGTCCACTTATATTCGATTTTAATGTGTTATTTTAATTTTTCATGGAGGGTTGTTTTGGCATATGGTCTGGCATTCAATTGCACACTTACCGAAAGCATTGTCAATTTTTCTTGCAGGCGGTGTGAACAAACTTGCTGATCTTGTTGGAGTCACCCTTGGGGCGAAGGGAAAAATGTTGTCTTGGAGAGCAAGCATGGTTCTCCAAAATAGTTAATGATGGTGTGACAGTAGCTAAGGAGGTAATTTGTAGATGTGTGCTCTGGTTTTCTTTTTAACGTTGTATTAGTTCCCCCTCTTAAATGTCTTAGATTTGGTAGGCATAATTTGAAAACTCAAAGGGGAAAGGAAACATATTTGTTACCCAGTGGTCTACTTGGCCTATGGACTAGCCACATTAGAGTAATGCATAAATCTTTTCACAACAATAAAAGGAAAGGGTTATGGCTGAGTCAAATTTTATTGTTATTGACAATGTAATGAAATGTATCTCAATGCTATGGTTTTGGCCTTTTTATTGGTTGAATTAGAGGACCCAGTTGAAAATATTGGTGCCAAGTTGGTAAGGCAAGCTGCAGCAAAGACAAATGATTTAGCTGGGGATGGAACCACAACATCTGTTGTTCTTGCACATGTTGGAATATTGAAAAATTCTAGAACAATGAATGGAGAATAAATCTCCCTTCCTCTAACACAGAGAAAATAAAAATTTCTTTGACATGAGACAGAGTTTCAATACTTTGAAAAAAAACTTCTATTCCCTTTAATAACTCAAAAAAAAACTATTACACTTCTTCCTCACTGAGAGGGATTACAAAATTATGACTGCTACAAAACGTAGTGCATAAAACCAACTCACTGTCTGTTCAAAACAAACATACTTTGTCTCTAAAACACTTTGCTGTGTTTTTCACTTTCGCACTTCTGTGCATACACACTTAAAAAGTTACACTCAGTCTTTCACTTTTTACACACTGCTGTGTAATAAAAACTTTACGTACTGTCTATAAAAAAACTACCAAGCTTTTTTGTCATTTTTATTTTTATATGTCGTAACATATAAAACATATTATAATAAACCCTCTTTTCAAAAAAATAAAATTAAAACTAAATTCTATTGCCCACCTTTCATTTCGCATATGATATATATATAACATATGTTTAAAACATATGTATATATTAAAGCATACATAAAATTAAACTATCAAAACATTAAAGAACCATTTCCGTCGGACTTCAAAAGTCTGAATAGATTGAATTTCAAACCAAATTCGTGTTCCAAAATGGGATGCTGACGTCTGCCAAATTTGTAATGCGAATTCTCAATCCAATGTGCCTTATAAAAAATTTGGGTCCGGTTTTCAGGTTTTCAGATTCCCTTCAATTTCATGTGATCCAATATTAATGCTCCACGTGTCCTCCTTTTGAATTTACAAAACTGACAGGTAAATTTCTGTTTGTTTAATTTCTGGTTGGTGAATTGCGTTAATGCTGGTTGTTGTGTTTAAATACAATCCTGTACAGAAATATGGCTGCGGCCGTCTACAAAAAAAACTTGAAGGGATTTTAAATGCTGAATTAAATTTCTGGATGGCGTGCAAGCAACCTCCAAAAAAAAATGTTATTGCTGCATCTGTCCTTCTGCTGCAGTAGTTGAAGTTAAAATTCAACAGCACAGGGTTTAATAAGTGAGGGTGTAAAGGTAACTTTTTGTCGATAGTACTGGATTAAGATCATCTATTCATTTTTGTAGGGTCTTATGGTGTTTGGTTTTTTAGTTTTGGGTTGGGCTTATTGAGTCTAAGATAGTTTTGAGTGAAAAAATTGCTATCAGGTATTAAAAAATTTTGGTTCTTTTGTCAAAATTTATGAGCTTGTTAGGAAATACAAAACTGACAATGGTTGTATCTTAAATTTGTGGAAAATAATTTGAAATGAAGCCTTTTTGTTTAGGTTGTTGCAGCAGGTGCAAACCCCATTCAAATTACTAGGGGCATTGAGAAGATAATAAATGCCCTTGTTTCGGAACTCAAAATTTTGTCAAAGGAGGTAAACGCTTGCCTTTTGAGTAGGTTGGTTTTCCTTTTTGCTGATGGTTTGGTGTATCTAATTGAATTAGTTGCCTAAGGTATTTTTGGTTGCAAACTCCTTTTCATTTTTCATGCAATATTGGCCTTGTGGAATACATTTGATTGTGTGGTCTTGTTAGATCTACAACATTTGTAGTTGTTTAGTCTTATGGCCGAGGTGCACTTTTATTATGGAAATAGTTGATGCAATATTGTCATTTAATCCTTACTGCAGGGTAGCATGTTGAGAAGTTTCTTGTGAAACATTTGGTATTCCAAATGACACTTGATCCTATACATCATCATGCACTTGACTTCAAAATTCATATTCAAAGTGTGCCAGACAATTCTTGAAAAATTTCAAATATTTATGTTGTTTTAAACCATTATCTTTTTCATGTATTGGATGCTGAAAATGTGAAAAAGACTTTGGTATGAAACCAACTGGTGAATAATTTCCAGCAAAACAACCACTTCCAAGACATGATTTAGAAGTAGAACATATGTGCTTATGAAGCATAGAAAGATATCCTTGATGCATTGTCAATGTTTGGCTAGGGTTATTTTTGGAGAAAATAACTCCTTATTCCTAGAATAGTGATCTTCAATACAAGTAAATGCCAAAGAAGAGAGATCATCGTATGACATAAACCTATTAACAAAAGTGAACAGGGAATGATTATTAATTATGGCATACTAAGTTGTCAGTGATTTTGACTATTTGTCTTTAACATGTAAAAATGTTAAATTCCAAACTTACATCATCATGGTTTGGCATCATGAGCTTGACTAATTGTTCACCATGCTCATAATTTCATTGTTGTATTCATATCTATAAACGTTTTCATAATAATAAAAAAGTTATATAAGAAAAATCCAGGACCTCCCATCTTTGCTTTGCTCCTTGTGAGACAAAGCCAAAATTGCATTACACAATCCGACACATAAGAATCTCCTATATCCTGGCGGTATGTATCCAAATTCTTATAATAATGTCTTCAAGACTTATGTTGACATTTCCAATGAAATATTTAAGAAATCAAAGATGGAGCCTTCTTCATTGTTGTATATGTAATAGTATTTTATTAATATAAAGATTGATGGTCTTGTCTTTCTGAAAATGAAATGTAAAAATAATTTATTGTGGTCAATTGAATAGTTTTTCTTTTAAAGCTTTTCATTATGGAAGGGCTACATAGATATATGCCCTTCTAATTGAAATTCGGACCTGCCGTTCAAATTTGATCACTGTGTGGGACCTTAACAAACAGTAAAACTATTCTGTTGCGCATTATATAAAACATATAACAAAACATTTGTCAAAACTTCAAACGAACCCTTTAGCCGTGGGTATTTCATCACAAATTGATCATTTTACCATGTACCTTCTTCTAGAGGAATATTATTCCACTTGATTAGGTACTTAATAATGGTTATATTTCAAAGAGATACATAATGTTTATCTATAAATATTTGTGGTTCAAGAATCAACTTTCATTCTTCATCTAATTTTGGAAGTTCTATTTACATTGGCATATTTTTTTCCAAAACCTTTTTTAGGAAAGATACATGAAAAACCTTATGAATGCAAGAAGAAGGAAAATATAACTTCTATACCACTTGTGCGATCCTATGAATAATTATTTAGGGCCATAACATTTTTGAGCTAATTCTTTATTCTTCTTTTTCTTGAATGAAGGTTGCTTATAATGCTATAATCTAAAAAATACCCAATTACCCTCCTCAAATTATCTTTCACTTCAATGTTGTTCCCCTTGTTGTTTTATCATGTTTCATGTCATTTTAAGGTTTTCCATAATAATTTTCAAAGTTTCTTTAGTATTTTCCATATGTGACTCTGTTTCCTATACTTTGGACTTATCTTGCAAAAAGTACGAGATACTAGGAGTTGGATATCCATAAAGGGCCTTAAATGGGGAAATTTTAGTAGATGTGTGATAGGTAGTATAATATTACCATTCTTCCTTGACAACCCACTTCATCCATTAAGATTGCTTTTCTAAAGAGTAACATTGTATATATATTCAACCATTCCACATACATATCTTCTAGTCTTTTAATATGTATGTGGAATGGTTGAAGTAACCGTAGAGATTTTACTATCTCTCTTTTATTTATTATGCAAACCTGACCTTCTCTTACAAAATTTTGAATATCTTTCTTCATTCCTTCCAAAAATATATTTTTTGATCCTTTGAGATGTTTTAAGGAACCTTGCATCCTACCATCAGAGAGACATGGGACTCCCTTAATATTTGTTTATTCAAATATGCTTGTGTGCATAAAAATATTCTACATTTGCACCAAAGTATATCTCTCTTTCACTCCTAATGCTCCATAGAGTTCATCCCATCCTTTATAAATTTTAGTTTTTGTTTAGTACTATTGTCATTTTTCCATTATGGCAAGCTTCTTCTAGCCACCTAGGAATAGAAAATGTAATTGGATATAAATTTGAGGCCTCTTCTATTTTAGAAAGAGCATCATGTACTAAATTTTCCTTACCCTTTTTGCATATTATCTCAAAATTAAAACTTTGCATTTTTTTCTCCTCATTTTTGTTAATCTTCTAATGAAATCCATAGCTTCAAAAAATACTTTATGCTATCATGGTATATCTTGACTTTAAAGTACCTCCCAATGATATACTATCCCCATTTTTTATTGCATGTAATATTGATTCCATTTATTTTTCATACGTAGATTTCACAAAATATTTTCTTTGAATTCCTTGCTTTTAAAAGCCAATGATATCCCTTATTGTGTTAATGTTACGTAAATTCCTTGTCCTAGTGCCTCACACTCTACTATGAATGTTTTACCAAAAGTAGGTACAACCAATGTTGGTGTAGAAGACATGGCATCCATTAAAAGAGAGAATGCCAAAGTAGCCTCATCATTCCATATAAATGATATTTTCTTCAAGAGATATGTGAGTGGACTTGAAATGCATGCATAATTCTTAAAAAATGATCAATAATATCATGCAAGTCTAAAAAATATTCTAAGAACCTTGATTTTCTTAGGAATAGGTCATTTTGTAATAGCTTGCATCTTTTGAGGCTCCAACTTCACTCCTTCCTTTAAAACAATATGAACCAAATACTCAAATTCTTATTTCCCAAAAGCACATTTGGATAATTTTACATAAAAATGATTGTTCTCAATAATTTATATAACTTTTCCACATGTTTAGTGTGGTATTCCCATGATTTATTATAAATATGTGTATTATCAAAGAAAACCAATACAAATTTTATAAGATGGGATCAAACAAAATTGTTCTTAAGTCGAGCCCTCCGGACTTCAAACGGCGATAAACCATAATTCAAACCAAATTCGCGTTCCAAAATAGCCTGTTGACGTCAGCCAATTTTGTGACGCGAAAACCAAATGAATTTTGCCCTAATTTTTTTCGGGTTTGAAGTTGGGCTGGCGTACAGAGGGAGAGTTGTGACGCGAATTTCTTATCAAATTCGCCCTAATCTTTTTCGGGTCCGGATTTCCACTGCGCGAGCGGCCCAAACAAAGATCCGCTCCAATCAATTTTTGCCACGTGTCCTCAATCAAAATTTGCCCTGCTCCTAGATGCGGGTGCATTCGATGGCGTTTAAGGCGATGGGACATGGATGTGGCGATTTCATATCAATCGCATTAAGTTTTAACGTTGTTCAATTAGCCGATATTTAAGTTCCAAGGTTTTCACATCAAATCGCATTAAGTTTTAACACTGTTCAAGATTGGACCTCCACTCCTGTTAGCGATTCCGCATGCTCTAATATGATTCGGCCTTCGGCTCTCATTAATGAGAGATTAATTATGACGGGCGTTCTTCGATTGCATTGCAGTCGGGTCGATAAAATGGCGTTTCGCTATGGTTTTTCAGACGAGCCGCAACCTTTGAATTGCACTCCGGTTGCTGGGTTACACTACCTGCTCACTGTGACGAGAAGGAGAAGTGGCCAGCTGAACTACTGCTTAGACCTTGGTGCATATCTGCATTTCTCTCGGTCTGGTCTATGTCTGTCTTCCTCGGTTTCTTGGAATTCTGCTTCTCCGTCTTGTCTTGTGCCCACTACTGAGATTACACCAATGCCTCACCTACGTCAAAGGATGCGTTGCCGCAGGGGGAGCACTAGAGGTCAACCCCTGCGTGCTCCCTCTAGCCCCTCAACCAAGTCGTCTTCCCAGTCCAGTGATTATTACGCAGGTCACTATCCAAACACTAGGAGTGGGCGGGGTCAGGTTCTAGGATTTAGCCACTGTATGGGTTCCCCTGCTCCTCATTTCCCCACCGCTTCACCTTCTCCCACGATGCGCACTTCACTTTTTCCCTTTAATTTCTCTCTGAACCACCCACGAATCACAGCTTCAATCACTGTGGTTTTCCGTGAGGAGGCCCAAATGGAGGAACAATGCACCTGTCCGGCGGGTCTGAGCTTAGAAAAAGCGGGCCAGCATTCGGGCCTTCAGGAGGGGAGCGGTGGCATGAATGTGGAGATAGCACCTGGCGATCCTGGACCTTCCGAAGGATGGTGCCGAATCGTCGAGGAACCATCGAAGGAGTAGTTTGGTTAATTTGGTTTTCTTGCTTTGCAGGCCCACTTAATTGGGCATGTTTTAGATTATATTACTGTGCTGGACCTCTGTAATATTTTTGAATTCTGTAAACGTTCAAGACTGGTTTCCCCGTATGAGGGCAGTCTTCTTTTTTGATTTTTGATGACAAATTTTCCATAAGTCTAGGCAATGTTTTTGACTAAAGTCATGCTGTAATTTTATTCCCACTGTTAATAGATTAACTTTACTTAGAAAAAAAAAATGTTGCCCTGTTTCTATTTTAAACCTGTTTTTTGAAATACAGAGCCATGTTTGTATGATTATTTATAGTCGAAGCGCTGCGGGGTGGTTTATTATATTAATATTTCACGGTCGAATTATGTTCATAACAATTGGAAAAAAAAAATGTTGCCCTGTTTCTATTTTAAATCTGTTTTTTGAAATAGAGAGCCATGTTTATATGGTCTACATATTATACTCTTTCTCTGTATATCTACAGGAATCTTTTTGCTATGAACAGGGTGGATACGTATTATACTCTTTCTTTGTATATCTACAGGAACCTTTTTGCTATGAACAGGGTGGATGCTGTAGCGGGCTACTAATGGAAACAAGCGAGCCTGAACCTTACATCTCGGATGCAACAGATGGTTACCAATTTTGGAATCAAGTGAGCCTGATCTTACAAGCAAGCCTGGGTTTCTGCAGATGGTTTTTATTTCCGGGAACAAGCAAGCCAGAACATATCATTGACCCTGGGTTTATACATATTTTTTCTCTATCATGGGTGATTTTTGTGTGAGGCGTATATCAACAGTACATGTCTCTGCACATTTCCTGTATCCGCTTTATGATACTATTTTATGTGTTGACAGGTTATCACTCTGCCTTCAAAACTAGCGATGTTGGTTTATTGATATGGTCTGATGGTCTTTTTATATTTTGGACATATCACACTCCTCATATGATTAGCGTTTTTCTCTGTTCAAGGATTTTGGGTACTTTAATTTGTATTTGGAACAATGGACGTCGGTACTCTATCTGTTGCTTTACTATTCTACATACTGCTATTTCACTTTCTTATAGATGCCTCGGGCATATTTGGATGCTTTCTCGGATTGTCGATAATCTCCATGTGGACCGTTACTGGGTTTTATATCAAGTCCCTGTATGTGACATGGGGTATTTTTCTATCACTGTCTGGGGTGGGACTTCCACTTTTCTGGATGGATATTTGGGTTCCAATCTTCAGATGTGAAAATGTAATGACTTCATGGACTGTTTTACTTCATATAATATATTCAAAACAACGTTTTTTTCTCTTGTGAAAAAAAATTATTAATGTTTATCACTCTGCCTTCAAAACTAGCTATGCTGGTCTATGTTGCTGGTTTATTGATATGGTCTCATGGTCTTTTTATATTTTGGACATATCACACTCCTCACATGATTAGCGTTTTCTCTGTTCAAGGATTTTGGGTACTTTAATTTGTATTTGGAACAATGGACGTCGGTACTCTATCTGTTGCTTTACTATTCTACATACTGCTATTTCACTTTCTTATAGATGCCTCAGGCATATTTGGATGCTTTCTCATATTGTCGATAATCTCCATGTGGACCGTTACTGGGTTTTATATCATGTCCTTGTATGTGACATGGGGTATTTTTCTATCATTGTTTGGGGTGGGACTTCCACTTTTCTGGATGGATATTTGGGTTCCAATCTTCAGATGTGAAAATGTAATGACTTCATGGACTGTTTTACTTCATATAATATATTCAAAACTACGTTTTTTCTCTTGTGAAAAAAAAAATGATTGTTTATAGTCGAAGCGCTGCGGGGTGGTTTATTATATTAATATTTCACGGTCGAATTATGTTCATAACAATTGAAAAAAAAAAATGTTGCCCTGTTTCTATTTTAAACTTGTTTTTTGAAATACAGAGCCATGTTTATATGATTGTTTATAGTCGAAGCGCTGCGGGGTGGTTTATTATATTAATATTTCACGGTCATTGGAGCGCCCACAATTCATAACAGATATTGGAGATTTATTGTCCTGTTTTAAAGTTTCATTTTTTTTTTTGAACTCGCCGTCGGTATACCGACGCTTTGTAAGCGTCGAAATTGCGACAGCTTAAAAACGTCGGAAGAGCGACAATTTGCAACCGTCAGACGAGCAACGTTCAAAACGTCGGACCACATTTCGTCGGAATTGCGACAGTTTACAAACGTCGGAAGAGCGACGTCCAAAACGTCGGACCACATTTCGTTGGAATTGTGACAGTTTACAAACGTCGGAAGAGCGACGTTCAAAATGTCGGACCACATTTCGTCGGAATTGCGATAGTTTACAAACGTCGGAAGAGCGACGTTCAAAACGTCGGATCACATTTCGTCGGAATTGCGACCGTTTACAAACGTCAGAAGCACGACGGTTTGGGAAACGTCGGAAGAGTGATGCTTGTTTGGAAGCAACGGAAAAAGTGTCGGTAGTGCGACACTTTGTCAGTGCGTCGGAATTGCGACGTAATGGAAAACCACGTTTTGCCCGTCCTCGAACTGTCGCTCTTGCGACGAC
This sequence comes from Pinus albicaulis, assembly GCA_034641835.2. Lineage (NCBI taxonomy): Eukaryota > Viridiplantae > Streptophyta > Pinopsida > Pinales > Pinaceae > Pinus > Pinus albicaulis. Next base: position 1,136,237,071 of record CM076580.1, read on the forward strand.
TATGTGTCAGAAGAGTGACGAATTGGCTGTCAGAAATTGGGCCAAATTTTCTAGTGTGTACACTTGTACTTCATCAGAAGAGCAAGTGACTCCCACATGGATGTTCTCGACAATTCCCGGTTTCACGAAAATGTTGATAGGCATTGTCTGGGTGATGTTACCCAAGTTACCTTCAACAAAGACTTCGTGAGTCAAGATAGGTGTTTGAAGTGGCGGAGAAGGAACTTGAGACAAAAAACGCTCAAGACAGTTAGACATTGCCCCGAGGCCAGGCATAAACGAGGAACAATGATGTCCATCACTCCACAATAGGTCTTAGAGAGACATGGTTTCCATGATAGCCTCATTGGATGGAAACAATTCTTTCAAAGGATCAGGCGAATCCGCATCGTTGAGCCAGGGGGATTGAGAATAAACATCGAGAGACATGCTCAAAGGAGCACCTTTAGAAGGGGGAGAATCAGATGCAGCTGCAAGCTCGCAATAATTAATTTCAATTGGACTAAGCGGCATCGAATCCCCAAATGAATCAACCTGTTCAGGTAAAGGGATGATCCACGAGTCATCCGACCGAGAGATCATATTAACTTGAACGATATTTGTGGTGGAAGGGGAAAGAGACCCATGAGGGCGGGATCTTTGAAAAGAACTGGCCCTACATTGTCAGGGGGAGAAGGAATTTGATCCATGTATGGAACGTTGTTCTCAGAAGACGAGGTAAAGAACGACAACTAGTCGACGGTAATGATTTTTCCCTAGTGTGGAAACTTTAGAAGACGGAAGAGGGTGGATAGAATGCACAGCATAGCGTTCCAACTGCGACCGAGTAGAATATTGTAATTGATTTTAGCATCAACTACTTCTACTTCATCATTAACCGTGTTTCTTTGCAACGTGATCGGAAAGCTGGCGAGAACACCCAAGGGTTTCGATTCACTTCCATCAAATGTCTCAAGGGCATTGGGTGACGAAGTTAGGGCTGGAGAGCCAATGGCTTTCCAGTAGGTAGATGACATGACACAGGTGGATGCACCTTCGTCCACAATGACTGTATGGATGTTGAGACCGTTAATGCCGACTTGTATGACAAGCGAAATCTGGTGCGGAAGTCAGGGGACGAAATTCTCTAAGTCGAAAGTGAGAAGGCTGGAATCAGCAGGATCAATCCTGCTGATCGCAGATAATAATGCTTTCTGTTGATACAGACAACTTTGAAGCACTTCTAACGTGGACATCGCAGATGGCGCTTGTGCTAAATCCTAAAAAATATTGTAATGTTGAGCAGCACGGGCGTTAGGATTATAAGAATATTTCTGGAGAACACCTTTTGAAGGTGGCCGTACAACGGGTTCAACATTGGGCCTTTCAATCTCAAGAGGACCAGAGGCAGGTGGGGGAGGAGGACCATCAACGATCTCTTTCCCGACTGCTTGGCGTGATCCGACATAATCTTTCGACTAAGTAGCGATGGAAACGGGTGTAGAATCGTTCATCATGAACACCTGAGAGCCAAATGGTGCAAATGGGGCAGGTTGCTCGACCATCTGAGTTTGCTGAGACAGAAAAGGTTCTTTGAGGACAGCCAGAGTTCCCTTAGCGCCTTTAAGCAATTAAATAACTTCGGCTCGTCTAGGACAATCCTTAGTGTAGTGTTCCTCATACAAATCAGACATGGATACTTCGACTTGCACTGTGAACCATCATCAACACGAGGTTTAAACGATTCTGGTTTTGGGGCATCGGTTTTGGCCTTACCTTTGCCCTTCTTTATCCCCTTGGATGTCTTGTCCACAGGATTGGCCTGAATGGCATTGACCTCCAAGGTTTTACCAGAATCCGGGGTAGGCTGAGGAGCATAACCATTGGAAGAATTTGATTTTTTCTTCCCAGCGTTGGAAGAGGAAGACTTGCGTTAATTCTGAGACATGGAACCGATAACGTCGTCGATGGATGGGGTAGCCGGTGCTTTAGAAGTCCCAAGTCATGGAGCATCAGTCAAGATGTCATACAATATGCCCGATTGGGAGTACAGTAAATCAAGGTACTGGGCACGAGCAATGGCTTGTTCCTCGGTTACACATGCCCCCATGGCGATGTCTTTCACAATTTGATTGACAAAAGAGGTAGTGAACCAATGAGTAAGAAGATGATCAGGAATTTCAAATTTGATCAGGCGACGACGCCGTCTCCATTCATGAATGTGGTCCGAGATATGGGTAGCCCGATCCTATTTCAAGGATGTTAGGAGATGCATCCCGACTTCATAACGAATCGGAAACTGGAAATGAGTAAGGAACGCCATAGCGAGAGTGTTGAAATCTTGAAAGATACCGCGAGGCAGTTCGATGTACCACTTAGAAGCAGCTCCGGTGAGAGTGCGCTGGAAAAGACGAAGTCGAATAGAGTCATCCACCTAAGAATTGGAAGAACACCATAAATGGTATGTCATAACGTGTGCTTGGGTGTCTTCTCCAGATTTTCCCTCAAACTTGGGGCAACCACCAGGAACCTTCGTTGGAACCAGAGGCCAATACGGGTTATGAAGGATCGTATCATTTGTGATTTTGGAGACATCCAGTAGCTCCAACGTGGCGAGAAAGGGTAATTGAGGGTTGAAAGGCATAACAGGTCCTCGATAAGGACCCGTACCCATATTCCATCCTGGCTGAGTGTAACTCTGCTCCCATTGGTTCTGTCCCGAAGGATTTAGACCATAAGGGGTATAAGCCGGATAATTCGGCTGATATGGTGGCTGAGGACTAGGATACGGAGGTTGAAAACCAGGATACTGATTTTGAGTATATGAGGGTCCCAATTGAACAGCATAAGGATTTTGCTGCGGAATATAAGTATGGCCTGGCGGTTGAGGGTAAGAAGCAGAACCTTGAGGCGCATTGTATATCGATCGATATTGACCTTGAGGGTAATAACTGCCTTGGGATCGAACGGGTTGCTAATAAGTAGCGCCCTGCTGAGTTGGAAAAATCGGGCGCAGAGGTTGACCTGGCTGTGGCATAGAGTAGAAAAGTGGCTGAGCAGGGTGAGCTGTTTGTGCAGGTTGTCCCGGTTGAGCAGGTTGACCTCACTGATGAGGGCCACCAGGTTGCCGCTGCGGAGTAGGTTGGCCTGATGGCTGTGGTGGACCGGGTTGTGTCTGATGACCGGGTTGACCTGGAGTAGGACCATAAGATGGTCCTGGTTGTGCAACATTTGGACCAATTGGAAGATATGGTTGTTGTGGCTGCACGAAAGGTTTCCCTTGAGATGGATGGACTTCCCCCCCCAGGACCATATGAAGGCCCAGGCTGATATACTGGTTGCCTAGCAAGTCCTTGAGGTTGCCCCGGTTGGATCGTAGGCTAAGTTTGTAAAGGTTGACCTTGAGGATTATAAGGTCGCTCTTGCAGGCCGTAGAATAATCCTTGTTGGACCGAAGGTTGTCCCTGAAAGGGTTTCCCTTGTGGGTCGTACGCATACCCTTGCTGAGCTGAAGGTTGTCCCTGAAAAGGTTGTCCTTGTGGGTCATAAGCATATCCTTGTTGAACCGAAGGTTGTCCTTGTTGGTTAGAAGGTTGCACAGGCAAGGTGGGTCTAAAACCGGAAAGGAACTAATAAGTCTCAGGAGCAAGCAAATAGATAGGGTTTCCGTGCTCATCATATTGAAACAGAAGTGAATAAATCGGGTTACCGACCACGTCGTAATGAGAAAGATAAGGATGACTAGGATCCTAAGGGGATTGATAAGTCTGGGAGCTCTGCTGCTGAACAGTCAGCCGATACTCCTCGAAAGAAATTCCATCAGGGATTGCCATGGCCACCGAAGTCTCTATCGAAAGCGAAACTCCTGACGACTGCACGGTGACAACAGGTGCCGATGCAGCCACGCAGACAGTAGGCCTAGTTGGGATAGACGTAACAAAAGGTGTTGACGAGACAGGTGTCATTGGAGACATCCCTAATGATGGAAGCACCGACCCCCTCGATGGAGTTGATGCTGCCATGGAGGAAATACCAGCCATAATCTGTCCCAAAGATCTATATTCGACTGGGACCGACACCGATGGTGAAGATTGAACAGGGTCTTGATGGATGCCTTCTAGAAAAAGTTGGTATTCTTCATCAGAAATAGGAATCCCCTCACTTCCAATAGGACCAGATGAGTCCATGTCTGAATCCACCGTGAGGTCTTGCAAAAGACTACGGGGACTAGGGGGTATGATAGCATCCAAAAATGGCGATCCCGATGTAAGAGGGGGAAAGTGTTCCTCGACCCCAAAACCAAAACAAGCGTTTGAAAGAGGCCAAGTGAACTCAATTGGTTCTCCAAAGGGGTACTCTGACGGGATAATAGGCTGTTGAAGCTCGACAGAACTAGAGGTTTGAGAAGTTTCTGATGAATCGTCCGAGAAAGAACTACCAGTAGACGAAACTGATGATTCTGCCACTGTGACTGTAGCACACCAGAAAAGGGAAACAAATAAAGAAAATGAAGACTCTTGGATCAAAACCAAGGAAAACAAATACAGGCCAAGTAATCAAACTTTAATGGGCGTGTAATTGTAGGTAGTTTATTTTATCACATTGAAACCAAAAATTTGTTGTTTCATGTTTTAAGAGTCAAGAAAAAGTCAGAAGATGACTCTAGTCTGTTTCAGTTTTAGACGAGCGCGGAAGGAAAAGTGCTCTATGATCTTTTCAAATTTATGGAGTCAGTAAAGATCGAAAATGACTGCCCAGGTAATCTAGGTAAAAGGGGGTACCAGGTTTCCATGAACTGCCATATACACCTTGGTGATCAAATGAAAGAAGAATTGACCAAGGACTTGACGTACGTGTAGGTAATCTCCTCGAATGTTGTGTTCGGTGTATCACGGTTACAAGGCGGTAGACTCGGCTTCCTACGGATAAAAGGATTGCAACCTAGAGGGGTCTCCCTTTATATATTTGACGGTATGGGGAGCGCAAGTCCGTACTAGTGTTGTCTGAAGCCAGATGGCGAGCGACAACTGCTAGGTTTAAAGACGTTGGAACACTTCTCTAACTTAGACCACTAAATATTTCATTAGGTTTCAATGTTGCCTTAGGTTAATTGAGTAAATTTTAAGTTGATCTTATATTTACGTTTCAATTCCAAGGTCCTATCGAATGTTGGATCTCAAAAATCCCTAAATGCAAGCTACATGCCACAAAATACTATTCCGTTCGATGAAAAGCTATCTATGAGAAAGTTAGGAGCTTTCAAGCGATAGAAAATGATAAGAACACGTAGAAGCATCCACCACAGTATCTGATGCAAGCTAATGAAAATGAGAAATCTTTCCTAGAATTGTCCAATGCTAGATATGCGAAAGACTTTCAATTTCCCAATGCAAACAAGAATGCAAATATATATATTTTTATTTTTTTATTTTTCAATGTAATAGAGCGAACAATGCACTAAATGACATGAAAAATGAACCAACACACTAGTTCGAGGACGTTACTGCGAGAGTTGAAGGGAAGTAATTGTAATCAACCCGAAACAAACATAACAAAACTCAAACCAATGTTGCAATCTCTCAAATCGAAGCAAAATTGGAGTGATAAGAAGCAAAATTGAACAAAAGAGGCAAGAATCATTCAAGGAATGAAATCACTCAAATGGATCAAAGGAGCTGAATGCAAGCAAACAAGGAATGAAGTTGACTGCGAAACAAAAGACCCAAACTCCTACAGGAGGCTCAACATACCAAAGCACTTAAAAACCCTAAGGCTATGATGCTGATAGGAAATGGACAAAAAACTGAAGGAAGGAAGTTGTTCACAATAAAAAACAATCCCAAGGCACTCAAAACATGTCAAAAAAAACACCCAGAAGCACAACCACTGACCAAAAATCTCCAAAAATACCAATCCCTAAAACCTACAGGGGTCGACGCGCCTATTTGGCTGTAATCAGCGCCAAACAGGGGATGGTGCGGGTGCAAAACTAGCAACAAGTGCCAGTCGGCATGACTGTCTGACGAGAAAACGTGCCAAGCCAGTTAATTTAGGAAAAAGGAAAAATTTGAAAGACAGAGGTCAGATCTGATCCTCTGGGGCTGAACAAGGGCCTTAGACTCAGCAGAATAATCATGAGAAGAAAAATAAATAAGCAAAGACCAAAAAGAAGACCTAATGGATGAAATACAAACTCTCACTGATCCCCAGTGGAGTCGCCAATTTGTTGGTGAGGTAAATGCCCTTTGCGGATAGAGGCGATCCCACTCGCCCTAGAGTGGGTCTAGCCACAAACGAAACAAGCTATGATATTGATTCCTAGTTAACGAATGGATAGAGATTCGATAGATGACTCACCAAAGGTCCTACGCTGTTGTTGTCTTCGGAAAGAGTGGCTGCCTCTTGCTCCTGGTTTAACAGATCACGATCCGTTCGCTTTCACGCTCGGACACCTGCACACACACAAGAAACAACGACGATATACAACATACTAGTTCACATTCGTAATTATCAGTCAGTCGAAGATGACTAAATCAATTGCATTAGATAATCAACATAACACAATGATGGAACCAATACTGTAGTCGAGTATATTAATAAATGAAAGGAAGAGTACAACCAAGCTTTGACGTTGCGGTCTCCTCCAACAGGGTTCAAGCGGAGCGCGTATCACAAAGGCTCGTCGGGAATTCAGACGAGACTCTCTCTGTGGAATTCTCCTTGGTTCTACCTTCTCAATAGCAATTACTCAGCTATAGTATCTCTTCTCCAAGCTAAAATCCTTGGCTATATGTTCAGCTAGCTTTCATAAAGGGAGAAGGCATGTTTATATAGAGGGAGAGGGAGAGGTTAGGATCCCTATAATTATGGAAGGGAGACCTATCTTCAAGGAGTGTTCCATGGGAGGTGGAAACCACTACCTAAAGAGGGATATCCGTGGCTGATCAACTTAACCACTTCTAGTGACTCATCCCTGAGGTGGTTAGAAGGAAAATTCCGCCTCTATTTGTTAAAAAACATTCCTAAAATAGCTGGCGTGAGCACTACACTGAGAGAGGGTGACAGGTGGCGCGGGCTCTAGTGTAAATTTACCACATTGGCGCGAGGGGTGAACTGGCTACCCGCGCCAAGGCCAAATCATAGGTTTTTGTATGCTTTTTGAGGAAATTTCCAACAGGAGAAATGATGTCCTTATGCAGAAGGATGCAGAGAAGGTGTTTGCAAAGTATGACACTGCTCACAGGTCACAGGAATGACCCTCCAATGTGCGGGGCGAGGGATTGCAGGGACAGTGACAAAATGTTGTGTAACAGTCAGTCAAAGAAGATTGTTTAACCATGGAATAGTGCAGGGTGGCAGAAAATAATACGCAGAGATAATCAAATAGAATGACTAAGATGACTTCGTGGACAACTTGAAAATGAAAGCTGATAGGAGAAAGAACAACTTGAACACTTAAATAGATGGTGCGGAGTTCAAACATCAATGTTGAATTAATTCCTAAACAGACGAGTAAAAATACTATGACATGATAGATGAGTTGTTACCAGCTGGACGCATACGTCATTGCGTGGGTGCTCAGAGATACGAAGCATCAGTCGGGGTCCTGCCCCCGCAGTGGATGAGAACCATTGATCCTTGATCGGATAATAGTCAGCAGGGTCAACTGCGGAGGCATCTCCTCTGCTAACCTGCGGGCTATTTATGCCCACATGTTGCCGCTAATCTATATCAAATGAAACTAGCTTTAATCCTGCCCGACAACTTGCACGGGTGTTAGATAGAACACTCTGTCCCACGTTCACATGCTCCGAAAACATATTACTTGATCAATATGCGAAAATGGAATGATTTTCACACATATGAAGGATTTAGATTTTATCATATACGTTTTTTTTGTAATTTTTAAAATAAAATAAAGGAAAATGCAAATGAGCCACAACATCTGGCTCCACCTGGGGATAATGTTTTTTGCCACGAAACACTAAGAACCACATATTATTGCCTTCACTTCGGGCATGGAGTCAAATACTGCTTGGTGATATATAAACAGTGAATAATCTTGGTATGCACAATGGTGAACTGTTGAACTCTTAATGCTGGAAATAATGCTTTAGGTATTGCCCATTCACATGCAACTGTACTAACTCTCCATCTAGATCTTCCAAAATAAATGTGTTATTTGACGTTGCCTTAGAGATTTTGTATGGACCATACCAGAGAGGGTCAAATTTACCATGCTTCCCCTTTTCTTCTCGTATAGTGTCTCATATTAGTACCAAATCTCCTGCTTTTTGAGAACTTATTTTTCTTTTCTTTCAAATATAGACTTCATATTTTCCTGATAAGTAATCAAATTATCCCTGACTTTGTTTCTATTTTCACTTGATTCAATTACTTTGTTCAACCTTCTCACCAGAGAATTAGGTTCTTCCTGAGCTTCTTGAAGGAAATAAATCACTGGTTTGGCCAGTTGAGTAGGAAATAGTTCCTGAGTTCCATAAACCAGTTCATAGGGAGACTTTCCAGTAGATCTCCGGGTAGTGACTTGAACTGCTGAGAGGGAAAACTTCAACTTCATATCCCAATCCTTCTGATTCTTGGTGATTGTCTTCTTCAAGATTCTAACCAATGTCTTATTTGAAGACTCTGCTAATCCATTCCCTTGGGGATGATACACTGTGGAATGTGATAAAATTACATTAAATGTTTGACAGAAATTAATGAAACGAGCAGAGTTGAATACCTGAGCATTATTAGTCACAATTTTGACTGGACATCCGAATCTGCTGAAAATTTTTTCCTCCAGAAACTTCATCACTACTTGGTCATTCGCCTTCTTAGTGGGTATTTCTTCAACCCATTTTGTAAAGTAATCAGTGGAAATTAGAATCCACTTGAACTAACCAATTGATGGTGGATTGATCTCACCAATAAAATCCAATCCCCATTGCCTGAAAGGCTCTTCAATGAATACTGGGATGAGAGGTAATGGAGCAAGTTTTTTCTTTTCAGCAAATAATTGACACTTATGACAACTTCTGACCAATCTATAAACATATGCAAACATGGTTGGCCAATAGAAGCATGACTTGAGAATCTTATGAGCAGTGACCTTCCAACTATAATGACCTCCACACAGACTTTCATGATATTCTTTGGTGACTTCAGTAGATTCTCCTTCGGTCAAGCATAACAACAAAATACCAACAAGATCTTTCCAGTATAGCTTGGCTTATACTATAACATATGGCTGAGATTTGAGCTTGAGAGCTCTGTATTTTTTTCTATTTAGTGAAGTTGGAAAAGAAAAGGAACACATGTAATGCACAATATCTTTATACCAATCAGAGCACAAAAACTTGTATTGAATCCCTGTTTTGGACTTGCTCTGACCTTCTTCATTAAAAACTCCATCCATTGGTGCCAATAGATTAATTCCCAAGGCTTGAAAATTTGTCCCTATTAAAAACTTCGCTAACCCCTGTCCCTTGACCAACTTGGTGGGTTTGATGTCCAAATCATATTCTTGAATTGTTGCTATCCACTTCCCCCTTTTTCCTTCAACATCACTTTGGACCAGCACGTCTTTTACAACAGAATTAGGAACATAAGCTATTATTTGGGACTGTAACACATAAGTCCTGAAGGCTTTGAGTGCTTTGACCAAAGCATATACTTGTTTCTCCAGAATATTATATTTGAGCTCAACATCTCTGAGAACTTTACTGAAAAATGCCACTGGCTGCTCCTTACTATCTTCATTTTTCTGCAATAACACAATAGAAATAGTAGTGGGGGATGCAAATGATAATACCTGAAAGGATTTTTGATAGTATGGACTAATCAGAACTGGGGCTTCCTGCAATGCTTTCTTTATTCTAGCAAATGCTTCTCTTGCTTCCTTATCCCATTTCACTTGTGCATTTTTCTTCAACATATCTGTTATACTTCTCACAATCTCAACATATTTGGGTACAAATCTCCTCAGAAAGTTTATTTTTCCTAGGAATCTTTGGATATCTTTCTTGATTATGGGTAAAGGAATTGTCTGAATGGCTTCCACCCTTGCTGGGTCAATCTTTACTCCTTGTTTAAAAACTGTGTGACCTAATAATTTACCTTCTTCTAATGAAAATAAAGATTTCATAGGGATTTAATGACATAACAAAATTTATGCACTTTTAAAAAGTTTTTTGTAAATGCTCCAGGTGCTCATCATCTGATCCTGAGAAAACAATTACATCATCCAGATATATAACTACAAACCTGTCACCAACAAAGGCTATGTCCATGGCCCTCTGACATGTTGTACCTGCATTCATAAGGACAAATGGCATCCTTGCATACATGAAGGTGCCCCAGGGCGTCGTGACAGCAATATTATTTTGATCTTCTTTTTCTATTGCTACCTGATTATACCCAGAAAATCTGTCAACCATGTACAACCTATAAGCTCATGTCAGCTTTTGTAAGACATAATCCATTTTCGACAAAGGATAATTGTATTTTAGAGATGCTTTGTTTAAATTCCCGAAATCTACACACAGTCTTATCTCTCCATTCTTCTTTCTTATAGGGACCAGATTAGAAACCCAGTCTGAATATCTGAGAGGGAATACAATTTTTGCCTGCAACAATTTCTTCACTTTTTTTTCAATTGGAGCTAGCAACAATGGATTAATCTGTCTGAGCTTTTGTTTGTGAGGTTTGATTCCTTCGTTTAATGGAACCTTGTGCTGAATTATACTTTTGTCATATGTTTTCAAGTCTTCATATGACCAAGCAAACACATCCATATACTTCTTGAAGAGATCAATGTACTTCTCTTTATAATCTTTAGGAACATATTTGAATAACTTCACCATCTTTGGCTCCTGCTAGGTTCCCAAATTGCAGTCTTCCATTTCTCCCTCTTGATGAATTTTCTTTGAATTGACAGCAACATCACTAGAATCAAATAATCTTTCAAGGGGAACTAATCCCTTAGTAAGTACATTATCTTTTAATTGGATAATTTTTTTCTCACCTATTGACTGCTTCAAATTTCTTATTTCTCCATTCTGATCTGTTTGTTCTTCTTCTTGATCTATCTCAGGATCTTCAAAATTTTCAATCATGGTCAGGAAATGATTTATCTTCTCATCATCTTCGAACACCTGCCAATGCTTCACATTGTCAGGAATAGAAGGCATGTGTCTGATTTCAATCTCACACCTCAATATTGGGTTGATAGGTGGCTTGAAGGAGCTAGCGGCTACTGCTCTCTTCCCTTGGAATAAAATGTAGATTGAAAGCTTCAAAATATTTCTCAACCAAATCCAAAACTTCATTTCTATATGACCTCAATCTTGGATGCTTGGTCTGACATTGATTTTTAATCTGCCTTATAATTAGTTCAGAAGCACCAAAAACAGACATGCATTGAATTCCCATTTGTTTGGCAGTTTGCAAACTTAAGATCAAGGCCTCATACTCAACCACATTATTTGTTGAATCAAATTCTAACTTAAAAGAAAAAGGCATAAGATTACCTTATGGAGATATCAATAAGAATCCAGCTCATGTGCCATCCTTTGAGTAGGCACCATCAAAATAACATTTCCAAACATTTTTGAATACAACTCATTACGTACAATTGCTGAAGAGAGCTACTTTTCTGTGTCTTCAGCAAAATCTATATCTTCATGCAGCAAAAAACAAGAAAGATCTTCTTTTTCGTGACTGTAAATGGGGGAATTACTTGCATCTTTCTTTGTGGTAGTTTTCACAAATCTTGTTTATCTATACAATCTCCTTTATTCCCCATTGAAAACATGAATGATAGCATAAGTGAAGTCCAATTTTAAAACTCCTCCTAACTTTTCTCTCCAAGATCTTGACAAGAGCATTCCAAATATGGCTGGAATATCAACAACTACCACAACCATCATAATACTTTTTACTAGAATTTGTGCTAGAGATACTACCATGTCTTTTATTAGCCAAACACATTTCACCCTCTTAGAATCAAATGAGTATCCCTGTATGGTTTAGTAATCTGTAAATTCAACTCTTTCATAATAGACATTGGCATAAGGTTATGAGAAGCGTCTGAATCCAACACGAAATTATGGAGGAGAAAATTATGAAGAAGCAATGAAATGTAAAATGGAGGAACAGAAGAATCTACTTATTCTACGTGAGGACCAAAAGTGACTGCTGGTGTTTCTTCTTGCAAATTCATAGTATAAATTATTTCTTCAATCTGTGAGAGATTAATGAATTCATCAATTTCTTTTTGTAACTTGGTGTCTTAGCTAATTCAAGGAGAGGAACCTGGATCTTGACCTTCTCCAATTCTTTTGATGGACTGAAAACTTGAATCTGCTTGACATTCTTCTCAGGTTCTTCTTGATTTCTTTTAGGATTTGAAATTTGTTCAAGTACAGGAACTACCTTCTCCAAAATATTAGTATCATCAGACCTGCTTTGGGAAGATTCAACTTGTTGCACTTTTGTTCTGTTTACTGAACTCATAGGTTGTTTTCCTTTATCTACTTGTGCCACTGGGTTCTTTTATGGTGGAGTCACCATTGGAGAAGGAACATAGTATTGATGTTCACCTTCATCATCCTGCACCCTTGATCTTTTTCTAGATCTAAAATCATACTTCTTATGCAACTCAACTTGCATAAAATCTGTAAATTTCCTACAATACTCATCCATCTCATCCTGATCAAATGAAACCTCTGCTTCAACATATTCTCCCTCACATTCTTCCTCTTCTTCATCTTCTCTTATGTACATAGCATATATTTGATCTTCAACTTCTCTTTGATCATCCTCTGCTGACTGTGCAGGTGCTGCTTCAATGTACAATGGCGCTTGAACTTAGTCCCGATCTCTTCTCTCTCTCTGCAAAATTTGCAGGGGCTGTTTCTTGAATTGAGGGTTAAATCCTCCTCCCTTTTGTTGTGCATGTCTTTGGGAGTTTTTAATTTCTAACTCCATCTTCACTATCTTGTTTGAAATTTTTTTGATCACCTTTGTCATATCATCAATTCTTTGATCCCGTGGTGATTCTTCTTTTGCTTTTACATTATCTTGAACTAACTGCTTCTCTTTAAGTTTTCCAACTGCAGTCATATTAGCCTCAATCTCCAATGCACCAGTCTGTATTTGTTCAAGAGTAGGGGCTCTTCTCTCTCTCAATGTAAAACTAAAATCAGCTTCAAAAGTCCCAGCAAAAACTATTTTTTCTCCAACAAGGGGGGGGGAGGGGCTTCATCTCTATAGGTAAACTATTGTACAATTTGTTGAATCTTTTTACAAACTCATAAATGTTTTCATCAAGCTTTCTTTTAATTGCATTAAACTCTATCAATGAGTAACCATGATATCTCTTTTCTCCCCATCTTTGAGTGAATTGTGTTTCTAACTCATCCCAGTTATTAATTGAACCATTTGGTATACCTTTAAATCATTTTCTAGCCTCTGCATTTAGAGACTGCACAAAAAGTCTCATTACAACATCAAGATGCTCTACATTTAAATTCTCAGCAAAAGTGAAAAACAAGGGTAAATTTTGTTCTGCAGTTACTTCATCTTTTCTAGTGAAACGAGGAAGTAATTTGAGGTATTCTTGAGGCATGGAATTCGTTGGTTGTGGAAGATTTAAGGGTGCATATCTATTCATTAAGAAAGTTGGTGCTGCCATATTTACACCTTGGTTAACTGTTCCTTGGGTGGTTGAGGTTGATGAACCTACTGTGAAAGTGAATGAAGGTGGTGAAAAAACTGATATGGGAGTTGGTTGATGAACAATGGTAGAAGAACCAACAACTATATTTGGTTGAGCTTGAGTAAAGGTAAAATAAATAGACTCGAAAGAATGTTCTTCTAACTTAGGTTCTTGAAAATTAATGGGTGTGGAAGGAGAATCTTGTTCCAAGAAAGAGAGTTCCTTGGAAATATCTTCAAACAAAGGATTATGAGAGCTGCTACCAGGAGCAGACAATGTAGGATTAGGTGTTAAAGGGGTTTTTGGTTTCTAAGCCCTTTTAGAAACCAATTTTTCTAGATCTGACAAAGTAGGAACTTTCTGCTGTGAGGTATCTGACCTCGTGTGAGGCATTTTGAAAGCCAGAATTATGAAAAGAACAGACACAGCCGAATATCTCCTCCTCACTAAACAACCAGAGGAAATAGAAAGAAAACCCAGGGAAATGAACTTCGCTTCTTCGTCCTTGGCAACAATGCCAAAAAATGTTGTATCTCAAGAAACAATCCCTTGGCTGTTGTAAGGAATCATTGCCCAAGACATTTTATAAATGTATGCCACAAAATTAGAATATCGTATGGTAGTTTTTTAACACCTTTGGAAATTAATTATTAATACCCTCAATATTATGATATAATGAAAGTCTTCACAATGCCATTAAATGCTGATATTAATTGAAATGGATAGAAGAACTAAAAGGGAAACTCAAAATGATATGTTGAGGTACAAAATCTATCATTTTAAATCTCAGAAGAAACTTTATGTAGACATGATAGTTGGAGTGAAGGAGCGCACATTAAGGATGTTTAACTCTTACTTACAGATGTAAAAAGAGACCCACGACTACATTACTTCACCTCATTCACAGAAGAATAAACACATGACGAAACTGGAAAGATGAATCAACATCAACAGGTGCAAGAAACTTGATCTTCTTTCGTTAATTTTTCATAAAATTCAGTACAAAATTTACAGTCATCCAGAGGTCCAAAACTCGGAACCCTCTTTCTTTCTTATTTCTTTAAATACAATACAAAGCAGTTGGTAACTGCTAGAACTAACTGTAACTGTTCGAACTACCTAGAACTTCATAAACTACCTATTACTTGGCAACTAAAAACTTCATTACAATATTGAAAATTTAACAAAAAGATAATTAAAACTAAAGATTTAATATATTTGTTGAATCTGGACTTGATTTTCTGCCACTGCATTCCTCGGATTTTCTCACGTGTCCTTCTGAGATGCTGAGGTGTCACCTGGTGAATCAGTCATCCATGCTTTGCACTTCTTCCAGATTTCAATGCTGGTCTTGGGAGAATTGATCAACTTATGATATTCTAATATGAAGGCAGTGATTCTGTTGAATGTAGGTCATTATGTGAACAAAGTCTTCACCATCCAAAATAATTGAAAATGCCTCTGTAAGAAATTAACAGCTATAGCTCCTTTCAGGATTGTTGTTTTCTCATGTGTTTTTATCAATCTCACTCTTTGCTAGCACTAACAATGGCTCATAAGAACCCCATGATAAAATACTGCCTTTGAGATCCCAGCATGAAGGCAATCCTGCTCTGGCCCTTTTTTCAAATATGTTATCAAATCTATTTACAACTTGTTTAATTTCTACCAATTTCTTCTCTGTTGACTTCCTGAAATCATTTTTTACAATCAACTTATTAATCTCTAGAACACACAATGTCCTATCTTTAATCTCATTCTCCTCCAACTCCTGATATGTCTTTGAATTGATGAAATCAATGAATTTATTTTCCCATAAAGCTCTGTTAAGAGTCTTTTTCTTGTCTGCCATAACCAGTTCCTTTAAATCTTTGATAATGCTCTTTTCCTCTGACACTATTGTCAAGTACTCCCAAGATGTTTTCATGGCTTCAATAATTTCATTCCATACAATTTCTTTTGCTTGAATCAAAGTTATATTTCCTTTCAAATTTTCCCTTAGACTCTTGATTTCATTATTGGTTGTCTGACAATCTAATTTGTACTTATTGATTTCTCCTTCTTTGGCCTGCATTATCTTCATTGTTGTTTCGAACTCTCTCTGAGTCTTCTTGAGATAATTTTCTACCATCTTCAACTCTGTGCTCAACTGGGATAATCTTGTTGTTGGATCATCAGTTCCGGATGGCATGACTATGGTGCAAGAATGAGGATCAATTTGACTTTTCAAAGTAAGTACATACTCCTTTAACTTATAAACCTCTTCCTCTTTCCATAACAATTGTTTTAAGAGGCTCTCTTTTTCATTCTCAACCTCTGCTACCTCTGCTGCCATTGAGTGTTCTCTAGTATGCAAATTTAACTTCTTCTTCAACATATTTATTTCTGACTCAACACTTTGTAACAACTTATGTACAACTAATTTATCGTTAGGATCCACTCCAATCTTTACAATTATCTTCTTCAACTCTTCATTTTGATTTGAAAGAGCTCTGGAATTAGTTTTTTCCAATTTTAACTGCTTAATCACTTTCCCTAGCATCTGTTTTGCCTTTTGAGCAGCTGCACTAGTTTTGGTTAGATCATTAACAATTAATTGTCCTATTTGCATATGTAAATTAACTTTATCAAGCAAAGGTATTTTCTTCACATCAACAGTCAAATTAACTATTTTAAAACTACTTGATGACCCTACTGTCATTTCAGATGGGTGAGAAAAAGAAATCTTAAACTGATCCCTTTCCAAGTCCATGACAGTCAATAATCTAGTATGATCAGGAGTGATATGATATTCAGCTTGCGCTTCCATACTAGCTTTCATCTTTTGATTCCTCTCTGCAATTTGAGAAAAAACTTGCTTGATCAAAGGGACTTGATCCTGAACATCTCCATGTCTTGTTGGTGAAGCTGGTACATTCTTATCATCTCCTAATTGAAGGGGGAAACTAGGCTGAGTGCTTGATATTTCTTTAGTTAGTCTAGCCCTCTTCTCAGCTCTCTATTCTTCATCTTCAGAATCAACAACTGCTCTTTATTTCTTTTTCTCAACTTTTCAGAAATATTGGGAGTCTGTATGCTGGAACTAACAGAGTCTGCAAAACTTTTATTAGCCAACTTTTCTATTTCAGGCTTATTGTCATGAATGAAAGCAGAATAACCATTTTCAACCCTTCTGTCAGAGATTACCTTATGAGGGTCATAGGCCCATTTCTCACCTAGCAACAAGTGCATGCCTTCTAACATCCTGCTAGCTTCATTTGATGCTTGTCTCATATTCACTATGAATGGCCCCACATACATAGGCAGTTTAAACAAATGACCGTTCTTCATTGGAACAAAATGTACTTGATCTAGATACAGACTCTTTCTAATAAATTCCTATGCAAACAACCTCATGGGGAAAAAAAT
The DNA here is from genome assembly GCA_034641835.2 of Pinus albicaulis. NCBI lineage: Eukaryota > Viridiplantae > Streptophyta > Pinopsida > Pinales > Pinaceae > Pinus > Pinus albicaulis. The sequence goes on from CM076580.1 coordinate 1,136,254,181, forward strand.
GGCAATTTATAAGGTTCTATCCCAGCTCCATATAATCCAATTTCTGAATAATTTTCATATACAAACCAATCCCCAAATTTATAATTAGTGCTTAACTGAAGAAACTCCTGAGCTTTTGGCAAGAAACATGGAGGTGGAACCCCATTCAAAACCTTATAAGCAATTTTCATAAAATAAGTAGCAAAATCAAACACCCCTCCCTCATCTGGTTCATTTCTTACTGTATCAGTCCATAAAACTACTGACTGTCTTTTCTTATTTGCATCCATTATGTTAAGCCCCAAATGTAAAAATTCTTCTACATTTTGATATAAAAATATATAAGTGATAAGTGAAGGGAACTTGAAGGACCCGGTAAGGGACAAGCTCATGAGTTGGGTGTTAACAACCTCTTGCTAGTAAGAGGGAATATCCAACACCAGTTTAGGCTTCATCACCATAGCAAACAATCCCAACACTGATATGTCAATTTGAGCAACATCTTCTTTTCCAAGTATTTTTGATAGAGACTGTAGCACTGGCGTGACTTCTGCATCAAAAATCTCCAATGGAAATTCTTTATCATTAGCTGAAAATTTATTTGTATCCGGCTTCAAAAAGAAGATGACCTAGGTAAACTCCTTTCCTGCAAGATTATCATAGAATGCTAAAAATGATTCATCAGTGAACTGGACATAAGACTCTGACTCAGGATAACACATGGCTTGACGAATTAACTGGATTGTAACCTGAAGGAAATTTTACCCTAAGAAATTCATCACAAAACATTACCGGGATACAATGTAGACACTAACGAATGTACAAATTTGGGAAAAAGATATGTTTTGGGAACGCATGTAGAAAAAACACCAGAATTGGTGATGGTTGAATAGATGGGGAAAATTTTCTCAATCAACATAACTTGTTGATAGAAAGGAAAATGCTCAATGGTGCAAACGATATCTCTAATATCTTGCTCAGTATCCATGATATGGCTGGAAGATCCGGTCAAAGAAGATTGTTTAGCCATGGAATAGTGCAGGGTGGCGGACAATAATGCGCAGAGATAAGCAAATAGAATGACTAAGATGACTTCATGGACAACTTGAAAACGAAAGATGATAGGAGAAAGAACAACTTGAACCCTTAAATAGATGGCGTGGAGTTCAAAAATCTATGTCGAATTAATGCTTAAACGGAAGAGTAATGGTACTATGACATGACATATGAGATATCACCAGCTGGACGCATACTTCACTGTGGGGGTGCTCAGATGTATGGAGCATCCGTTGGGGTCCTGCTTCGCAGTGGATGAGAACCGTTGATTCTTGATAGGCTAATAGTCAGCGGGGTCAATTGTAGAGGCACCTCCTCTGGTAACCTGCAGGTTATTTGTGCCTGCGGGTTCCCGCTGATCTATATCAAATGAAACTAGCTTTAATCCTGCCTGACAACTTGTATGGGTGTTAGTTGGAACACTCGGTCCCACCTTCACATGCTCCGAAAACATATTAATTGATCAATATGCGAAAATGAAATGATTTTCATACATATGAAGCATTTACATTTTATGATATATGATTTTTTTGTATTTTTAAAATAAAATAAAGGAAAATGCAAATGAGCCACAACAGGGGCCATACTCCATTTGGTAACTACTCAACTAAGGAAGCCTATAATCTATTACAACAGTCGAATCTTGGCCCAAAAAATTAGATAGGAAGAAGATATGGACTGCTAAGCTTTGGCCCAAAGTAGCTACATTTTTATGGATGCTTAGTAAAATATGTATCCTCACATGGGAGAATATTTTGAAGCGGGGTTTTGTGGGTCCTTCGACGTGTCCCCTATGTCAAAATGACATCAAAACCATCAATCATCTGTTGGACCTCTGCCCCATATCCAACAATTTTTGGGATAGGATTGAAATACTATGCATAAGATCCAATCGAGACAGGGGAAATATCACCAATGCCATTAGAAAATGCAGGATAATCCCTACTCCAACAATTTTCTAAATCGTCTTTGGCAGCTGATTCCAGGTCTACTCATATGGAATCTCTAGAAGGAAAGAAACAATAGGATCTTAAAGACATAGCCTCAAATCGAGAGCAAATTTGGGCCAAGCTACACTCTTTCCATGACTCACTGGGGAAGGATGACCTCCCGACAACCACAACTGAATGCACCATTTGGAATCCCTGATCCGATCACGGGTCAAGTACTACTCTAACCATCATGTACGGTATTAAGATATTTTAATTTACTATGGATTATACAGGATTAAATGAGCATGTTAGTCCATCTATTAGAGCGCATAAACATTTAAACATAACTAACTGAACTTTAACATATCAAGCAGCACAAACACGCACGTAAGAGAGATACAACCAATTGGTAATGCAGTTCACCCCTCCATCTCTCTAGGGATACCTCTCCAAATCTGCTTCAATTGGAATGCAGATCCTCTATATTCCTTCGTCAAAGTAAGCTTTCTTACATTCAAGCTCTATGGATGAGCATTAGCCAAGCACTATGGCTCTCAATGGCTAAGTATTCTCTCCTCTCTTTCTCCTCCTCGCATGGCTTACATAAGGAATATATATAGTTTTCCTCACCCACTCTCCAGCAAAGAGTATTAATTACAAGACCCACAATTGTAGGTCCTAACTACAAGGAAGAAAAAACAAAGTCCATAAAAGTAGGACCTCCAACAATCTCAGGTTCAATAATGGAAAAGTCTTAAAGCCACCTAAAGACTTTCCCAACCATGCCCTTGATTCTCTTAACCTATAATTGAGAAAGAATAGAGAATTGGTGTGAGGTGGTCTCTCACATAAAATCAATTTCCCTAATTACATTAATGAATAATGTGAGACAAATTTCTCTCACAATTATTAATTTATATCAATAATGCATGGATTTAATAAAATGCATAAATATAATTTCACCCACTTGTCACTAACTTCAAATCATCATGGCACAAATCTCTTTTCATGTGCGAAGTTCCTTCCAGATCACACCTCCCCACAAAGAAACTTTTGGTCTCCAAAAGTATCAACTTCAATTCATCATCAACTGTATGCAAATGTATCTGAAAGGCACATTCCATCACGACTTCTTCACGTGATGTTCTTCGGAATCGGAACATAATGCCAACAACTACAACTACTGCAACACAAATACCTGAAAAGGCACATTCCTTCAAGATTCCTTCACTGTCGTCCTTCAGAATCGGAATGAAAAAGCCCACATATGCCGAAAGCTGCAACCTGTAGCTGATCATACCTGTTTACATCTTTTGGAATACTTGCCAAGAGTTCATTGGTAAAGTTTACATGCCAAAATGGCTTATGCAATTGTCTCATTCAACCTGATTACAAAGAAGCCAACAAGGCTTAGTGCGCAAAATACATCTCTCACTTTTCCTCACATAAGAGTGGCTAAAACAAGCCTTTACAATGCTTTATAATCAACTTTACATCATGACTTTCATGGTGGCCACTATGGCCTTTTACATGGCATTCGACAACTTACATGCCAAATTTCCAATGCCAAAATATGATGGTGAACTATGGCCTTTTACATGGCAATAATTTAATGTTCCCAATATGTGCACAAAGGGAAAAAATAAAAATTGTTCAAAACCCCCTTTTAACATGTGTATGCCCCCATATCATCCAAATGCATTAATGGTGAAAAGAAAAAAAATCCCCCCATTACAAAAATGTGCATTATGAAAGACTAAGGGTTAAAATAAAAGACTATGGGTCTTTAATAATACCACTACTACCAAGGAGAAGAAGCAGCTTTGTCAACACAGCATGCCAGCTCACGATACCTGCTCCGATCAAGAAAACTGCACGAGGATTTACACCTAGGAGTAGAGCAGTTTCTACTGCTAAAAGCATGCACCTTCAACGCAAATTTCAGGTCAAGTACATGGTGCAATCCAATGTATGTTATCCCACATTCACGACATCTATGCCATGATTCATACACAGGTACTCCCCTCAGCGTTAAATGCTTCTTCTTCCACGCACGGGCTCAAACTCCACAAGTTCATTGAGGTCATACCAGCAGTCGAGAATCATGGCTAGGTCAAGGTAGAACTAGTACACAGGATCCTTCGACACAACATGGCCCCATGTTATGTTTCCCCATACAGCCGAGGCTGGATTGTATTGATAGAACAAATGATACACCCTTGTACACCAGCGACATGATTTGGATTGTTCATACAATTCGTCTCGGTCTGGAAATGAAAACCCATTCTTTGCCACGAGGGCTCTGAGATCGTCCATGGATAGGTCCAAAACGAAAATCCCATGCTCTTCTCCGAAACGCCTTCGACATGTCCCCTCGAAATCACATATTCAACCACCAGCTGATCTTCCCTTTCGCCATCGTTTGGCTTCCTAAATATCGCCTTCCCACAGAGGGCAAATGCAACCTAAAAACACAAAGTATTGCATTCCTATAAATCCTGTTCCAGCGAATGCTAGACGTCTTGTTAATATCATCAGAGAGGCCGACATATGGACCAGCCGCTTTTTCCAAATCCTTTGTCATTTTTCCCTGGCTCCCTTCCATAGCTGCACCTTGATTTCGCGACTAGAAAGATCCACTTAAATTCGCCTATTTACCCAATTTCAGATCATGAACCAATTCTCTACTACACAAAAAAGCTTCAATGTTCACCATATGTTTGGCTGATATAAAAGGCAAGAGCGGGATTGGAACTCGGGACCTACCCATTATTTGCTCCACAGAATGCTCCACGGAAATTACTCTGTAGCTTATATTGAAAGTGTTAAATGGAAGTGGGATTGATTCCTAGTCTCTCGAACATATAAGCAAGGCATGTGAAGAAAATCATGCACCAATACGTATCTATCATTGGCAGTATCTCTGACATTAGAAATTGGCCTTTTTTCAAGCTGATTCCGGGCATCTCAAAATCTCTATCTTCACGCCTCCTCTTTCTGTCCCTCCAACAATGAGAATTTTATAGTTGAAAGTGAAAGAGGAGAGGCTGAGAATTGAACTCAGGACCTGCCCCTTTCTACTCCTTTCCCCCTTTATGCTCCTTTCCCCCGGTAGCGGGGCTTCTGACAATCTCAGTATTTGATACAACTGCTAGATTTGGGTTGATCGAAATGGGGTTGCTTCATCTCCTTGGACGAATAAATCTCGCACAGAATTTTATTCATCTTTGGATTTTCTAAAATGTCATCATCAAAAGAAGGAACGGGAAGAAAATGATCACAACGGCTCTGCTCCAGGTCATAATCGATGCAGATGAAGATTGTGCAGTAGATTTGGTGGAACTGTCCCATGATTTTATCACCCAAAGGCTGATTTTGTGGCATCAAATCTGGCAATCCACAGTGATCAACGAAATACCAATCCATCATCTTTGATTCATTCATATGCTCCAACGTCTGCATACGCCTTCTGCTATGTACAGATACTCCAAGAATTAGCAACATTTCCATCCAAATCAGCTCCTTTGTGCCACATAAGAGTCCCTGTTCGGTGCATGCATTTCTGTGCTATCAATGTCACATTTATAGTGTGCAATCAGAATCCTCTATATATTTTTTGTTAAATCAGTGAATGTGGTTGGGAGTACAGATGGTGGACGGAAAGGCCACGTCGTTGCTGCGAACAACAATCATCATCTGTTTTGGTTACCGTGTTTGCGACCCAAAGCTTCTCGAGCAACCTATGGTAGTAATGGGGGCATACCCGTAGAGAAGCATGTATTTAGCCTTTAACATCGTTGGAAAAGCTAGGATGTTATTAGCTATAGTTTTGCTATTGTTGTAGGCCTCCTTGTCCTTTTCCGCAAGCAACAGCTCCAACGCCATTGATAATTGCTGGAGAAGAGAGGCCAATAATTTTCTTTGTAGCTTGAAGCAGATTTCCAAAATCACCCTTGGCTTTCTTCTCCTGAGGATTAGACTTCTTCAAAACAGAATTGTAGGACATAAAGCGCATTGATACAACCTTGTAAGTGGGATGGCTCCCATAAGATCCAACACACTCATGAGCAGTAATAGCCAGAGCAGATGCCCCTGAAAAATGTTTAATAATTCCAACCAACCCAAAAATTGTCTGTGTTTTAGGATCTTGACTTGAATGAATGAAGGGAAATTCTCCAATTGATTGCAATGCTCCATCTCTTGTTGAATGCGTGCACTATTTGATCTGATATTACCTTTTATCGATCGATCCTTGATGGATGGATATTTTAAGCAACCTGTTGTTTGTAAGGCTTCCAATGCTGTGAAAGAGCAACTTTTTATTTCCATATTTTTGACAAAATTTCAAGTCGCAATAAATTTTCCATCTGGAGGCCGTTTGACTCGATTCAAGCATCGTCGGGTTCCTCTTGTCGAGCTCTTCGCGATGGTGCCATATTTTTTTGATTCTGAGTCAGAAAAGTTTTGAGCATTTTCCATCAAAAGACGAATACCTACCCCCATAAAACTCAAAATTTTGCAAAAGAGAAAAAATATAACTTGTAGAAACATCATGAACTACTTACCAAATCGACACCAAGCACTTTCTTCTTGTAAGTGTGCTTTTCGAATGGTGGATGGAGCCTCCTTATTCATGGGCTCTTTTACAAGTTGTCTGCTTGATTTGTGGTGAAATTTGGGGTGCAACTTCCAGTACTACTTCTCCAAATGGCCACTGATCTTGCAGAATCTGCATAAATTATGTCGTTTCCTGTTCAACTGTGTCTTCATGATATGCAGATTCTGAAGGTTCTCATTCTTCTTGGTCTCACTTCTCGTAGATACATCTGTCTTCTTAACACACACTTTCTTTGTGTGATGCTTAAATACATCATGGTTAGAAGATCTATGGAAGCGATCACTTCTCTTATATGTAAAAGAAGAATTTGAATGATTGTCATACCTTCTTGACTTGTCTTTGAACTGATGAGGACTAGGTGGCTTGATTCCCTTCTTGGCATCAGGTGATGAAGATATGTTTTTTGCTTTAGCTACCTTCAAGCATTCTCCTTTCTCTTCCTATCCATAACCCAAACCTACAAATGGTTGTCTTCGTACAACCTCCAATCGTTGGGTGATTCCTTGGCCATGTATGCCAAGCCCACCTCCGATAGACCCCATCTTCATGAGGATTTTCATGCCAACATTAGTTTCATATTGAGAAAGAATAGAAGATGAAGTGACATCATATACCTCGGTTTGAGATGCAGCCTTCGTCATCTCAACCTTCTACAATTTAGATAATATCTCCTCTTTGGCTCATAGCATCTCCTGAAGCTCCTACTTATCGAGCAATAGTCTTCACAATTCTGCATTTTCGGCTTGAAGGCTTTCATTTATCTCTTGCAACTCTTGCAGCATTTTAGCATGCTTCTCTCCTCCGCCCATCCTGCAAAGCAGTCACCTGCTCTGATACCACTTGATCCGATCACTGGTCGAGTACTACTCTAACCATCGTGTACGATATTAATATATTTTAATTGAATATGGCTTATACAGGCTTAAATGAGCATGTTAGTCCATCGATTAGAGCGCATAAACATGTAAACATAACTAACTGAACTTTAACATATCAATCAGCACAAACATGCACGTAAGAGAGAGACAACCAATTGGTAATGGAGTTCACCCCTCCATCTCTCTGGGGCTACCTCTCTGGATCTACTTCAATTGGAATGCAGATCCTCTATATTCCTTCGTCAAAGTAAGATTTCTTACATTCAAGCTCTATGGCTGAGCATTAGCCAAGCACTATGGCTCTCAATGGCTAAGTATTCTCTCCTCTCTTTCTCCTCCTCTCATGGCTTACATAAGGAATATATATAGTTTTCCTCACCCACTCTCCAATAAAGAGCATTAATTACAAGACCCACAATTTTAGGGCCTAACTACAAGGAAGGAAAAACAAAGTCCATAAAAGTAGGACCTCCAACAATCTCAGGTTCAATAATGGAAAAGTCTTAAAACCACCTAAAGAATTTCCCAACCATGCCCTTGATTCTCTCAACCTATAATTGAGAAAGAATAGAGAATTGGTGTTTGGTGGTCTCTCACATAAAACCAATTTCCCTAATTACATTAATGAATAATGTGATACAAATTTATCTCACAATTATTAATTTATATCAATAATGCATGGATTTAATAAAATGCATAGTAAAATGCATAAGAATAATTTCACCCACTTAAATACTTGTCACCAACTTCAAGTCATCATGGCGTAAATATCTTTTCATGTGTGAATGTCCTTCTGGATCAACCCCCCCCCGCTGGTTTTTTCAAGTGAAACTTCGATGGAGCCTCCAAAGGCAACCCAAGGGAAGCCGACTTTGGGGGTATCTTCAAATATTCTAATGGAAAACCCCTACATTCCTACTGTGGAAACTTGGGTTGGGACAACAACGACGCCGCAGAGCTGGAGGGGCTTATACATGGTATCTCCAAAGCCATTGAGCTCAACCTTTTCCCACTGGAAATGGAAGGAGACTCGCAACTCATCATTCAAGCGACCACCCGCATTCTCCTTAGCACTTCTATCTCAAAGGTTTCTACCAGCTGGAGGCTAGCCAACCATCTCAATTTCTTGGAATAGTTGCTACAACACCACAAGGCCATTACCTTCCACCATGTGCACAGAAAGTAAAACACTATGGCTGATCTCCTGGCCAACAAAGGAGTGGATAGCCATTCATTGTTGTATCACTCTAACTTCTCTCAAATTGAGGATGAAACCTTGCGAGAGAACTGCCACACTCTCCTCCAAAAGGATCAAACTTCCTCAGATGCGGGTGACATGCCTTGACTGTGCGAAGCGAACTCTTCCCATGTTCAGGCTGACGACGCCTTGCAAAACTCGATTTAACCTCATGTTGAACCTCATCTCAGAAATCATTCACACTAGCACTCTGCTTCATCTGATCTTCTTCCATACACTGAATCACATGCAATCTCAAGTGAACTATCCCAACTCGCATATGCGAGCGAGCCACAAAATCACACAGCATCTGCACTCATGCCACAGGTCTTCAAAATGCATTGTTACTCCTCATTTTGTCATTCCTTCGCTGCTCCAGTCAGCCTCTCCCCTTTCGATCACGCTGCTGCTTCAATTTCCCTGCGTGTTCCACCTGCTGCGCACTCTCCTTGATGCGCACCCCCTTACTTGTGCTAGCCTGCAGTGTGCTTCTCCCGCCGATTCCCTCCTAGCTGTGCACCCCCCTTGACGCCTCCCCCCCCCCCCGGTTGCGCGTCTCCATCTGGAATTCCCCTCTTCTTTTGCTCCGTACCACTGCACCCTTGCTACGCACCCCCCTTCTGCGCGCTCCCCTACTGCGTAACCCTCTGTTGTGTACCCCCCCCCCCCCCTCCCCCTGCCCCCTTGTGCTTCTGTATTGTGCATTCTCCTATTGCGTACTTCACCACTTTAAGCCCGGTCTCCCACCATTTTCTTGTTAGCCCCCCCAAGGCTTCGTGACAATGAAAAAATACTATCAGGGGTAGCCAAAGAGGTGCGTTCTTCGGTCACTATCATCGCGGTCATGACCATCGTTTGGAATCCATTAAGGGCTCCTCTTCTGACAGCCATGACAGGGAAGCACCTAGATAGTATGAGAGCACCAAGGATGAGATAGCCTTAGCTCCGGAGAATCAGAGGGGTAGAAGAGTCCCCATGAAGTCCACCATTGTGCACTCTAAGCCGCCCACTCCTCGAAAAACTGAGCCTCTCCCGGTTCAAGAGCCCACAGAGGAGGATACAAACATGTGGATCATGGATTCAAATGAATTTTGGACGATATTTCCAGATGCTAAGTAGCCAGTTGCTCCTATCATCCGTGTAGCCACTCCTAAGCCCCTGCGCGAGCCTTCTGATGAGGAGGAGGCCATTGCGCAGGAATATGGATGCGTCATTGAGGAGGAGGAGGACACTGCTACAGAGGATGATGAAGGAACACCATGACTGCACGGCTGCTCGGTTCTTTTCTATTTTCTGTTATTTCAGCACATACTACAGATCTTTTGTTTTTATATGTGTCACAAAACACTTTGTAAATAATGATTGTTTGATGCTATTAAGGGGATGGTTTCCTCCTAGGAGGCAGCCCCAAACTTGCACTACTTTGAAAGCTTCTAAGGTTGGGATTGGTTAAGCACTGCTTACCATATCATCCCAACGCCTATGTAAAGTTTTCTTTTTGATCTAATATAGCCTAGCCTAACTTACAAAAAAAAACAAATATGATAATATTATATTAAAATTTTAAGATTCTACACTATTATAGTTTTATTAAACTTTAAGATTTGTAAATTTAACTGTAATTAGTGCATGCATGTGAATATAAATTATGCATAAAAATAGAGAACAGAAAAATAAGCTCACACACACATAAGACACAAGATATACTCTATGGGAAACTCTTTTAGGAGAAAACTCAGCTGGAAGGTGAGGCCACTTCGCTCTCTTTCTCCGTCTGGAAATATGGTTGTAGGTACAAAGAAGTAATGCATGTGGCCCGTGAGCTGCTATAGTGCACAAATCCCCTTTGTGTTCTATACATCCTATCTCTCATGGCTATCTTTGCTTAGCTATGGAACAAAATGCTCTCGAAAGAATGGAATGTCTCTTCCTCCTAGTGGCCCAATTATAACACAACCCGATAGGCTACGAGTGGTTAATTTTGACTACATCAACTCTTAACTAGAGTTACAAAATAGACTCTTCTAGATTCTTTTACATAAAACACATGTGGCTAGCCCCTTTTTCATGAATAATGGGGGTTGACGTGGCATCCTCCCGAACTTTAGGTGTGAAAATAGGAAGGTCAACTTCTAAGTCGCATAAATTTTGAATACAAACTCTGATTGACGTGATTCTTGCGTCGTTTGAAAGGTATCTATGTGTAGAATAGCATGAAAAGTTGTGGCATTTGGAGAAAAAATTTGACCCCTAGAAAACATCGTTTGATGCCTGAAAATGCTCTCAGAAGGTTTCAGACCTCGTTTTGCCAAACTGGGTCCTGCCAGTAAAAATAGTCCCATGAGTTGATTCCTCCACTTGTTCCACGCCAAATGCATTGAGATGGATGAAAAATAATATAATGATCCAATATATATCACACCTCCCCATTTTTAAAGGCTTTTGGTCCCCAAAAGCTTTTACTGAATGATGTGAGAGAATTTTTCGTCCACCTTCTCTTTGGTTTACCATTTAGCTTTGCCTGGAAGTTGTCCCTTCAACCCAAACTGCCAAAGGTCATGATGCCCCTGTCTTGCAGTTTTTGACCTATTCTGCAAAATTGTATCTTATGTCAACTTTGTTTGAAGCTTTGGTGCCAAGTCCTCCACATAAGGTAGGACTTGTTCCTCCTCCTGATATAGCATGGAAGGCTCATAGAGTTTCAGATTCACTACATTCACAACTGAGTAAATGCACATAAATGGTGGTAAACTAAGTCGATAGGCATTATCACGCACCTTTTCCAGTATCTCAAAGGGACCATACCTTAGAGCCTTGATTTTCTTACCATACCTTATTCAATTGTAACCATACTATGTCTCCCACCTTGAATGACTTCTTTGTTCTGTGTTGATCGTGCTTGGTCTTATACTTCTCCAGCGACTTCTGCAGTGTTTCATGTACCTATAGATGGATCTGCCTAATCTTCTCTATAAATTTATCAACCCTCAAAGCATCTCTTGTAAGATCTTCCCTCACTCCTTGCTACCCATATACAATATCCAAAGGTAAAGGTGGAAAATATCCAAAACAAGTCTCAAATGGGGACTTTCTTGTAGAAGTGTGGAATGATTTGTAATAAGAATGTTGTATATATACCATATTTTCATCCCAGGTCTTTGGATGCTTCTATTTTTAACCCCTCAGAAGCTTCACCAAAGTGTTTTTGACTACTTATGTCTTCCCATTTGTCTGTGGATGGAATGTTGTAGATCTCTTCAACTTCGTGTCCATCTTCTCCCATAATGTAGTCTAGAATGCATTGAGAAATATTGTATCCTTGTTTGAAATGATGCTCCTTGGTATCCCAAAGTGCACCTAAACATGTCCAATGAACAATTTTGTTGCTTATTTCCCATTGATGGTATTTTTACAGGGCATCAGAACAAATATCTCGTTGAACCTGTCAACTACCACGAATAGGTAGTCGTGTCCCTTCCTGGTTGTCGGTAAAGCTCCCACAAAGTCCATGGAAATGTTTTCCCAAGGACGAGTAAGCACAATTAAGGGATAATATAGACCCTATTTCTTGTTGCTAGGTTTGTTGGTACAAGAAAGCATGCATCCTCTTATGAACCTAGCTACCTTCTCTTGCATCTTGGGCCAATACACATACCTCTGCAAGTTAGCAATAGTCTTCCCTACACCAAAGTGCCCTGCAACCTTGAAGGTGTGAGCCTCTCTAATTATATGCAATCGCTCACCTTTAGGAACACATAGCTTATCCAACCTATAGAGTAACCAATCCTGGAAATGGTAGTCAACAGTGTTGTCTCCATCGTGGACATGAATCTGACTCTGCAACTGCTGATACACCTTGAATTCCTCATCCTCTGAATATGCCTCGATGTATGCATCATGGGTGAATGGATCCATGTGCATAAGGGTCCCTAAAGTTGTAATATTTGATGTGGGTGGCATTGACAGCATGTTAGCCAACTTGCATGTGCTTCCCTTATTATACTTGATCACCAAATGAAATTGTTGTAAAAACCCCATCCATTTGTAGTGCATGGTTTGTTATTGCTTACTCTGGGCCTGCCAGTACTATAACGGTCGATGATCTATGTGGATTACTGTCTCCTTTCCCATCAAATAATGCTTCCAATTATTCACAGCTTACACCATGGCATATAGCTCCTTATCATAGGTAGGGTAGTTAAGAACTGTCCCATGAAAAACTTCAGAATGGTAACATATAGGCCTTACTCCCTGCATGAAGACAACTCCCATAGCATACCCACTCGCATCTATCTCCACTTCGAAATATCACTGCAAGTTTGGTAATGCCAGAACTGATGCTTGACTGATATTATTCTTTAACTCCTCGAAATATCTTTGCTAACCTTTTCCCCATCGAAACACTTGCCACTTGTTGTTATGGCATGGAGCGGTGCTGCTATCGCTGAAAACGAGGCTATGAATTTCCTTAGGTACTGTGTTTCCCCAATGAAACTCTTGACCTCAGAAAAATTAGTAGACACCGACCATTTCATGATGGCCTCCATCTTGGAAGGATCTATCTTCAACTCTCCTCCACCGATCACATACCCCAGATACACCAAAGACTGTTGCGCAAACTTTCACTTCTCGAGATTCTCTAGCAACTGGTGCTTCTTCAATGTTTCCAACATTTGTGTCAAATGTGACATATGCTCCTCCAAAGTAGCACTATATACCAGTATATCATCCAAATAGACAATAAAAAATGAATCTATAAAAGGGCACAGTACATCATTCATTAATCTCATAAATGTAGTTGGTGCATTACATAGGCCAAATGGAATAACTAACCACTCATACCTTGCCTGGTTTTAAAGTCGATATTCCATGTATCTTCTTATTTGACATGAACCCGGTGATATAAATAATTCTAGTCCAACTTGGTGAAGTACTTTTCTTACTGCAACTGATCTAGCAGATCATCTATTCTGGACAAGGGGTATCTTTTCTTGAGTGTGATTTTGTTCAAAACCCTGTAATATGTACACATCTACCAAGTCCCATCCTTCTTTTGAAAAGTGACGATGGGTGACCCACATGATGATGTACTCGGTCGAATGACACCCTATTCCAACAGTTGCTGCAATTGTTTCTTCACCTCACTTGCTTTTATAAAATACTGCTGGTGCAACCCAATATTTGGCAATGGGGAGTCTGGAAATAGTTGTATCTCATGCTCCACTTCTCTCTTAGGTGGTAACCCTTTAGGCTCTCGGAACACATCGTTGTATGCTTGTAGCAACTCCTCCAATTTTTGTTTTTGTTTCTTAGTACACCCCTCCAGGGATTCCTTGCCTCTTATTGAATCCTCTTAAGACTGAATTTCTCTTAAAAACAATGAAACATACTTCTTGGTAGAACTGATCAATTTCTTTGCTTGATTGGTACTTACCAGTGAAATTTTTGACTTGCCTTTATTCGCATTGATGATGAACGATTTTCCATCCTTGATGAGCCAATACTGATTGGTTCTCCTCATGAATATTGCATCTCACATGTACAGGTATGGACTCCCAAATACGAATCCACATACATCAAGGGGAACCACATCTAGATCTACTTCATCAATAAAATAAGCATTGATAACAAATCTAATTATACATTGTTTTGTTACCTTCAGCTTGACATCCTTATTTACCCATCTCAATGGATATGGATTTAGATGATCATGAACTACCAGCCCCAACTTCTTGACCAAATTTGTTGCAATGAGATAAGTCTGTGATCTTGAGTCAAACATAGCATCATTCTTTGTCTTCTTGACTTGTATATTTATATGGAAGAGTTTGGTCATTTCTTTATCTTCCTATTGTTGAAGGCTACTCGATTCACCTCCTTTTGTACTAACATACAGACGATCTTCTCACCCACATCCAAGTTTCTTTCAACTAGGTTGCTCGAATTAATGGCCATGATATTCTTCTTCTTATCATATTTCTTCTTGTTCTTCGGGTTTAGCTATGGATGTAACTTCTAACACTTATCCTCTGTATGGCCATCAATGTTTCAATGGTTGCTAGGATCTTTTGTTAGAGCCATATATTACTAGTGTAGCCCCTTATTGTTGCTACTGTAGCCCCCTTATTGTTATTTTTGTACCCATGTAGTCCCCATATTGTTATTATTGTGCTCCATAATAGCCCACTATTGTTATTGTTGTGCCCTTACATTATTATTATTAGGTCGGCGAGAATTATATTGTGACCCCATGGACTCCTATATATAGAAAGGAGGTTTTTTCATTTGTGTCATCCAAGAATTGTTCATTTATGTAATGCAAAGGAGGTTTCCCCCTCAAATTGGTTGATTTTTAAGTCGTTGATCTCTCTTTTCTTCTATTTTGTGAGCTGGTTTCATAACATTTGGTATCAGAGCTTTGGATTCTAGGGTTTCACTGCTTCAAATAGGTCATCGTGGAATTTTTGCTATAAATTTTTTTCTACGAAGTTTCAGATGCTAAAAAAAACCCATTTGCGAATAAGTCCTGAGGAAATTATTAAATTTCTTGGTTTGCAATATTTTCAGAGATATGATCTGTGGAAGTTAGGGCTTTTTAAGGCCCCCGAATTTCATCTCAAAGAGGTGACCATGGGAAAATATCCATAACTCTCTCTTTGAGCATCAGATTGGAATTCTGTAAAAAGTGGCCAAAAGTACACGGACTGTAGTTTCTTGTGTATCCATTTCATAGCCGAAGGAGGAAACAATGATACGCGGCACTTCATACAAGTTATTTCTACCGAACCAGTCCATAATTAGGTCATTGTGGGAGTTTGGGCATAACTTTGCCTTGAAGAATCCAAATCAGGTCAGACCTATGGCATTGGAAAGAAGATTATGAGGGATAATAAAAGACTGAAGTTAAAAACTTGGGGATCTGAAATCACAAAGATACATCAGATTAAATATCGAGCTCCTCAAAAGCAAGAAAAAGGTGTGTAATTTTTTTTTTTTTTTTTTTTAAATTGCATTAGTCTTGTTTGAAAAATCACTTTGAAGGGATTCCAAGGGCATATTGAAGCATAGATATTAGTATTGGGTTCTAAAATGGACCATAAAAAGAATTCAACACACATTAAGCCCTGAGAAAGCCCTACTATGACTCGTGAAGAGGAAGAAGTGCAACATGATATATCAAAATTACAAGAACAATTGCAACAAATTTCTTTCTCGCAAAGAGTAACAAAAATTGAAATGGAAGCTAAGATGGATGGTTTGAAGAAAGACATGGAAGCTAATATGGATAGTTTGAAGAAAGGCATGGAAGCTAAGATGGATGGTTTGAAGAATGGCATGGAAGCTAACATGGATGGCATGTAACCTAAGATGGATGATATAGAAGGCAACATGGAAGCTAAGATGGATGGTTTGAAGAAAGGCGTGGAAGCTAATATGGATGGTTTGAAGAATGGCATCGAAGATAATATGGATGGTATATAAGATTTTAAGAAATACATGGAAGGTTTGAAGGAAGTTTTGGCAAAGTTTCTACAAGAAAAGCTTCCTAATGGCGAGAAGGTAGTATAGGAAACTCATGATGAGAACAAAAGAAATGTTAATCATGATTTCGTAAACTCTAATGTTGGATTTAAGACTCACCATATTCAAAAGATAGATATGAGGAAGTTTGATGGCAAGGATCCGATAACTTGGATATTACAAATGGAGAAATACTTTGAGCTCCATAATACACAATACACACAAAAGGTATGCATTGCAACTTTATATTTAGAACAAATTCAGTTTGTGCGGTATTGATGAATTTTTTCTCATAAACCACTAGTCACTTGATCAATTTTTACGGAGGAAATGATAGCACATTATGAGGATACAAAGAGCAACACCTTCTTAAGCCAATTGATAAATCTCAAACAAAAGGGTTCAATGATGGAGCACATTGAGGACTTCCAAAAATTGATTTTAAGGGTAAATAATATTCCAGAGAACATAGAATTGATGTCTTCATAGGGAATCTAAAGAATAACATCTAGCATGAGGTTTTCCTTTGGGAACATAATACATTGGATAATGCATTTAGGTTGGCAAGAAAAATTGAAAGAAAAATTATGGCGACAAGGAAGCCTACCACTCGCAACTATAAAGATGGAAGTGTTGCTACTCCTAGACTTCCACAACCTACAAGGTTGACACCACAAAAATTGGAAGAAAAAAATCAAAAGGGCTTTGCTATAGCTGTGATAGAAAATACACTAAAGGTCATAAGTGTGCTGAGAATAAATTATTTTACATAGGTTGTGAACAAGAAAAGGAACAAGAAACTTCAAAAGAAGAGGATATACACCAGGAACCAACACTAGAGGAAAAAGAAATGAATCCGACCACATCCTGTAATGCAATGGCGGGAATTACCACTCCTCAAACTCTCAATATAGAAGGACATATCAAGAATAAAAATGTGATAATGCTTATTGATTTAGGTAGTACCCATAATTTTATTCATTGTAAGGTAGCCAAGGAATTGAATTGCTTCCTATACCCAGCGCTAGAGTGTCAAGTGATGGTGGAAAATGGAGGAACTATAAATTACAATTCTTTCCATTCCAATAGGTGGTGATAATGTTGTACTAGGAGTACAATTGTTACAATATTTGGGGACGATAGCTTTAATTTTTGGGAACTTTTCTTGAATTTTTATTTTTATTTATTTTTTTTCAGAAGGAAAGGAAGTTGAATTATGGGGTATCGTAGGGAAGCCGAGAAAGATAATAAGCTCTAATGTCATGACAAAGATTCTGAAGAAACAACAACGAGGCATCATTGCACAATTATGCTCACTAGAAGTTCCAACATCAAAATCATCTATTTCTCCAGATCTTCAAAAAGTCTTGGACAAACATTCCAAGGTGTTTGAAACTCCCAAAGGACTTCCACCTATTCATGATCATGATCATGCTATTCATTTGATTCAGGAAGTGTTCCTCCAAACATCAGGCCTTACAGATATCCTTATGTCCAAAAGTGCGAAATTGAACTTATGATTGCAGAAATGCTAGAGGGTGGTATAATTCAGCCTAGTCAAAGTTATTTTTATGCTCCAGTAGTATTGGTGCACAAGAAGGATGGATCATGGTGCATGTTTTCAAATTATATGGATCTCAATAAGCTCACTATTAAATATAAATTTCCCATTCGTATGGTTGATGAATTATTAGATGAATTACATGGAGCAATTTATTTCACCAAGTTGGATCTTCGTTTAGGATATCATCAAATTAGAATGAAGACTGAAGACATTTCGAAAACAACATTTTGAACTCATGAGGGTCATTATGAATTTTTGGTCATGCCCTTTGGCCTTACCAATACATCTTCTACATTTAAAGGGTTGATGAATTCCATTTTCAAACCCTTCCTTAGAAAAATTGTGATGGTATTTTTTGATGATGTACTAATATACAATAGGTCTTGGAAGGATCATGTTCAACATGTTAACATGGTGCTCAAACTATTGGAGGAGAAACAATTATATACAAAAACCTCCAAATGTTTCTTTGGAGTACAAGAAGTGGAATATCTGGGTCATACTGTATCTCAAGAGGGTGTTAAGGTAGACCCTAACAAAATTAAATCCATTAAGGAATGGAAAGTCCCCACAACCATAAAGTAGTTGCGAGGATTTATCGAGTTTAATAGGGTATTATCGCAAGTTTATTAATAATTATGGGAGGATAGCATCACCTCTAACAAAATTATTGAAGAAAGATGCATTTTCATGGACTCCTCAAGGAACTAAGGCCTTTGAACATCTTAAAGAGGCAATGTGCCAAGCACCGATCTTAGCTACGCCAGACTTCACAAAAGCATTTATTGTGGAATGTGATGCCTCAAGAAATGGAATTGGTGTTGTTTTAATACAAGAAGGAAGACCCATTGCTTTTGAAAGTTGTTCAATCAAAGGAAAGTATTTACAAAATGTTATTTATGAGAAGGAAATGTTGGCAATACTACATGCACTAAAGAAATGGCGACCTTACCTAATGGGAAGACACTTCAAGGTTAAAAATGATCATGATAGTCTTAAATAATTTTTGGAACAGAGACTATCTTCAGAAGAGCAACAAAAATGGGTCACAAAGATGTTGGGTTATGACTTTGAAATCATCTACAAAAAAAGGAAGCTAAATGTTGTTGTAGATGCACTCTCAAGAAAGGATGAGGATGTGGAAGCATTGCTTTGTGCCATTTCTACTATCTAACCCGATTGGATAATTGAAGCAAGGGAGGAATGGAAGAATGATGAAGAAGTATGGACACTCATTCAAAATTTGCAGCAAGATCCGAGTACATCTAATATGTTTAGATGGATAAATGATTACTTATGGTACAAAGATCACTTATATCTTTTTAATAATTCCCAACTAAAAAAAAATATTCTTTTGGAATTACACGCTTCTCCCTTAGGAGGACACTTGGGATTTTTTAAAACTTACCACAGGGTGAAGATTTTTTTTTTTTTTTTGGGATGGCCTTAAATTTGATATTCAAAAGTTTGTGGTGGAATGTTTGGTTTTCCAGCAAAATAAAGTGGAGACAATTAAGACCCCGGGTCTGCTACAACCTTTATCCATTCCAAATCAACGTTGGGAGGAGCTTTCAATGGATTTTATCACAGGTTTACCTACGTCCAAAGGAAAGAGTGTCATCATGGTGTTAGTTGATAGACTTACCAAGTATGCACACTTTTGTGAATTATCTCATCCATTTAAAGTGAGTACAATTTCTATTGCATTTATGGAAACAATTCAAAAGCTACATGGAAACCCAAAGATTATTGTAAGAGACAGAGATCCCATTTTCACTAGAAATTTTTGGACGAAATTATTTTCTTGTTTGGGTACTCAACTAGCTCATAGCTCATATTATCATCCTCAATTCGATGGGAAAACTAAGATAGTGAAAAAATGGTTGGATGGATATCTTCGTTGCTTTGTATCTGATAAACAAACACAATGGCTCAATTGGTTACCTCTGGATGAATGGTGGTATAACACTTCCTTCCACACTGCAGCAAAAGTGACCCCATTTATGGCACTTTATGGATATCATCTGTTGTCCATCACATCATCTTTAAGAGAAAATTCTAAGGTTAAAGTAGTGAAAGATCACATCGAGCATCAAAAACAAGTTCTCCAACTCTTAAAGGATAACCTAAATTTGGCACAGAATCGAATGAAACAACAGGCAGATCATCATCACAACGAGAGAAGTTTTGATGTAGGCGACTGGGTATTTTTACGGCTACAACCATACAAAAAAATGTCCCTCAAGCAACCTAAGAAGGATAATAAATTATCGCCAAAGTATTATGGTCCTTACAAGGTGTTGCAAAAGATTGGTACTATGGCATACAAATTGGAGCTTTTTGCATCTTCCCAAGTGCACCCAGTTTTCCATATTTCATGCTTAAAGAAGGTTATAAGTGACAAAATTCCAATTTAAACAATATTGACAAAACTCGATGAGGAAGGAAACATCATATTGGAACCTGAAGCAGTCACGGAAGTAAGAAATCGATAGCTACGAAATCAATCAATTTCAAAGTATCTCATCAAGTGGAAGAACTTACCCACTGAAGATTCCACATAGGAGGATGATAATTTTATACAGAAGCATCCAAAACTACTCAAGCATTGAGGAAAACACTTTTTTGAAGGAGAGGGGCATGTTAGAGCCCTATATTACTAGTGTAGGCGCTTATTTTTGTTAATGTAGCCCCCTTATTGTTATTGTTGTACCCATGTAGTCCCCATATTATTATTATTGTGCCCCATAATAGCCCACTATTGTTATTGTTGTGCCCTTACATTATTATTTTTAGGTCGACTAGGATTATATTGTGACCCCATGGAATTCTATATATAGAAAGGAGGTTTTTTCATTTGTGTCATCCAAGAATTGTTCATTTATGTAATGCAAAGGAGGTTGCTCCCTCGAAGTGGATGATTTTCAAGTCGTTGATCTCTATTTTCTTCTATTTTGTGAGTTGGTTTCATAACATATTTACACTGGTGTGTTGTGGTTGTCGTCTTCTTATATATTTCCTCATTTTAGCTTCTTCTTCCCCTCCTTAGAAGTGCCTTGTTGCTCCTTTTGCTTTGATCCACTTGATTGTGCTCTTTTCAGGCCTATGTTCTCCAGGTATTGTGCCTGTACACAAGACTTGTTTGCCGACTTGGGCATGAACAACATCACTTGCTCACGCAGACGGTGGTGTAGACCTGCCAAATACTTGAGGAGTACATTTGGGTTCTTTGGAGAGATACCAAACATTATATCCATCTTTCTGAATTCTGTTGTGTACTCCTGCACGCTTTGGCCCGACTTTGCCTGAAGTAATGCCACTGCATCCACTAGTTCTCCATGTACCCAATGGGATAAAGATGTGACTTAATGAGGGTTTTGAAATATTCCCACTTAGTAACTAGAGGTTATCCCTCCAACTTTGGGGTTTCTATGTGGCTCTCCCACCAATTCAATGCATGACCCTCCAATTTCAACCGCGCAAACGAGATATTTTGCCTTTCCTCGATCCGATGGACACTGAAATAAACTTCCAGTTGCTGCAACCAGTGGTTGAGCTTCAGAGCATCGATATCGTCATGGTGCGGCTTGATATTAAATTTTTCTTACAATTTAAATAGGGATTGCGATTGATTCATGACACTCGAACTGGGTCGATTTTTTCCGGGCTCTTTCTTCGACTGGTTCTTCGTTTCTCCTTGATCTTATGTTCCCCGTTCTTATTTTTCCTCTGCATTCAAACCCCCATATTCTATAAATGTCTCCAACTTATTGTTTAGGGTCATCATGAGGAGGTTTACATTGTGGTTTATATCTACGACTTGTTGTTCAAGCCGCGAAAACCTCACCTATGCAGGATCATGAGGTACATTTACATATTCGTCGACCATGATTAAGGTTTTATAATTTTCAACCCCATTGATCTAGATCCTTGCAATCTCCATAAAATACCCAAAGAAACCTACTCTGATACCAAATGATCCATAAACTGTCGTGGATATTGCACTGGACATTTCGTCACAACATATATGATAATATTATATTAAAAATCTAAGATTCTACACTATTACAGTTTTATTAAACTTTAAGATATGTATATTTAACTGTAATTAGTGCATGCATGCAAATATAAATTATGCAGAAAATTAGAGAACATCGACATATGTTAGTTTCATTCTAAGGTCCTGATGATGGATCCTCGTTGGGATTCGAAACGTCGACATATGTTCCTTAATACTGTGGATAATCTAGGAAGCTATTTAAGAAATGATCACCACAAGAGCTTAAAAACAAAAATTAGAGAATGAAAGAATAATCACACACACATAAGACAAAAGATATGCTCTGTGGGAAACCCTTTCGGGAGAAAACCCAGCTGGAAGGTGAGGTCGCTTCACTCTCTTTCTTTGTCTAGAAACATGCCTGCAGGTACAAAAAAGTAATGCTTGTGGCCATGGACTGCTACAATGCATAGATCCTCTATGTGTTCTCTACCTCCTATCCCCTTTGGCTATCTTTTTTCAGCTATGGAACAAAATTCTCTTGAAAGAATGGAATGCCTCTTCCTCCTAGTGGCTCGGTTATAACACAGCCCGATAGCCTACTAGCGGTTAATTTTGACTACATAAACTCTTAAATAGAGTTACAAAATAGAATATTATAGAGTATTTTACATCAAACACACGTGTCTAGCCCCTTTTCCATGAATAATGTGGTTTTACACGGCATCCTCCTGAACTGTAGGTGTGAAAACAGGAAGGTCAACTTCCGAGTGGCATAAATTTTGCATACAGACTTTGATTGACGCGATTCTTGTGTTTTTGGAAAGGTATTTATGTGTATAATAGCATGAGAAGGTGAAAAATTAAGTGAAAAAAATTTACCCCCAAAAAACATCATTTGATGCCTAAAAATACTCATGGACGGTTTCAGACCCCATTTTGCCAAACTGGGTCCCGCCAGTAAAAACTGTCGCATTAGCTGATTCCTCCACTTTTTCCACTCCAAATGCATTGATATGGATGCCAAATAATATAATGATCCAATATGGATCACAAAGTATGGGTAAAAATTAATGGAGACTGGTCAATCGTTTGTCCTTGCAAGTACACAAGGTTGGTATAGTGCAGTAGGTGGCAATTGCGAAGGTAGGGAATTGATCAATTCAACATTTACGTGATCTACTTGCAATCACTTCAACATTTATTTCAGTGATTTATGGTTTTTGGGGAATTGATATGTGTATAGGTTGCATTTTTATGAGATTTCATATCTGGGTTTTGTGCATATGTGAGGTTAGATAGATTGGAGTTTTATTGTGAGTTGAGTAGCGTTCATACTGCCATTGGTTGTCATCTTCGCGCCTGCAGGTTGTCACATTTGTGTTGTAGCATATATAGAAGGTTTGATTCCTTATTACGATGTTTTTCCCCAATTTGATGTTTGGATATTAGTTCTATGTGCTTCGTGTCTATGCAATTGGGCTAAAAATGATGTTAAATTCACATTAGAGCAATAATAAGATTATCTTGTTGATATTGGAACCACAATTTTTTGGAAGGTAGCTTCCATCCTTAAAATTTTAGCAGCCAATTTTCCTGAATTTTCATGAATTGGATGCTTAGGATCATAGTCATATCCAATAGTGATACACATCTTCATTAACATATTTTTAAGCAATATTTTAATCAAGCAAAAATGAAGAAAATTCATACTTGTAAAAGGAGGGTCATCACAACGTTTTTTTGTTCTCTCTCGGCAATAGATGTGTTTGCCACTAGTTTGCCCAATTGATGGAATACTTAGTATTTTTTAAATGTTAAAGAGAATATACACATTTTTTGCAACGTTTTGAATTGCACCAACGATTTCATGGCCAAGGATGATTGACAACTTAGGCTCATCAAGATCCCCATCTACCTACTGAGTTCAAAATTTGCACAACATGATCATTTTTATAGTACATGTTATCGATATCATAATAGAAGAAACAACAAGCTGACATGATTCAAAAAACTCACAATTTGGAATTTAAAATGTCATATGTTAATTATGAGATAATGCACATTGCATATTGTGTATTACTCTAGTTTTGTTCAATTTGTAGGTTTGACTTGTTGACTATGGACTGAATCCTCTATTTGCCACCAGTTTACCCAACCGATGGAATACTTATTCTTTTTTAAATGTAAAATTGAATAGAATCCAGATTTGTTCCAACCTTATGAATTTCCCCAACTATTTCATAACGAGGAATGGTTGACAACTTAGGCTCTTCAAAATCCCCATCTACCTACCAAGTTCAAAATTTGTGCAACATCATCATTTTTATAATGCATGCCATCAATATCATAACAAAGGAAACAATGAGCCGACATAATTCAACAAATTTTGGAATCTAAAACGTCACCCATTAATTATGACATAATGCATATTGCATACCGTGTATTACACCAAAGCTCTTTTATTTGTCACTTTGACTTCTTAACTATGGATCCAATCTTCCATTCAATATAATATAGTCATTTAGCATTTGCAACACATTTTTTTTAATCTTTTCTGTCACGCCCAAAGCCATTGTCATCATGTGTCATGGTTATGTATCTAGGGGCTTGAAAACAAAATTGCTCTTAATTCCACAATTCAAGAAAAATGTATCCATGTAGCTCTAAAAAATGCAAGTCGAGGGGAAAGAAAATATACTCAAGTCTAGAAACTTGGAGTCAAAGTACTTCTAAGGCTTGCATATCTATGCATGAACTCAAGTTCATGTAGGTTAATTTTCTCAACCATGAATGATTCTATACTAAATTTCATTATTCAAAAAATTTGAGCTTCTTGCACAACAAGTCATTAATGAGTCAAAAGACCAATGGATCCCTACTCTTGTTCTTTCTATCGCTATATTTTTTTTTTTCTACATTATGAACCACATTTGACTTTGTCTTCATTTTCATGTTTTTCTTTCTGTGTCTTATGTTCACTCCTCGCTTTCTTTAATCGTAGATAAGACTAGATGCCTACCTTCAACTCTCTCATCTTATACTTTGTGGTCTTTAAATTATCTAGAACCTATTGCAATCTTCCATGAGTGGATACCACTTCTTAAACTAGTCACACTTAATGAAGATAACATATTGAATAGTTTCCAAATCTAGGTCTATTATATATTTACCTACTCAAACCAATACATGTTAAAGGAGAAAGTCAACAAAAAACAAAAAAAAAAGGTTTTTACATATTAAATAAAACCAAAAGCTCCTTAGAGTTTACATTTGCCTTGGCATTTGGTAAATGATCTTCATTCATATGCGATTGTTCAGAAAAGTTTTTCTTGATCCCAAATTATTAGATTTTGACTGTGCTTGCTTTTGTTCAGCTAATATCATGGTTCTACATGATAGAGAAAACATGTCAAGCAAATCACTAACTCTACAATCATTGTTCGTATATTTGAAGTCTATCTTTAAGATATAGCTATTTGTGTTTCTATTAAATAATTTGTATTTCTTCTCGTTACTTCATCCAAGTATGATGCCACGTTGCCTAGATGCCAATAGTCTATGCAAATGCATTTGTAGATAGAAAAATTCATATAATAGCATAGAAATTGTAGTCTAAAGTCTTTAGACGATACACATTAGTGCTACTTGTCTTGAACTAGTCCTACTTAATGTAAAAAGGACATTGAATAGTTGAAATAACTGGGTTTATCAGATCTTTAACTAGTACACTTTCAACAAGAAACTCAGTAAAAAACAAAAAAAATATCCTCTGCATATCAGATAATATTTTTGCCACATAGCGTAAATGCCAACAACCTATGCAAATGCATTTGTAAATAAAATAATGCATAGACTCTATAGCCTAAAGTCTAAAAAGAATATAACCTAGTCCTACATGTCTTGAACTAGTCCTACTTAACGAAAATAGGACATTGAATAGTTGCAAGAATTGGTTTATTAGATATTTCACTACCCATACTATGTTTCATATTTAACTATATGAAAAAAGTATTCATTAGTACATGGAAATTTGTTTGTGGCAGATTTCGCTTAGAGCATGTTTCAAAACTATGTGCACATTTTCTTTACATCCATAGGTCATGTAAACATTATTTGCTTTGAAACTAGGCCCCATTTTATAGCTAATAAATTATTAATATTCTTGTACGATTGAAAATGTTTTGTTAGGAAATATTTGTATCGACAATAACTATTTGTAAACAGATTTAGTGAGATAGCTCTCATGTGTTAGATGTTGTTGTTTACAGTCTAATGTTTCATTAATTTTGATTAGATGAATGGCTTAAGAAATCCAACATATGCACTAATGGAAAAAATAATCGTTTTCAAGAAATATTCTTTCAACTTAATTGCAATTTTGTAGATGGCTTAAATGGTGCATGTGCAATTAGATTCACTAATTTTTTTCCATTTGATTTTGTTTGGATGTTTTGTATTTCATGCAAAAATAATAATGTGAAACATTTCTCATAGTGTCTATTGCTTTTCTCCCTTCAAAGGTACAACTAATTTTTTTTTAGGGAGCATTAATGATCCAGGTGGATATTGGTGGCCACCTACCTATTCCACTTGGACCCCCACCAATTTTTCTTTTAGTATTTAAATTTCCTTAATTGTAGCACAATTTACTATTTTTGGCAGTTTTTCAGATCTTGAACTTTCAGAGCCGTTTTGAGGCCCTAAACGATTTTTTTTGGAAAATGGGAAAATGCTAGTCAATTTTGTAGTCCTTGGGTAGATATTTATAACGAGGTATCATGCACGTCAAATGAAGATCATATGCCAAATTTACGACCTCGGGAAGTTGATGTACCAATTTGCCCCAATGGGGCCCACATTTTTGGCGCTTCATCTCCTAGGGTTATATTTTTGCACGTTTAGGGTTTTTAATTGTTTATAAATCATAAATAGGCCTTATAGCCTCATTGTAACACAATTCAGAGACATGTAGCCGCCACATCTCTTCTCAGAGATAAACTACTATCGCCCGAGCTAGTTTAATTACATTATGTATGTAAGCATATTTCATTTCTTTGATATTAATGAAATGAAGTTTTATTTCTGCTGCATTTATGCGTTTATGTTTATATATTGTTCCTTCCAGTATAAGTTTAGATCAATTAACATGTTTCAAATAGTCAATTATATTAGCCTTGAAAGTCTCTTGCTATTGTGCTTGTTTCTTTTTAAAAAAGGATAGTTCAAAACCTTCATTTTATAGAACAATTTTGCAACAAAACAACTTAACATGGTAATATGATGTAATCTAAAGTATGTAAACAAAAAATACATTTTCATTGAACAGGGAAAATATGCATGAAATTGATTTGATGCTTTCTAGCTTCAATCTATTTTAGTTGCAACATTTCCACCATTATCCAGGAGATTGTTTAGTTGATTCACTTGTTTTTCTTTTACACTTTCGATATAACTCAGTAGAAATACGAGAAGGCATAATAAACCAATTTTGTTATTGCTTAAGCTACAAAGATGATTTGGCTATTTCCTACATGCGAACTGAATTAGTTCCCAACCATTTGCAAAGCCTTAATAATGTTGATAACGTTGAAGCATATTTGCAAAGATTGTTTACTCCTTCTTCCGTTGCATAAGGTTAATCTGCAATTATATTATGGGGAGATGATTTTTGAATAAAATGGTTCTCCAAGTGGTTTTCAATCCCTGTGAACCTTTGGTTATACACAACTAGAAAACAATACCTTTATTTTAATGACAACATCTCTCGCTATGAATATAATATTTTTTCTTCACAACCAAAATCATACATGTGGCCACTTTGAACCATTGTTATCATATCAATCAACAAGGATTACAACAATGATTCCAATACCAATTTCTACATGTAAATGTTCATATCATTGTCCATCTAGACATTTTGACATGTTGTCTATTCAACAATCACTATTTGAACAAGGCATTTTAGTCAATGGCATGATTACCAATGATTGCCATGATTCATTGTTTGAACACATTTGCAAGTTTGCAACATGGTTTGACACGTTCTACGAGAAAGACAATTGAAAATAATTTTTACAATTTTTATGTTGCTAATGAAAATAGAGCAATAAGATATTTGAAAATGTATCTAGATATTGAATTCATTCAACAAGAACATTACATTTTCAATCGGCAAGTTTACATTATTAATTTAGCAATGTCATACACAAATGGGCATATCGAAGGAAAATATTTTTCAATCCAGTGGTTGTTTGAAATTCTTGACATAAATATTTGCATTTGGACTACTAAAGCAAGGAACATATCTAAAGTATTTCATCCATCAACTGTTGCAAACAATGTACTATACTTGATGCATTTTCCCATAACTCCATCACATAGACATTACCAATTTCTTTCACAAATTCGCAATATGGACAACAACACATGTTATCATTCTATTTCTGCAATTCTTTCATGAAGATAAGATACAAAAATTTGTAATAAGAATCATGTCATTCACAATAAGAAGATAATTGACAATGACCATGTTAGGCAGAAAAATCTCGTCTTGCAGACAAGACAATATCTCCCTAGACTCAATGACTGAATCTAGTAACAAACAAACAAACTAGTAAATATTTCCCTAGGTTCATTTCTATTGAATAATAAGAAAGATTAATGAGATATTAAATATTTTGAGGAGGTAAATCCCCTCTGCGGACAGAGGCGATCCCTACTAGCCCAGCACGGGTCTAGCAACAATCATCAAATGCTACAACGCAAGTTCCTAATTGCGAATAAACAGACCAACGATGGAGGCCTACCTGGAGTCCAGTGCTATGATTCGTAAAAGAGACAGCGTTCCCGTTCCTCAGCCTCTGCAGATCACGATCCCCATGATCTCCGTGAATGGACACCTGCACATGCAAGAAACAACACGAATACAAGCATAAAATCCAGAATACACAACTATATATCAGTCAGAAAGGATATAACTCATCATTATCATAAGTGAAAAACATAGTGGAACCATAACCAGTAGTCATTCATTAATAAGCAATCGAAAGAGAGTACAACCAATGTTCTGACGCTGAGGTCTCCTTCGGAAGGGTCTCCAGTCGTGCACATCTCACAAAGCCTGCCAGGGATGGGACAAGCCTCTCTTAGAGTCTCTCGACGATAGTCTCCTTTCTTGAGTCGGCCTTAAGGGAAAAATGAGGGCTCTTGCAGCATGAAGGCTCTTGGGAATTTGGAGATTCAAAGCTTAGGCACTTCAAGACTAGCTTGCAATGGCAATGGGAAAGCTTTTATAGATGGAGGAAGGGGAGTTGGGATCCCTATAATTGTGGGATTGGCCCTATCATCAAGGAAGCTTCCATGAGAGGTGGCAAACCACTTCCTCTCTATGGAAATCCATAGCCAAACTTCCCAACTCAAGATAGATACTTGTTTCTGAGTTGGTTGAAACGAAACTTTCGCCATTCTTATTTAAAAAACACTCCTTAAATTGGCTGGCGCGACTACGACTCTGGGACAGAGCGCCAGTTGGCGTGGCCTCTTTGTAGGATTTTCCTCATTGGCGCGAGTAATGAACTGGCTACCCGCGCCAATGCAAAAAGGGATGTTTTTATGGTTTTTTGCAAGGAGATGTCTTTAGGGAAATTGAAGCTCATGTTTAGAGGAATGCAATGATGATGGTTTCAAGGCATGACATTTCTCACAGGTCACATAATGGGCCCTCCAATGTGTGGGATGGGGAATGGTAGGGACATTGACAAATTACTGTGTAATAGATGCCCCCTAAAGCATGAGGCCCGAGAGAGAGAGAGGGGTGAAATGATTTACGAGAACGTGTCCAACTGAAGCTCCACCGTCGGAAAACCTGTGTGGAGAAATACAACTGATATCTCAAGTACATGATGTATATGTGGTATGGACGCAGCCATCCAAAACAGAGTATACAATAATCCAGATCCAAGGTATGGTCGCAGCCATCCAGTGAGGATCGATAAATAGACTCAGGTATGGTCGCAGCCATCCAGTGAATAAGTCATGTAAATAATCATAATAATCCACAATATCGCAGCCTGGATTACAACAGACACAATCCAGGGTCTTGCGCTCCATATCGACCCGAACAAAGTACAAGTCCAAGCATGCGAACATGTGAGCTGAAGTTGAACATGCGAGAACATCGCCTGATTACTAGCCAATGATGCGAGCTGTTAACAGGCGCGAGAGGAACCACCAATAATGACAATGGCCCTCAAGGTACTATAGGTACAATCTACGGCATGTGAATCAATGATCTGGCGTTGAACACCCGTAGAATCACTCGATCGGAGGCCAATGATGAAAACCTCTCGTCGAATGCGACAAACCTGCCATTGAGGCATGCAGGCTCCAAGGTACCATAAAGGAGTCTCTAGATCAGCTTCCTGGATAATGAGCTGAAGTCGACAGGAAGTGACCTTGATCGAAGGTGGGCCATAATGTTTCCCACATCATCGACACGAGATAGAGGAACATGATGTTTTTGTTGTGAATCGGGATCATATGAGAATCAGAGGAAGGTTGATATTTGCAGAGGTCAACTTCTCTTGAACATATAACGGCACAAATAGTGGTTTTGGCATTATTTGACATCAACGGATCAGAGGTCATGGTGACGAGGCAATGAGCAGAGGAGAGGTCAAAAAGGATTACCCAAACCCACGGAAGCAAGTGAAAAAACGAGATGAGATGTCCCCAACCCGACACGAATGCAGACAAGTGCCATGTTCAAGAGCGACATACTGCCGACGACAACGATGATGGTTCCATTTTTCCCCCACCATTTCTGGCGAGTACCCCAATTATTTTTGACGACAAGCTTGAAGGGGATAGCATATGCTTGTGATATAAGTCCGCCCTTCGGGCGAATCCATCCTAGTGCATTTAACGAGTCCTAGGAAGGAGAAACTCGGAGAACGTCATTTCGGCGAAATCCAATGTCATCAGGGTTTAACGAGTCTGACAAAGGAAGAACTCGGCGTCTTTTCATGTTTAGAGAGTTTGAAAAGACAGCGGAAAAGAAAACTCCACAGATCCCTTTTCGTAAGTAGTTCCCCGGATCCGAAAAGGTAGAAAACAATATCCGAGAAAACCTCCTAGTCGCGATAGGCTAGGGTATTCCTTTTTCGTAATCAATCTATCCCAGCCCGAAAAAGGGTTAAACGTATACTGGGTAGATGTCGATTCGTGTCCATTTTAACGAGATCGAAACGACAAGGGCCTCGGTGATCTTTTCATGTTTAGAGAGTCAGAAAAGAGCTGAAAGATGACTCCAAAGTGACTTTTTCGTGTATTTACCGAGTCCGAAAAAGTATAAAATACAACTCGTTTTCACCGTTAAAGTCACGGAAAGACCTGTTGCTGCACATACCAAGCAAGCGTAAAACCCATTTCCGACATAACACATTAAAATATTTGGGAAAAATAAAGTTTAAAACCTATCCTGTGTCGAAAAAGTTATAAATATGCCAAAATGGTAAAAAACAAAATTACATTTACTATTTACCTTGGTGAAAAGCAGCAGTGGTCCATTTGGTGTGCAAAACTTCTGACGGTGATTGCGACAGATCCGGTTTACCATTCAGATTCTCGTCTATTGCAGGTAAGAGGCGCTTCCCTGTACTTCATTTCAATCTGCTTTTTAATAGTTTTCCCTCATGTATCAGCCCTGTGTGGCCACTCTTTAAATTTTTTAGGGCTGCGCTCATTGGCGCGGGTATCAGGCACGGACCCGCGCCAATGGGATTTTATATGTAAAGGCCTCGCGCCACCTGGCGCGACTGTTCAAAAAATAGCCGCGCCAGCGGCCGAACCCAAATTTCCGCCCAAAAATTCGAGATTTTAACCAATTTGAATGAATTTTTAAGCCTAACAGAGATCTAATTAAGGGTTTGTGACCATGTGGATGCAGGAAATCAAGAAAAATGGTGATTGAGTGGAAAGAAAGAGAGCATGGAGAAGAGGATGAACATGCCATAGAAAATGAGGCTTGCATGAATACCCTCAGAAACTGTGGGCTAAAGAAGTTCTTCCTAACACCCTGTTTACGAGCTCAGCCTGAGCTCCAGTACCTGGTGAGAATTTGGGATGAACAGGAACAAGTGTTCAAGTTACGAGACCAGGTGTTGGAACTGGAGGTCTCTGATGTGTACATTATAACTGGACTGTCTCGCAGAGGTCCGGTGCCCATCTTGACTGGGAGCCGACCATCCGGCGAGAAGATGGAGGAAGTGATGGCACGAGTGTGCCCAAGGGCACAAATGGGATCAGGGAGTAAAAAGGTGGATATCCATACCATCCCCGATCTGGCCCTGAGGGTAGTTCTACATACCATCACGCGGGCTGCAGGGTCGCAGGCACCGCACGAGGCCACGAAGGCCCAACTCCTGCTGGCCTCAGAGTGCATGACTCCACTTTTGTTTGACTGGGCTATAGCGGTAACAATAAACATGAAGAGACAGCTCACGAAGTGCAAGCAAGCCAAACTGAAACAGTTTGGCTACGGTTCCATCCTGGTATCGTTTATTGTGGAACGATTACCAATCTTCCAAGGCCAAGGGGCCATAGTAGCTGAGCCGATTCCACGAGAGCCAAGAATGGCTCGCTGGGCAGCACTAATGCCCAGAGCTGGAGGTGGCCAACATATGTCCTAGAGGCCAGAGTTTTTTGGGTGGTTACGGTGCCAGTTGATCGTAGTGGAGGATTGGCCATATGCAGGAACCGATTTCACTGGAGACCCAGATCTCCCACTGCCAGAAGGAGATGACTGGGACGAGGAGTTGGGTATGACCTCATCTCTTTTGATTTTTATGTTTTATGATTTTTTTGTTAATACACATTCGTCCTAACACATTTTATGTGTATGCAGATGTGGGCCCCGAGAGACCAGCCGGTATGTCTCCAATCGCGCGGAGGACTCTTCTCGCCCCTGATCCTCAGGCAGAGGGCACAGGAGGGGAGGAGTTGATCCAGAATCTCGAGGGTATTTCCCGAGGGATCTTGGACTATGCTCGGCTGGCGGATGTCCCGATGGCGTACCAGTGACATACGGTGGGAGTACCTAGTCGAATCCACCGACTTCTGAGACGCTTAGTGCGTGCAGTTACATGTTATCATGAGCACCATGCGGATTAGACTCTTAGGGCTTTTACCACACATATTTTTTGAGAGACATATCGTCTCCGGATGTATTTAAGACGATTATGTATATTTTGACTTTATGTGACACACTCTATGTAAACACTTCGATATCTATATATATATGCATATCTATTTCTGGATGGATCTTTCTTTACATGTGATGATGATTTACAAATTGCGCAAATGTCTGTCTAATACCAAATTTGCTACTGCATCTGTTAATGTATTCAAATGCCTGGGTATATGTTGATATGTAATGTAGTCAAAATTCCTTTCCAGTAATCGAATACGTAGATACAGACGTAAAATGGATGGGTTTCTTACCGAATAGTGTCCGTTCAGCTGTAACACTACAAGTTGCGAATCTAGATACACGAGCAATTCACGGATACCAAGGTTTACTGCCTCGGTTAATAATTCTAACACAGCACTATATTCCGCGATGTTGTTCGTAGTACGTCCTAGACACACACCTTGCAGGTTGACCAACTCACCAGCAGGATCATAGATTACCCAGGCTGCTGAAGACAGATTCCTGGTACTGCGGGAGGCACCATCCGCGAAACCAACAAATGGATGAATGGACATCTGCACAACCAGGAAGACCCAATCAGCAGAAAGATGTTTACAAGGCACACCACACCATACATGCACACAAATGAAAAACACACACCTATGTACACACACCACACCAAGAAATCACTTCAGGCATAGTACTTTTTAAGGTACAGCCCATTTCTGGGCTGCGCCAGCGGAACTCCTTCGTAATCTATAAGCTCATAAGCCCCGTTTTTCAAAACAAATTTTACTATATAGGGCCCATGCCACATAGGCTGGAACTTACCGGCTCCAAGCTTGTCATGTGCTTGATCGTACAGGAGGACGAGGTCTCCTTCGATAAAGGAATGGGGGGAAACAGATTGATCAAAATGAGTTTTGACCCTCTTCTTTTGTGCTTCAATAACCAAAGCAACCAGACGACGGGTTTCATCTAACCATTCCAAATACAAAAGACATTCTTCCTCAGCAGAAGTATTAGGTAGAAGTTCCACAGCTAATTTCAGAGAAGGAATCTCGCATTCAACTGGAAGAGTTGCTTCCAGACCGTACACCAATTGAAATGGTGTGAATCCAGTTGCACTCTTTGCAGATGTTCGGTATGCCCATAGAGCTGAGAACAGTTGGAGATGCCAATTGGATTTGTGAATACCAACTGTTCGTTGAAGAATAGTGACCAAAACCTTGTTCACTACTTCAACCTGACCATTCGCCTGAGGGTAATATGGTGTTGAGCTGTCGTGACGCAAACCCAACTTTGAAGTCAGCTCAGCCATCATATAATCTCGGAAATGAGTACCATGATCGGTGACAATGGCCTCAGGAACCCCGAACCATGTAATAACGTGGTTGAATATAAATTGAGCAGCCGTTTTACCGTCAGCAGCTAGTGTAGGCATCGCCTCGGCCCACTTGGTGAAGTAGTCGACGGCGACAATTATATACGCATGCCCCCCGGCCGAGTGAGGGTTACACGTCATAAAATCCACGCCCCATTTCGCAAAAGGGCCGACGGTAATAACGGGATGCAAGGGTAAAGGCGGCGCGCGCATCTTGCGCTGAAATATCTGGCACGCATGACATTTACGGACTGCAGTGATACAGTCTTTGAATATAGAAGGCCAGAAATAACCTGCTCGCAGAATCTTCTGGGCAGTAGCATACCCGGACATATGTCCACCACAGGCGCCACTGTGGTAGTCATTTAGGACCTTTTCAGCCTCTTCCAAGGTTAGGCATCACCGGAGCACCGAATCTACTCCAATGCGGTATAAGGTATCTCCTACTATACGATAGGGCTGGGACTGGTGCCAAATCCGATGGCGGGCAGCTTTATCCAACTCAGACGGAAATGTCGAGGTCTGAAGATACACTATTATGTCACCGTACCAAGGGTCACAAGTACTGATGAGGAAAAGCGTTTCGTCCAGTATATGATCTTCAGCATATGAGGGAGCGGAGTCCGTAGGGAGAGAGCATATAAGATCTGCGAAAACCAGTGATTTAGTTGACTTAGCGGTAGTGAACTCTAAGTCAAACTCCTGCAGGATAACAATCCATTTGGAGTACTTGCCCCCCAGTAATTGTCTAGAAAGAATATACGTCATAGGGTTGCAGTCTGAAACCACTGTTATCGTACGCAAAAGGATGTAATGGCGAAAGCGCTGTACAGCGTGTACTGCTGCTAATGCCAACTTCTCGACATGAGCATAACGCGTTTCTGGATCGAGAAGGTTCCGTGACAGATAATAAACAACATGTTCATTACCGTCATCGTCATCCTGCACCAAGACCATGGCTATGGTGCTAAATGCGGCGGCGAGATATAAAGTGAAGTCGCGGTGGTAGTCTGGAGGACGAAGCAACGGAGCATTGAAAAGCAACGTCTTCAGCTTCTCAAAGGATTGCTGAGCGATTTCGTCCCAGTGGAAGGGAACGTTCTGCTTTAATAGACGAGTGAATCCTTTGGCCACCTCGGCATAATTCGGGATAAAGCGTCGAAGAAAGTTCGCTTTCCCTTGCAGACTCTGTAACTGATATAGGGAGGAGGGTGATGGGAGATTAATGATGGCCTCAACCTTTAAAGGGTCAAGGAGAATTCCGTCTTTGGAGACGATGAATCCCAAAAGACGGCTAGAATCCACGCTGAAGACGCACTTATGAGGATTGAGCCTAATATTGTAGCGCCTGCAACGAAGAAAGATTTGGCGGAGATGTTCGGGATGGTCCTCTCGCTTAGCTAAATGAGCTGGCAAGTCATCCAGATAAGGCTGAACGATATGGCGAATGTCATGAAAAGCGTAGGACATCGCACGCTGAAAAGTGGCTCCAGCGTTCTTCAAGCCGAACGGGAGCTTTTTATACGCGAATGTACCCCACGGACAGATGAATGTCGTCTTGTGTTGATCCTCAGGTGCAATATTGATTTGATTATATCCTGAGAAACCATCCATCAGGGAATAAATCTCACTTCCAGCACATTCGTCAATGATCTGGTCTATGAACGGAGTGGGATAATTATCCTTTGGACAGGCGCGATTGATGTCGCGATAATCAACACAGACTCTAATCGTACCCTGTTTTTTATCGACAGGGAAAATGTTGGAAACCCATTCTGTGAGGGGGATGGGATAAATAAAGCCCGCATTCAGAAGTTTTTCAACTTCTTCCTTAATTGCGGCGGCTTTCCGAGGATGCATGGGGCGTAAGCGTTGGCGCACGGGCTTCGCACCAGGGTAGGTTGGAATCTCATGCACTATGATACTGGGATCGATCCCCAACATTTCCTCGTAGGACCAGGCGAACACATCTCTGAATTATTTAAAAAGATCAGTATAGACTTGAATCTCATCGGGAGAACAAGTCACTCCCACGTGAATATTCTCAACGATCCCCAGTTTAACGGAGATGTTGATCGGGATGGTTTGAGTGATGTTACTCAGGTTTCCCTCCGAAAAAACCTCGTGCGTCAAAATAGGCGTTTGGAGAGGAGGGGTAGGAACCTGCGAAGCATAACGCTCCAGACAGTTAGTCATTGCCCCCAAGCTAGGCATAAAAGAGGAGCGATGATGTCCATCGCCCCAAGGCAGCTCCTCAAGAGACATAGTTTCAATGATGGCTTCATCGGAAGGAAAAGTCTCTTTGAGAGGATCAGGTGAATCGGCCTGACCAAGCCAGGGGGATTGAGAGTAGACATCGAGAGCCATGCTCAAAGGAGCATGCTGAGGAGGTGTAGGATCAGATGCGGCAACAATTTCACAGTAGCTGATCTCTACTGGAGTCAAGGGCATTGATTCTCCAAACTCAAACACCTGCTCAGGCGTAGGAATAAGCCAGGGGTCATCGGACCTGGAAATCATGTTAACTTGAGCGGTGTGCGGTGGTGGTGCGGGAAAGATACCCATGAGGACGAGGTCTTTGAAGAGACCGGGTCCTACATTTCCAGGGGGATTCAGAATCTGATCCACGTATGGCACGTTGTTCTCAGAGGTAGAGGTGAAAAATGACAACTGATCCACTGTGACAATTTTGCCCTCGTGAGGGAACTTAAGGAGTCGAAAGACGGTGGACGGCACGTAGAGCATGGCATGAGTCCAGCTGCGGCCAAGAAGTATATTGTAGTTGAGTTTGGCGTCAACCACTTCTACTTCCACGTTGACAGTCTTCCCCTGTAATGTGATCGCTAGACTCTCGAGAACACCCAGGGGTTTGGATTCCCGACCATCAAATGCCTCGAGGGCATTGGGAGAAGACACGAGGGCTGGAGAGCCAATGGCCTTCCAGCAAGCGGATGACATAACGCAGGTAGAAGCACCTTTATCCACCACGGCCCTATGAATGTTCAGACCGTTAATCCCGACTTGAATAACAAGAGCGATTTGCTGTGGAAGTCAGGGAGTGAAATTCTCCAAATCGAAGGTGAGAAGACTCGAGTCGGCGGGATCAATGCCACCGATCGCAGACAGTAAAGCCTTCCGTTGCGAAGGACAACTTTGAAGAACTTCTAGCGCAGACATAGCAGAAGGCGCCTGTGCCAAATCCTCAATAATGCTGTAATGTTGAGCGGCACGAGCATTTGGATTATAATAAGATCTTCGAAGAACACCTTTAGAAGGTGGCTTCACAATGGGTTCAGGAGTATGCTTCTCGATTTCCAACAAACTGGAGACAGGTAGGGGAGGTGGTCCATCCGCAACTACCTTCCCGGGTGCCTGCCGCGATTCGTTGTAATCCTTCGAACGCGTAGCGACAGAGATAGGTGCAACACTCTTCACCATGAAAACTTGGGACCCAAATGGTGCAGATGGTGACGGCTGTTCAACCATCTGGGTCTGTTGAGATGGGAATGGATCTTTTAGAACTTCCGGAGTCCCTTTAGGGCCCTTGAGAAGTTGAATAACCTCGGATCGTCGTGGACAATTCTTAGTATAATGGTCCCCTTCACAAATGAGGCAAGGGTACTTCGGTTTACGCTGAGAGCCATCCTCAGTGCGAGATTTAGATTCTGGCTTTGGGGCATCAGATTTAGATTTTCCTTTGCCCTTCTTTTTCCCTTTGGAAGTTTTCTCCGTAGGATTGGCTTGAACGGCATTCACTTCCGCGGTTTTGCCAGAATCGGACGGGGCGGGATTAGCAAGAGCATTGTTGGAAGAATTAGACTTCTGCTTCCCATTCGAAGATTTCTTCGAATTCTGAGAGACAGAACCAATGACACCATCCACCGCAGGGGTAGGCGGAGCCTTAGAGGTTTCGGACCATGGAGCATCAGGCAAGATATCATAAAGCGTGCCGGACTGAGAATACACAAGATCTAGATATTGGGCACGCGCAATGGCTTGTTCCTCCGTCACACACGCTCCCATCGTAATATCTTGAGCGATTTTATTCACGAAGGAGGTGGTGAAACAGTGAGTTAGTATCTGATCAGGTATGTGAAACTTGATCAGTCTATGACGGCGCCGCCACTCACGAATGTGATCAGAGATGTGAGTGGCTTTATCCTGCTTCAGAGAAGTCAGGAGGTGCGTCCCGGCTTCATAACAAACCGGTAACTGAAAGTGCATGAGGAAAGCCATGGCTAAAGAATTGAAATCTTGGAAAATGCCACGGGATAACTCTATGTACCACTTAGCAGCAACTCCAGTTAAAGTACGCTGGAAGAGGCACAGACGAAGAGAATCGTCGACCCAAGAGTTAGACGAACACCAAAGATGATACGTCATCACATGCGCCTGGGGGTCCTCTCCAGCTTTTCCCTCAAACTTGGGGCAATCACCTGGTATCTTGGTGGGAACCGGAGGCCAATACGGATTATGTAAAATCGGATCATTGGTCAATTTTGAAACATCCGGCAGCTCCAAGGTAGCCAGGAACGACAATGGTGGATTAACCGTCATGCCAGGCCCGGGATGAGGTCCGGTACCCATACTCCACAATGGTTGTGAATATCCTTGCCCCCATGGGTTCTGTCCCATAGGATTCTGACCGTAGGGGGCGTAGGTCGTATAACCAGACTGATTTGGATGCTGGTAACCAGAGTGTGGGGCTTGATAACCAGAGTATGGACCTTGATTATGTGTCGGCCCGGAGTAAGCAACATTTGGATTTGGCTGCTGAGTGTAGGTAAAACCGGGTGGAGGAGGATAATACTGAGAGCCTCTGGGGTGGTTATAATTCGGTTGAGATTGACCATGAGGATAATAACCACCCTGAGGATGAGTAGGCTGCTGAAAAGTGGAACCCTGCGGAGCCTGATAAGTAGGGCGCAGCTGTTGATTTGGCTGCGGCATCGAATGAATCGACTACTGGGCAGGGTTAATGGAATGAGCGGGCTGCCCCGAGTGAACAGGTTGACCCGACTGAGAGGGTTGCCCTGAATGAATAGGTTGACCCGAATAGACAGGTTGTGCCGGTTGCACAGGCTGACCTGGCTGCGAAGGAGCCCCAGGTTGTACCGGATGGGCCGGTTGGCCTGGAGGCGGAACACCAGGTTGTGCCGGATGGGCCGGTTGGCCTGGTGGAGGAACAGGGCCATGTGGTTGCTGGAAATTGGTTTGACCTAAAGCAAAACCATAGGATGGTCCCGGCTGATATGCAACGTTAGAGACAACAGGATACTGCGGTTGCATTGGTAGAGAAGGTTGGATTTGCCCCCTAGGACCATATACCGGTCCCGGTTGGTACCCTGACTGAGGCTGAATAGGTTGACCGGAAGGGATTTAATACTGTCCTTGCGGACCGTACGATGGCCCTTGCTGGCTCGCAGGGTAGCCTTGGATGGGCTGCCCCTGTGGGTCATAAGGATAGCCAGGTTGGCCCGAAGGTTGGCCTTGGAAAGGTTGCCCTTGCGGGTTATAAGCCTGGTTATGAGGTAAACCTTGAGCATGGAGGTAAGCCTCAGGAGTGGGCAAACGTAAAATGTCTCCGTGCTCGTCATACTGACCTGGAAAAGCATACACGGGTGTACCATCTTGTGCATAGTGCGAAAAATAAGAGCAGTTGGGATCTTGGGAGGATGGTCCAACCTCGAGGTTCGGCTGTTGCAGAGACAACCGATACTCCTCCGGAGAGATGTTCTCCGGTATAGCAGTCACTAGATAGATATCTTCAGGAGTTGGCATAGCCCTGGCAGAGGGTGCTGTGACAATAGGAGAAGAGGCGGCCACACAAACAGTGGGCCGAACGGGTACAGAAGTAACGGGCGTCTGAGGAGATACCCCGGGTGTAGGAGCAGCTGGCCTCGGAGAAGGAGCTGACACTCCCATGGAGGCTGCGGCATAAATGATCTGACCCAAAGACCTGTACCTCGGTGGTAAAGAAGGACTGGCTGCTGACATGTCAGCCAGTTCAGAGTTGTCTCTCGGAAACAATCTTTGTGGGAAGAGCTGATAGTCTTCACCAGACGTTGGGATTTCCTCACCAGAATCACTCATGGTTGAGCCTGTCGTTAGATCGCGCAATAGACGGTCAGGACTAGGAGGAAATACAGCAGCAACAAAAGGCGAACCCTATGTAAGAGAAAGGAAATAAGCTCCTAATCTCAATTCAGACACAGGGTCCGAAAAGGGCCAATCGAACTCAACTGGTCCCCCAAAGGGTTGCTCAGAAAGAACTGGTCCCTCGTCAGGAAACTCGGAAACAATAGGCTGCTGCGGTTCAGCAGAGGATTGGGAAACCTCTGATGAATCGTCCGTGTAAGGACTACCAGTAGACGAAACTGAAGGTTCCGCCACTGTGGCAAACGACAAGAGAAAAAGAAACAAACACACACACGGGCTGAAAAAGAGTCAAGACACACGATCAAACGGTCAACAAGAAAAATCTAAGAGGGCGTGTAATCATGGGTGATTAATTTTTTACCACATTGAAAAATAAGAAACTTTACCGTTTCATGTTTTAAGAGTCAAGAAACGATAAAAAGGTGACTCTATCTCTTTCAGATTTGACACAAGCGTGAAAGGACAAGCGCTTGGCGATCTTTTCAAATTTAGGGAGTCAGAAAAGATCAAATGACTGCTCAGGAATACTAGGCAAAAGGGTGTACCAAATAACCGTGAACTGCAATATACACCTTGGTTTTAATAATGAAAGAGAAATCAACCAAGGAATTTCCGTACGTGCAGGCAATCTCCCCGAATGCTGTGTTCGGTGTATCACGGGTATAGGGCGGCAGACTCGGCTTCCTATGGATAAAGGATTGAAAACCTAGAGGGGTCTCCCTTTATATACGCGACGTTACGGGGAGCACAAGTCCGTACTAGCGCTGTCTAAAGCCAACAGGTGAACGACAACTACTAGGTTTAAAGACGCCGGAACACGTCTCTAGCCTAGACCTCTAAATGTGTTTCGTTAGATTTCAATGCTGCCTTAGTGTAAATTGAGTAGATTTTAAAGTTGTTCTTCAATTACGTTTCAGTTTTCAGGCCCTAACGAATGTGTCATCTCAAAAATTCTTAAATGCAAAGCTACATGCCACAATCCATCATTTCGTTCGATGAAAACTAGCTACAGAAGAGTTGAGAGCTTTTACACAGACAAAATGATCGGAAGACAAACAATGATATCTCTAATGCAACTAATGAAATTGAAAACTTTTCATTCAAATCACTAATTACTAGTAAAATCGAAAAGATTACAATTTGCACTAATCAACCAAAAGAAAAATAGATTTTTTTTTTAAAATTTTCAATGTTTGATAGTTAGATGCACTAAACAAACCGAAAAAAACGGAACAACTTGAGAAACGATATTAAGAGAGCAAAACAAACAAATTTCACTCAACGACACCAACAATCAGATCTCAAATCGACCAAAGTCTCTCAAAACCGAGAAAAAGTCCCAAAGGTTCCAATGGACCGTGTGATCTGGGCCCAAAGCAAGACCAAATGAAATTTGAGTGCAGAGAAGGAAAATCACCCAAAAATCGCAATAAAACGGTGAACCACTACTAAGAGAATGTGGAGGAACAATCAGAGGATTGACTGGACTAACAAAACACCAAAACTCCTAAGGAGGGCTCGATGCACAAAGCCACTAGATGCCCTAGGGCTTAAAACGTGAAATCGATGGAGAAAAGCAAACAACCAAAGGACGAAGGCAAATTCCCAGTCAAACAGGACTCCAACACACTCAGGTAGCCGAAAAACCAAAGAGAAAAACACTGACCAGACCCAGAGAGCTCAAAACTGAGAAAACCCTAATGCCTCACAGGAG
Source organism: Pinus albicaulis (assembly GCA_034641835.2). NCBI lineage: Eukaryota > Viridiplantae > Streptophyta > Pinopsida > Pinales > Pinaceae > Pinus > Pinus albicaulis. The sequence goes on from CM076580.1 coordinate 1,136,296,414, forward strand.
TGGCGCGACTGTGAGATTGAACCTGGCGCCAGAAAGCAATTGGCACGGGCAATACAAATGCAACATGCGCCAATTGGCGCGACTGTCAAGCTAAAAAGCGTGCCAACTGAGTTTCTCAGCCAAAAATAAAAAGAACTACTCCAGAAGCAGATCAATGATAACTAAGCAAACCAAGAAGCAAAAAACAGCAAAAGAACCTAGCCCAGAAGGCTAACCAAGCAAGGAAAACCACGAAACAATCAAAACGAGACAATCAAAACTAGACGTTCCCCAGCAGAGTCGCCAAATTGTTGAGGAGGTAAATCCCCTCTGCGGACAGAGGCGATCCCTACTAGCCCAGCACGGGTCTAGCAACAATCATCAAATGCTACAGCGCAAGTTCCTAATTGCGAATAAACAGACCAACGATGGAGGCCTACCTGGAGTCCAATGCTATGATTCGTAGAAGAGACAACGTTCCCGTTCCTCAGCCTCGGCAGATCACGATCCCCACGATCTACGTGAATGGACACCTGCACATGCAAGAAACAACACGAATACAAGCATAAAATCCAGACTACGCAACTATATATCAGTCAGAAAGGATATAACTCATCATTATCATAAGTGAAAAACAGAGTGGAACCATAACCAGTAGTCATTCATTAATAAACAATCGAAAGAGATTACAACCAATGTTCTAACGCTGAGGTCTCCTTCAGAAGGGTCTCCAGTCGTTCACGTCTCGCAAAGCTCGCCAGGGAAGGGACAAGCCTCTCTAGAGTCTCTCGACGATAGTCTCCTTGCTTGAGTCGGCCTTAAGGGAAAAATGAGGGCTCTTGCAGCATGAAGGCTCTTGGGAATTTGGAGATTCAAAGCTTAGGCACTTCAAGACTAGCTTGCAATGGCAATGGGCAAGCTTTTATAGAAGGAGGAAGGGGAGTTGGGATCCCTATAATTGTGGGATTGGTCCTATCTTCAAGGAAGCTTCCATGAGAGGTGGCAAACCACTTCCCTTCCATGGAACTCCCAGAGCCAAACCTCCCAACTCAATATAGATAGCAGTTTCTGAGTTTGTTGAAACAAAACTTCCGCCTTTCTTATTTAAAAAACACTCCTTAAATTGGCTGGCGCGACTGCGACTCTGGGACAGAGCGCCAGTTGGCGCGGCCTCTTTGTAGGATTCTCCTCAGTGGCGCGAGTGATGAACTGGCTGCCCACGCCAATGCAAAAAGGGATGTTTTTATGGTTTTTTGCAAGGAGATGTCTTTAGGGCAATTGAAGCTCATGTTTAGAGGAATGCAATGATGATGGTTTCAAGGCATGTCATTGCTCACAGGTCACATAATGGGCCCTCCAATGTGCAGGACGGGGAATGGTAGGGACGGTGACAAATTACTATGTAACAAAATCCATACCTTTCAAACAAAATTCCTGATGAAGATCCTCGCTATGGTTTGATGCAACTTCCCAGTTCTCAGAATCTAGACCTGCAAACGAAGTAACAAACAAAGGATCAAAGGAATATGATATATAAATGATTCAATACAACCTATACTAATGATCAAGGAGACTAGTACCTAATATTATAACCAATGGATGAAAATAAACATCCAATATATCATATCCAATGGATAATATAGTGAGAAAGAAATACTAATTTGTATTATAATTGAATGAAAAGGAGAGATACAACCCAAACTTAATGTTGAAAAATCTCCTCCCAATAGTCTCCAATTCTCCCTTAAGTGACAAGCTTCCATCCTCAAATTTACAGCATAAGTTTACATCCAAAAGTCAACCCATTCCTTTGGTCTGTGTTAAATTTATAGGCCAAGAGGAGAGGGTTAGAGATCCTCTTTCTAAGGATCAAATCCATAAAAAAGGGGATTATGGTTCCATAATGAGATGGAATAGATTAATGGACCATGGGATGGGGCCCAAATAGATAGGTTTTCAAGTCCTTCTTGTTGGTATAATATTCCCCTACAAGACTTCTAGAAATTGTTTTTTCATTTTTACCTACGTTAAAAGGTTGTTGCACTTTTTAATGGAAGACATAGTGCAAGATTTCAGAGACTATAATAACCAGGACTATGTTTGTGCAGGTAATGACTAGGAAAAGTGCGAAAGTGCTTGAAATTAGGTTTTTAAGCAATGTAATCCAAGATTCTTGTTATTTTTAGAATGCTTTTACTTGCACCATTATAGGGGATTACTTGCAAGAGTTCATTATATAGTGAGAGATCCAGATTTGTGGTCATTGCCTAATGGTGACAAATTTACGTGTAACATATTGCCCCCTAAAGTGCAAAGTCAAAAAAGGTGTTTGAGGACTGAAGAGCTTTATCATGCAAAAGTTTGGATTAGAGACCAACTGGTTGGGGATTTGAAACAAAAAATAAAGGATTGCAATAAAATATTTACATACAATCATTACTAAGGTAGGAATTCCCATACTCAGAGTACAAGTATCTCAAAGAACAAGTATGGAAATGTACAAAAATCCATGTCAATAATAGAATTAGTATGGACACGACCATCAAGTATGGATCTATACTTACAATCATGAATATTTTAAAACTCCACGCATCCTGGATGGATGAAACTAGATCCAGGGTCTTGGTATTAATCTCTATCAATCCATAGTATGAATTTAACCATGCGATTTCATGTCTCGAAGTTGAACATGGTAGAAACCACCTGATTACTGGTCAATGGTGTGAACCGTTAACATGTTCGAGAGAAACCACCAATAATGCCAATGGTTCTCAAGGTAATCTAGTGCAATCTACGAGGTGTGAATAAATGTCTTGAAGTTGAAAGCGAGAAACATGCCATTGAGGAATGCAGGATCCATGGTAATAAAAGAGGTTTCTATATTAAATTCCTAGATGATGAGCTGAAGTTGATAGGAAGCGATCCGTCGTAGGAGGGCCTATGACACGAAACTCATGTCAAGTTTTAAAGAAATTTTTTGGAGTGATTTAGGACTGACTCAAAGATGGCCGATGTGACTGCAGGCTATGATTTGCAAGGTAATTTTGATTGAGGTTGGACTTCTCTTGAACATATTTGTGACACGATGTTTTGACTTGGAAAAATTTGACTCAAAGAACCATTCTGAATACTTTCAATGAGGTATGATCAACTAAGAGGCAAATGGATTTCCCAACCCAGACACAAAAATGATGGAGTGTCATGTTCAAGAGAGACATACTTCCTTTTCACAATACAAAAATAAATGTTTCTTTCCCTTCCCCCCCACCATTACTAGCAAGTACCTCTTTATTTTTATGCAAGATTGAGGAGGATATCATATGCTTGTCCTATAATCTCATCCTTCAGATGAGTCCTTCTGAGTATTTTTAACGAACCCTAGGAAGGAGTGGTTCAATCTCATCATGATTGACGAGTCCTATACTGTTTAATTTTATGAGTCCAATATAGGGGTAACTCAAATCATTTTCATACTCTAAGAGTTTGAAAAGAGGCAAAAAGAAAACTCATGCAATTATTTCAATGTAAAATTTTAATGAGCCCAAAGAAAGTGAAGCTCGATGTTTTTCATGTTTATGGAGTCAGGAGAAAAACTTAAGTAAACTCCAAAATGTCATTTTTCGTAAATTTAGTCTCTCAAGCCCAGAAAAGGGTAAAATAACATAGGAGAGAACTCTTTAAGCCATGAGCGACTAAAGTACACTTTTTTTTTTCGTAACTAGTTTACTTGGTCCATAAAAGGGGTAAACTTCTCCTAGGTAGACGTTTTTTTATATACTTTAACAAGTATGAAAGAAATAAGTATACTCAACAGTATTTTATATTTTGAGAGTCTAAAAAGAGCTTAAAAATAACTCCGAGGGGTTTATTTTTCGTTTAGTTTTAACAAGATCGAAGAAATGATAAAATTATACTCAGGTACTTCTCATATTTTAACGAGATTGAGAATGGAAAAGAGATTGCTTGTCGCCTTTTAGTTTAACTAATGAGCGGGAAAAGATAAAAATAACTTGGCATTTTCATATGTGTTTTACGAGCATGAAAAGACAACAAAAGAAGCTCGGGATTTTCAAGAGTTTAACGAGCCTTTAAAAGAATAGACAAAATGAACTCCACATAACTTATTCTCATATATTTATGAGCACGAGAAGGAACAAAGACTAAGCTCGATATAGGTTTCATTTTTACACAAGCATGAAATAGAGAGAAAACCATGCTCGAGATAAGTATCGTGCCCCCAACCTAATGACAAAGGCACATGCCCCCCAAGATTCGTTTCATTCACTTGATTAGACTATTGGTTACTAATAGGCGGATGGAATGAGGATTCATTTATGAGATCAGGTGAAAGTGTCGACTTAATATTTATGAGATATAGTCAAAGACCTGACTCAATTAGAGGAGGATTTGTTTAATTTTTTAATGAGCTTGACACATGAAAATAATTATTCTCATGGAATCTTGTTTCATTTTTTTTAACGAGCTTGACCCAAGAAAATGAATTATCCTCAAGAGAGTTGTTTCATTTTTTAACGAGCTTGACACAATAAAATAAATATGATCATGGGAGTTGTTTCATTTTTTAATGAGCTTGACACACGAAAATAACTATGCTCCTGTGACCTTGTTTAATTTTTTAACGAGCTTGACACAATAAAAGGAACTATGATCATGGAACCTTGTTTCATCACTTTCAAGAGGACAATGCTCTGGAAGGAATACATGGCAAGGAAGACACCTCGATCATGGCTTTCAGGATGTTTTCATTAGAAGGAAGAACAATTCTTTGCAAGGAATACATGTCAAGGGACTCAATAGGGGTAGGAATATCAAGCACCAATGTCCCCATTAAAGGTTTCATCATGTCACTTACCAGATGTAAGTCAAAATAAGTCAAGCAAACAATGAAAGGCTCGCTTGCATCGGTAACTAAAAAACATGGGACAAGTTTCCACATAATTAATCCATGGTGGGATAGATACCACTTGTGTATAAGGAACATTTATGGATGTGAGATGGTTGGTAGTCATATCAAGGGAACTAAATGAAAGTTGGTCAATATTCACAATGTTTCCATTATGAGGAAAATACATCACACGAAAGAATGTCGTTATGACAAATTTCATGGCATCGAGATAGTCTCACCCAAGGATAAAATTGAAATCCAAAGGGCCTTGGACTACCATAACATCAATAAACACAATTTTAGCTTCCACAATAATCGACAACTGAGGAAGGATCCCTAAAGGTTCCCTATATATTTTGTTAAAAGCCAATATATTCTCAGTAATAGACACAAGTTGAGGGGAACCCAAAGCTTGCCAAGCAGTTGAGGATAAAATGTTGATAGAAGCACCTTCATCTACAATAGTACGACACACACTCTTATCGCATGCCTTCACAAGGATTTGGAAAGGGATGCGAAAAGGGACACAAGGTTTTGTAAGTATATTCTAATAAAAGGAAATGACCTCAGTACTTGGAGGGGGTTTCATGGAAATGGGTGAAAAGTCCCCTTGTGCGATGTAATCTAAAGTAAAAAAAAGAACCAGAGTGATATTAAATTCACTCTCTAAAGGGAGAGCTGGAACAAATGAATATGGAATTGAGTTGACCTTTTCATCAACCAATGGTTCATCAACTTGAGTGATATGGGTTTAATTCTCCAAGGGAAGAGTGGGATTGATTGAACTTGAAATGGGATCAATCACTTCATCAATTGATGGTAGGACGTTGGGAGAAAGATTATGATAACTAGTCGGAAGTTGCTACTGAGAAAAAATAAGGTTTTCCAATAATTTAGAGGCTTCATCCATATGAGGGAAAAGATTATTTTGATGACTCCCTTCGCGTAACCTTCAAGGAAATCTAACTTTACCCTTTTTCCCTGGAACCTTAGAATCAATGGTTAATGAATCAACAATAAGTTGATAAGAATTTCGACACCATACTTCCAAGACCTTAGAAATACCAAGACAATTGATAAGGAAGTGATCACCCTTACGAAGTTTGCAAGGTTATTTGGGCCTGCGATGTATGTTAGAAGGTCCCTCAACATTACCAATATTTACATCCATGGTTGGTTGGTTGAATTCTTTCTTATTTTGCTTCTTCTTATTCTTAGCCACCTGGTTACTAGCATCAAGGCTTTTACCAAGCGAAGAAGGAGAAAGGGAGGAAGACATGTTGGGTGAAGAAGGTAAAGGGTCAACATGAGGTTGGTGATGTTGAGATGGTTAACTTGGTTTAGGTGCAACAATTTGGGTAGTTGAGGCCAACGAGGTTGAAAACAACCATACAACTAAAACTATCGTGATTCCAAGAAGAGACAACATAGATATATAAGGAGGGACAACATTTCCAAAGCAAGGATTGAATTAGGATCCCCGTTAAAAGGGGTTCCTTGATTGGAAAATTCTGGAATTGCAATCATTGTTGAAAAATGCAGCAATAAATTCTCAATTTGTTTTTTCCTTGATTAAATTGAGAAAATTCGAATTTCCACATCATCATACAACTTGGATGATGTTATATTGTATGGCATGGCTTGTGTTACCTAGTTTACTCAGTAAATTCGAGTTGGAGGAGTTAGAGTTAGTTAAACGTGTGAGATTTATAATTTGTAGCAATAAAGGTCAATTATCTAAGGTGTTTTCCATTAAACTAGTTCCAACTAGTGGAGGAACTAGTGGAGGGTCAAGTTTTGCAGTGGGACTTCAGTCAAACTCAATGATCATCTAGTTAATTGATAAATCAAACCAAAATATCTAGTGCACGTAGAGAATTTGAGTTCCCTAGTCTTGGTGGAGATTCCAAGGCAGTGTAACATCAGTTGTAAACTAGTTGAGTGTACAAGTGTTGCATGAGGTCAGGTGATCAACCCTAAAGGAATTGAGAAATCAATTTGAGAGATTTACTAAATAATAGGGGATTATTTCCTCTAGAACAACGTAAGGAAATATGGGCTCAAGAACAGGAAGAAATTGACTAAGTCTGGGTCAGAGCTTCTTAGTGAGAAGAGAGATAGGTTATGCACTTACAGGTTGCGATCAGTTAAATAAAACAATTGTAATACATCTCTATTCATCAGATTAATGCAAGCATGCATTTGGGTTTTTAGTAGTTTTCTTTCTCGAGAAAAATACTTGTTGCATGTGTGTGATTTATTATTGCATGTATGATATTATTATTCTAGATTATGAATTACTTTCCGTAGAGCAATATAGTAGGTTTGTGTCTTGTGATTTTGATTAAAATTTCATGAGAAATTGAAAATCAATATCATAATTTATACATGGTATCATAGTAGGATTCACATTAGAGTGGGAAATTCGAAGTTGTTTCTCAAAGGTTCGAATTTGAAGATCAAAGTAGCATGATTTCTTCGGAGCTAAGAAGATGGAATTTAATGGAATAAGGCTAGACTATGCCTTGGAAGGCACCTCTAATTTTGTTGCATGGAAGGTTCACATGGAGGCAATATTGGATGACAATGGATTACATCAAGACAAATTTTGGAAAACCACAAGCATTTGATGCCCATAACCTTGCTTAGTGGAAGAAATATGTGGCCAAGGCAAGGAAAATAATATTGAATGGAGTACGAGATCACATTATTTCAAATCTCCACATAAAATAAACTCTGTTTTCAATGTGGAAAGAACTGACATAATTGTTCGAGAATAATAATGACCACATGAAGCTGGCACGCAAGGATAAAATTCTAAGTATCAAGATGTAGAAGAATGACACAATTATGCAGTAACTAAGTAATTTTACACAATGTCATGATGAATTTGGTAGGGCCGGTGTTAATTTCCCTAAATAAAACTTATTAAGCCTAGCCATTCTCGGCCTTCCTAAGAGTTGGCATAGCTATCAAGATTCGGTGAATGGGAGGGAGAAACTACCGAACTAGGAGCACTTATGGTCTAATTTGGTACACAGGGAAATAAGGGGGAATATCAGAGATGGAATCTCATCCAAAGAAGAGGAAGAGGACTTTTCTATATTTAGTAAAGGAATGAAGGCCAAGGGAAATAAGTCCTAAGGTGAGGCTGAATCTAGCCAAGAGGGAAAGAAGAAAGACTTCTCCAAAATTAAATGCTTCAATTTTCATGAATTTAGGCACTATGCTACTAAGTGTCCACATAAAAATTCTAGCAAGAAGGATTTTGCAGTAACAGTAATAGGTGAAGCTTTGGCTTCACAGTTTGAGCTAGATTTCACCCTTATCGAATGCATGGCCAACACTGTGATGGGGAGTGTAAGGTACTTGGATTCGGGTGCCTCATTCTACATGACTAGGTGTAGAGAGTTTTATAGTAACCTGGAGGAAAAATATCTTCAGATGAATATTGAGTTTAGATATGACAGAAGGTACAACATGAGTGGGATTGGAACAATCACCTTTCAGAGGGATTCAATATCTCTTCTCAGGCTCAAGGATGTCATGTCCGTTCTAGGCCTAAACAAAAATATCATATTTTTTGTAGTTTTGGAAGACCGTGGTTATGATGTGATCTTTAGCAAAGGAAAAGAATTCCTTAGACACATAACCATGGGATAGATGAATCAGATCAAGGTTTGAGTCAAAAACTTGTATGGAATTGAGGTATAAGATGAGTGCACAATGTCGAGGAGAAAGGAAAGAATTAGAGTTATGATGGTTGTGAGGGAGCATGATTTACCTCTCAAAATGGAGCCTCGGGAAGTTATGGAGTAACAACAAATGGAGATGCAAAAAGGAGACTAAGTGGATACATCCACTAAAGTAGAGACCTACAGTAGGGGGAAATTTGAAGCTAAGAGGACAGAGAGAGCACATGCAACCATACATTGAGGTGTGAGGTGGGGCGATGTGAAGCCCTAGTCTTAGAATTGCAGAAATTTGGGCAGGGCCCATTGAGGTGTTCTCATGGATCAATACCTTGCTATAGGGGCCCATAGTATTCAATAGTAGAAGGATCAATATCAATCAGATATTGAGGAGTGCAGAGCAATGTTGACAGTAGAGCAGGAGGCTCAGTAGCAGAGTCGGTAGCAACATTGTTTTATGAGTAGACAATTCTATACATAGTTGATTAAATGTTTTTTTTCTTTTATACTTCTCAGTTGCAAGTGTTGCAGTAGAAAAAAAAATAGTGAGAGGTGTTGAATGCAATACATTCCACAGGTACAGGATAGGGGTGGTTGATAATCCATTTCTTGCTTAGAGGGAGTGTTGAAAAATGTAGCAATAAATTCTCAATTTGATTTTGCCTTGATTAAATTGAGAAAATTCGAATTTCCACATCAACAGACATCTTGGATGATGTTAAATTGTATGACATGGCTTGTGTCACATGGTTTACTCAATAAATTCAATTTTAAGGAGTTATAATTCAGTTAAACATGCATGCTTTCTAATTTGTAGCAATCAAGGTCAGTTATCTAAGGTTGTTTTTCAGTTAAAATAGTTCAACCTGTTGGAGGAACTAGTAGAGGGTCAAGTTGTGAAGTGGGACTTCAGTCAAACTCAGTGATCATCCAGTTAAATCATCAATCAACCCAAAACAACTAGTGCATGCAGAGAATTTGAGTTCCCTAGGCTTGGTGGAGATTCCAAGACAATGTAACATTAATTGTAAACTAGTCGAGTGTACATGTGTTGCACGAGGACATGTGATCAACCCTAAAGGAAATGCACAATCAATTTGAGGATTTTCCTAAATAATAGGGCCATATTTCCTCAGGAACAATGCAAGGAAATAGGGGCTGAAGTAGAGGCAAAAATTGACTAAGTCTGGGTCAAAGCTTCTTAGTGAGTAGAGAGATAGGTTATGCAATTGCAGGCTGTGCTCAGTTGATCAAAGCAGTTATAATACATCTCTATTCATCAGATTAATGTAAGCAGGCATTGGGGGTTTTAGCATTTTTCTTTCCCAAGGAAAAATACTAGTTGCATGTGTGTGATTTGTTATTTCATGTATGACATTAATGTTCTAGATTGTGAATTAATTTTCGTAGAGCAGTAGAGTAGGTTTGTGTCTTGTGATTTTGATTAAAATTTCATGAGAAGTTGTGAATATACATCATAATTTATACATGGTATCAAATTCACATTAGAGCAGGAAATTTGAAGTTGTTTCTCAGAGGTTCGAATTTGAAGATTAGTGTAGCAGGATTTCTTCAGAGTTGAGAAGATGGCCATTAATGTACTAAGGCTAGAGTATGTCTTGGAATGAACCTCTAATTTTGTTGCATGGAAGGTTCACATGGAGGCGTTATTGGATGACTATGGATTGCTAGAATACATCAAGATAGATGTTGCAAAAACACAAGCATATAATTCCCATAACCTTGCTCAATGGAAGAAAGATGTAGCCAAATGGAGGAGAACAATCTTGGACAAAGTAAGAGATAACATTGTTTCAAATATCCACGAATAGAATTGTTTAAGAATAATAGTGACCACAAAAAATTAGCACTCAAGGATAAACTTCGAAGTATCAAGATGCAGAAGAATGACGCAATTCTGCAGTATCTGAGCAAGTTTACACATTATCGTGATGAACTTGGAGGGATCAGTGTTAGTGTCCTTGAAGAATATTTGGTAAGCGTAACTCTTCTAGTCCTTACTAAGAGTGGGCATAACTATCAAGATTCGGTGAAAGGGAGAGAGAAAATACCAAATTGGGAGCGCTCATGGTCTGATTTGGTACAAGAGGAAATAAGGAGGAATACCATAGATGGGACCTCATCCAAATAAGAGGAAGAGGAATTTTATCTAGTCAGAAGAGGAATTAATTCCAAGAGAAAGAAGTCCCAAGGTGAGGATGAATCCATCCAAGAGGGCAAGAAGAATCCGAAATTAAATGCTTCAATTGTCATGAATTCAGGCACTATGCTACTGAGTATCCACATAAAAAGTCTATCAAGGAGGAGGATGTAGTAGCAGCAACGGGTGAAGCTTTGGCTTCACAGTTTGAGCTAGATTTCACCCTTATCACATGCATGTCCAACACTATGATGGGGAGTGTATGGTACTTGGATTCATGTGCCTCGTTCCACATGACTGGGTGTAGAGAGTTTTTAAGTGACATGGAGGAGAATATCTCCATATGAATATTGAGTTTGGACATGATGGAAGGTGTTGTCATTTGAGATAATTGGGGTCAATAATTATGCCAAAGCATCTATAATGTTTTTTTTTGTTTTAAGTTTGGAATTTTTGGATGACCAATGCATAAAACAATTTGCAGCAACTGTGTTTAAACTTTTATATAGTGTTAATTAATAAGACAAAGGGTTGTTGCTTTATTCCACACAGTAATTTAGCTTTTGCGGGTGATTAAGCTAAATATGTAAGGAGATATGATTATTATAATTAATCAAAAATAATATTTGAGTGATCATAAGTGTGAAAAATTTCAAACAATGTCTAAAAGTTTAACAAAACATATTTAACATTATGAAGATGCTGATAATTTATTGATGAGAGGGACTTACATAAACAAATAGCTCATTAAATAATTCTTTGATATAGATAATAACTTCAGTAAGAATCTAAGACAACTGAAACTCAGTTAATCTTACCTAGTTATCTTCATAACAATTAAATACATGTAGAAACAATATGAAATGATAAACAAGAAGAACTTACAAGGGGACAAAGCTGTATGAAACAAATCCAGAATACTTATTTTATTATTAATGAACAAAATCTTGTACATTGCTGCTTACAAAATGCTCATCCAAAGGTGCAACGCTTAATAACTCGAGAATGAGAGTTATTTATACTAGTTATAGGACTAAGAAAATATCCTAAACTTATTTACAAAAATAGTATAATGTGATAGAAAGAAAGAAAATGATAAAAGGTATGTTCTTGTTTTGGAGGACATTGTTGATGAGTAGGCCTTATAATAGGCTACGTTGGCTGTAATGTTGTCCCAAGAGTTGGTGGCTTTTGCTAACTGTATTTTGAATTAATCTTTGTAGCTTTGGCGGAGTTTAAATAGTAAAATTCTTTATTACTTTAATAATTGGCAAAAACCCACTTTTCTCTTTAAATGTTGCAAACATTTTGAATATTGGAAAAACCATTTATAAAAAAACCTTTTGGATAGAATGGCGGAAAAGACATGGAGCAGAGATAATGGTGAAGGTAATAAGTGGTAGGACCTACTAATCGCAAATCGGGAGGTCAAAAGGCTTATCGCAGATTGTATATAGGCGAATCGGAACAGACAACATATCATTTGGGAATTGGATAATGCGATATGCGATGGGCGATGAGAAGATGTGGCAAGGAGAAATGGTTCCACTTTATATCGCAATCGGGGATCATGGTGAGTGATATGAATGAATGTCATGAAGGAGTTGCGATATGCAATTAGTGATGACTTACGTAATAGATAAGGGCCCCACTCTAATCGCAATCGAGGAATCAGGAAGGCGGAGGTAAGTGGAAACAATGAAATTTACGATATAGCGATGCGAAAAGGTAAGGTGGGTCCCTTTTGAAAGTTTAAAGCAGAAATGGAAATGCACCTAAGTAAAAAAATATATAAGCGGTCCAAAGAATATAAGGGTTTTCAAATGTTTTGAGGCGAAAGGGGCGCAACACAAAATGGAAGTGTTATCGCACTCGGGGTTTGTGGGATATCGAAATTACAACATATGTTATGAAACTATGATATGTGATTGCGATAAAGTTAAAGTGGAAAGATAAAGCTGGTGTACCAGCCGGAAATGTAGAATTATCACATTTCGGGGCTTTCTGGACTTATCGCATTTCGGGGACCGCAGGTTATATAAAAAATGTTTGGCAACAAAGTTTGCGATAGGTTGATGTGCAAAGGCAAGGTGGGTCCACCAATGAAACATGGTAATGCTGTAGGCAAATGGTCAAAGCACGAAGTGACTAAATAATTTATGCGCAATAAACTTTATGTTCGAATGTTTATAATTTAATAATAAATTAATCCCCTTTTTAAAGAAACAAGCATAATTAACTTATAAATTTACGAAAAGGCGCATTTGAGCTTGCAGCCATATATTTTTCATTTTTGTACACTAAAGCCTTCATTTTTCTTTGGCATCCTAACATTTTATTTTTTTATTTTGCCTCCTTTCTTTAGGGCAATCTAACCTAACATTTTATCTTGATATGGATGTATAAAACACATAATAAGCCTAACATTTTTTAATTTCTTTTTTTTTCATCCATATCCTATATTAGAATTTTTTGAATTTATTTTGACTATACATGCTAACTTATCAAAACTAAATAATATTACAAGGTCGGCTCCAGTTGGGGATTGCTTCCCCCTGTGGGATGCAGAGAACAAGCAGATCCAAGTGCCTTCTCCTTGGGCTATGGAGTCTTTGTTGTGAAATCAAAACAAACTTGAAATATTTTTTAAAAGAAAGTGATAGTATATAATGATGATTCAAAATCTTCTTCAATACTCTATGTAGTGTTTCAGAAATCTGCCATTGCCAGGCAGTGTAGTGAACCGTGCTTCCAAATTTTGTAGAAAAAATGTATTGTTTCCTTTCACTTCAACAATGCTGAAAGGTCCAAACCATAAATTATCAGATTTTTCATGTTTACCTCTGTCTTCCCTTATAGAATCCCATATCAAAACTAGATCACCTTCTCTGAAGTCTCTTTCCCTGGCCTTTATGTCAAAAAGACTCTTCATCTTATTCTGATACTTTCTCAATTTATATTGAATCTCATCTCTGTTTTCATTTAATTTAGTAATTTGATTTATCCTTCTAGAGAAATCATTAGGTTCACCAATAGATTCTTGTAGAAATTTAAGAACAAGAAAAGCCAAATTAGTAGGAAAAATGGCCTCTTTACCATAAACCAGTTGGAATAGAAATTTACCTGTTGATATTTTGGGAGAAATCATGTTTGCCCAAACTGCATATATAAGATGACTGTCCCAATCTTTATTATGATCTTCAAGAGTCTTTTTTATTACTTTAACCAGGCTCTTGTTAGACGGCTTTGCAAGACCATTTCCTTGAGGATAACAAGGGGTTGAATGATGTAGCAAAATATGATACTTTTGGTAGAATTCAATTATCTTTATACTACTGAATGCTGTGGCATTATCAATCACTATTTGTTGAGGGCAACAAAATATAGAAGAATGTTTTCTTCAATAAATTTGATCACTACTGTATCTGTAGCATTTCTGACTGGAATGGCCTCTACCCACTTGGTGAAATAGTCTGTGGCATTTAAAATCCATCTATGTTGATTGCTTTAAGGTGGGTGAATTTATCCTATAAAATCTAGTCCCCACTAAAGGAATGGTGCTGAAACAACAACTGGAACTAATGGAAGAGTTTATAGTTTTTGCTTACCAGCAAACATCTGACATGTAATGCAGCTTCTGACTCTTACTCCTACTTTTGAGAAAAAGGTAGGCCAATAGAAACCTACTCTTAGTATATTTTATGCTGTGGCCCTCCAAGCATAATGCCCTCCACAAATCCCTGCATGAAATTGCTCAATGATTCCTTCAGTTTCAGTTTCTGTTAAACAAAGTAACATAATGTTGAGAGCATCTTTCCAGTACAAGTTGGAATTGATAATGCAATATTTTATAGATTTCAATTTAAGTGTTTTGAATTGGCTCTTTGAAAACTCAGTAGGACACTCAAAATTGATTAGAAAATGTACAGTATTAGCATACCAATCTGATAGTACAAACTTTTCCTCAATGTGAACAGGAACTGTTTGAGTTCAAGGAGAAGGTTCTTGTGGGTTCTTTCCTTGAGAATTTTGGGAAGGTTCTTGTGGTTTCTCCCCTTCTGCATTTAAGGAAGTTTCTTGTGGATTCTTCCTTTCTTGAATTAAGGAAGTTTCTAGTGGATTCTCCCTTTCTAAATTTGAAGAAGGTTGTTGTGTATGCTCCTCAAAGATTTCAAAAATAGAATTTATGCCTAACACTTTGCGATTGGATTCAACTAAAAATTTAGCTAAACCTTGTCCCTTTACTAACTTAGTGGTTTTAATAGTGAGGTAAAACTCAAGGATTTGAGTGATCCACCTTCCTCTTCTTCCATCAGTGTCTGGTTGGGTAAGAACAATTTTTACAACACTGTTAGGGTCATAAGAAGTAATAGATGAGTGAAGGACATATATTATGAAATATTTTAGGGCTTGAACGAGGGCATAGGCCTATTTTTCAATAATATCATAGTTGAGATCAACATCTCACATGAATTTACTAAAAAATTCTTTGGGCTGATCATCAAAATCTTGGTTTTTCTGTAAAAGGACAACAAAAAGGGTGGTTTCGAAAGCAAAGGAGAATAAACTGAAAGGTAAGGAATAATTAGGGTTGGCCAAGGTAGGAGCTTCAAAAATGGCTTTCTTGATTTAATCAGAAGCATATCTAGTAGGAATAGTCCATTTAACATCATGATTCTTTTTAAGCATGTCGATTATGTCTTTAACTATTTCAACATAGTTAGGGATGAATCTTCTCAAGAAGTTAATTTTTCCTAAAGTCTTGGATTTATTTCTTATTTCTTGGCAGTAATAATGATTAAATATCAGATACTATTTTAGGATCTATCACCACTTCTTCCTTTGAAATGATGTGTCCCAACAACTTTCCTTCTTTGATGGAAAACATAGACTTCTTGGGGTTGAGAGATATTCCAAATTTTCTGCACCTGTCAAAAACCTTCATCAAGTGTTTTATATGCTTTTTATCTGAATTAGAGAAAACTGTTAAATCATCGAGATAAATAAAAAAAAATTTATTCACCTTGCCAACAAAATCTAAATCCATAGCTCTTTGGAATGTTTCTCCTGCATTTGATAACCCAAAAGGCACTCTGGAATACATGAATGTATCCCATGGTGTGGTAAAGGAAGTCTTTTCTCTGTCTTCTGGATTTACCATTATCTGGTTATAACCAGGATATCCATCAATAATTGAAAGCCTATTAGCACCAGAAACCCTTTGGAATAGTTGATCCATCTTTGGTAGTGGATAGTTATCCTTTAGAGATGATTTGTTAAAGTTTATGAAGTCCACACATAGTCTAATTTCTCCATTTTTCTTTCTGATAGGAACTAAATTAGCTACCCAATCAATGTATCTTAAAGGAACAATTATTTGGGCATCTAAAAGCTTCTTAAGTTCTTTTTCTATGGTAGGAAGCATAATTGGATTAATTCTTCTTAGTTTTTGCTGATAAGGTTTTGCTTCAGGTTTTAATGGGATTTTATGCTCTATCAGAGATGCGTCATAAGTTTTCAGATCAGCATAAGACCAAGCAATAACATCTTTGTAATTCTTAAGAAGTTTAATGTATTCAGTTTTAACTTCAAAAGTTAGGGATGCACAAATTTTAATGTTTTTAATCTCTTCATGAGTCCCAATATTAGTTTCTTCAATATCACCTTTAGGAGAAGTAGAGAGTGGATTTTTAGGAACATCATTTTGATCAAATAACTTTTCTAAAGGAACAAGGCCTCTAGGAATAAAATTATTTGACAGTTGTATAATATCATGATCAACTACTTTTGTACTTAGATCTGAATTTTCTTTTTCTTTAGTAGCTTCATTCATGTTTGATTTATCTTCTTCAATTTGTAAGACATAAAATTCATCAATAACTTGGATAAAGGTTTTCAGTTGTTCATAATCTTCAAATATTTGCCCATACTTTAGATTATCTAGAATGGATGGCCTATATTTGACTTGAATTTGGTATTGTATCTGAATTTGGTCTGGTATCTTAAAAGAACTGGAAGAAATAGCTAAGGAATCTGCATGAATGTTTTCATTTCTAGGACTGAAAGTTATATTAAAAGCATTAAAGGAGTTTTCAATTGTATACAAAACTTAATTTTTGTAAGACCTGAGCCTAGGATGATTTGTTTGAAAAATATTCCTAAACTATCTTACTATAAGTTATGAATCAGTAAAGACACTTAAATTTTTCACCTTTAAACTTTTAGCAAACTGTAATCCTAGAATAAAAGCTTCATATTCAACGATGTTATTTGTGACCTCAAAATCTAACTTGCATGATTGAGTGATGTTCTCTTTCTCAGGTGAGATTAAAATAATACCTGCTCCAGCTCCATCTTTGGTACAAGATACATCAAAGAAAAGTTTCCAAAAATCAGTTTGAACAGATTTAGGAGTTTCAACTACATCCTCAATCTTAAGTTGAGAATTCTGTGAAGTATTTGAAGATAGTTGGAAGAAACTAAAGTCTTGGTCA
Source organism: Pinus albicaulis (assembly GCA_034641835.2). Lineage (NCBI taxonomy): Eukaryota > Viridiplantae > Streptophyta > Pinopsida > Pinales > Pinaceae > Pinus > Pinus albicaulis. The sequence continues at coordinate 1,136,313,646 of CM076580.1, forward strand.
ACTGCATAAATGGGATGGTTAATAGCTTGCTCTGTTTTGCAGATAATGTTTAAGAATCTGACTTCCCTGTATAACCTAAGGTTTTCTCCGCCATATACAGGAATAATGGCAAAAATACATATCCATTTGAATACTCCCTCCTAGTCTGGCACAACATAATATTGATAAAAGAATTCCAAACTTAGGGGGAATATAAGTGACTAATATGTCTAATACAACACTTTTGACTGGTATTTGGTGTAAGGTTACCACTAGGTGTTTTATAAGTCCTAAACATTGCACTCTTTTAGAGTCAAAGGTATATAGGTCATGATAAGTTCGAGTGATTTCCAAATTAAGTTGCTCCATAATAACCTTTGGCATTAGATTGTGTGAAGCTCTAGAATCCAACATACAATTGTATAGTAAAGAGTCATATACTTTCAAAGTCATGTAGAAAGGTGGTGTGGATTCATTGATCATGTCAGAACTAGGACCAAAAGCTATTGTGGGTCTCTCATTTTGCAGACTAATAATGTCCCCTTCAGCACCCATAGTAGAGTTTTGGATCCATTTTAAAACTTGACTCTTATATCCAGGGTTTTCAGAAAGTTCAGAAAGTGGAATAGGAATTTCAACTCTTTCTAGCTCTTTTTCAACATTAAAATAAGTCAATATAGTTTTATCAATTTGTGTAGTATCATTTGGATGATTTAGAGGTTGAATAGAAGTAGTTTGAGTTTCAACAATTTTCACTTGAGGCTCAATTATGAAAGGGTTTTTAGAAGATATACTAGGACTTGCTCTAGGTCTTAAGTCATAGCTTCTGTTAAGTTCTGTAATTAAAAACTCAGAAAAGGCTTGATATTTAGAGACCTGAGAAGTCTCTTGGTCTTCTTGAGAGATTTGAATTTGAGGGATAGGGACAATGGCAGTCTGAATAGATGTATTGTATATGCTATTAATATCTTCAGTGATTGATAAAGTATTATAATCAGGTTGTTGATCATCAATCAACAATGGTGTAGGTACTTGTCGATCATTTTTTGGTCTCTGAAGATTTTGTAATTAAGGGGCCTTTTTGATCTGACCTTGAATCTGTGTTTGGGGTATAGCAATAGTTTGTTGGAATGTTATAGGTTGTGTTTCAATCTTGGAAATCCCATTTGAAAGGTTTCTAAGAAGTGATGTGATTTCATCTGTTTTTGAGTCTTCATTTTTAGATTTAGAGGAAGAAGAAGATTCCTGATTTGATTTTGATTTTCTTTGGGATTTTTTCAGCTTTGGCTTTTAGCTTAGCTGAGGCAGACCTATTTACTTCAACCTCTATAGAATTTGTTTGCATGACTTCTAAGGTACAAGCTGTTCTCTCTCTTAACATGACAACAAAATCATCTTCAAAGGCTTTTGAAAATCTAACCTTTGCTACTGCTACATGGGGTTTACAATCAGGAGGCCTCTTGTGATAAAATTTATTGAATCTTATGATGAAATCAGCTACTGGTTCACCATAATTTATTTTAAGCTCTTCAAAATCTATTAAGAAATAAACATGATCCTTTTTCACACCCCATTGATTTTTAAAGATAGTTGTCAATTCCTCTCAGGATCTAATAGAATGAGCTGGTAGCTGTCTAAATCAAATCCTAACATTTCCTTTTAGAGATTGCACAAACAATCTCATATAAACATTTTCATGTTCTATGTTCATGTTATCAACAAAATCTAGAAATTATTCTAGATGATCTTTAGTTGACAAAACAGTTTCTCCATTAAATCTGGGGAGATGTTTTAGATACCCAACAGGAAAATCATTGAGTAGATTAGGAGTAATAGGGAAGCATATCTTGCTTGTACAATGTGTCTAAAACAATCCATACTTGAAGATGTAGATGTAGAAGATTCAGTAGTGGTGGCTGTAGAAGAAACAATAGAATTTGAAGATGAATATGGGGAAGAAGGAGGTGAGGAAGGAGGTGAATAAAGAGGTGGAGAATGAAATGAATTTGAAGACCTTATTAGGGATCTTCAAGGTGTTCAAATGACCAAATTTTGAACCTCTTATTCTCCTTCTTTGTGCTCAAATAAAGGATTAGAATAAATAAAAAAGAGATGTTCTGGTTGTGCATAAGTAAATGGTGCAAAGTATGTGACAGGGGATATGAAATCAGTAGGTTTGAATCCAGGTAAATTTAGATCCAAATCCTCTTCTGATATAGGATATTCAAAATTTGCCTTAGGTAATTTATAGGACTCTAAAGAATGAACTATCAAGGTAGATTGAAAATCCACTTCTTTGGATACTAATTCCTGTACTCTAAGAGGTATATCTTATGATTCTAGAGGAACATGTCCAGATTTGAAAGGATCAGGAACTGCTGTGGTCTCCTGTTGAGGGACAAAATAAGGGGTTTGATGTCTTCTTCTGGAAGAAGCTTGTCTTACCAGTCTCTTTGGATCTAATAAAGATAAGACAATTTTAGAGTCAGAATGAGACCTGGTATGCTTTGAAGGAGCCATCTTGGGTTCAGTGAAGTCACCAGGTGAAACATTTTGACATAACTAGACCTTTAATCACCTTTAAAGGAATAGGGTTTTATCATTGTCCCAGGGAAAAAAAATCAAATTCCGTTCCCCGACAACGACCCCAATCTGATGTTGTCCTTTGAGATAATTGGGGCCAATAATTATGCAAAAACATCTATAATGTTTTGTTTTGTTTTAAGTTTGGAATTTTTGGATGACCAATACATAAAAAAATTTGCAGCAACTGTGTTTAAAATTTTATATGGTATTAATTAATAAAACAAAGGGCCATTGCTTTATTCCAAACATTAATTTAGATTTTGCAGGTGATTAAGCTGAATATGTAAGGAGATATGGTTATTTTAATTATTCAAAAAGAATATTTGAATGATCATAAGTGTGAAAACTTTCAAACAATGTCTAAAATTTTAACAAAACATATTTAACATTACAAAGATGCTGATAATTTATTGATGAGATGGATTTACATAAACAAATAGCTCAGTAAATCATTCTCTGATATAGATAATAACTTCAGTAAGAATCTAAGACAACTAAAACTCAGTTAATGTTACATAGTTATCTTCATAACAATTAAATACATGTAGAAACAATATGAAATGATAAACATGAAGAAATTACAAGGGGACAAAGCTGTATGAAACAAATCAGAATCCTTATTTTTTTATTAATGATAAAATGCTTGTACATTGCTGCTTACAAAATGCTCATCCAAGGGTGCAACCCTTAATAACTCAAGAATGAGAGTTATTTATACTAGTTCTAGGACTAAGAAAATATCCTAAACTGATTTACAAAAATAGTATAATATGATAGAAAGAAGGAAACTGCTGAAAGATATGTTCATGCTTTGAAGGAGACTGTTGATGAGTAGGCCTACTAATAGGCTACGCTGGAAATAATGTTGTCTTGTGAGCTAGCGGCTTTTGCTAACTGTCTTTTGAATTAATATTTGTAGCTTTGGAAGAGTTTAAACGGTAAAATCCTTTATTACTTTAATAATTGGAAAAAACCCACTTTTCGCTTTAAATTGTGCAAACCTTTTGAATATCGAAAAACCCTTTATAAACAAACCTTTTAGATAGAATGGTAGAAACGACGTGGAGCAGAGATAATGGTGGAAGCAATAAGTGGTAGGACCTACTAATCGCAAATCGGGAGGTCAAAAGGCTTAATCATAACATGCACCAGTTGGCTTAATATATATATGACGCACCGGTACATAGTAGAGGCTAAAGAAGCATTGCAGAGTTATTTTTAAGTACTACGAAAACAACGATGCACTTCATACATATAACACATAGGTGCGTTTTATATAAAGTGCACCGGTGCACTTCATACATACAACGCACCGATGCGCTTTATATAAAGTGCACCGGTGCACACTATCAAATGGCACACCAAGACACTCACTATATAACCTTCCCGGTGCCTCGAATTAATCGAGCGCACCAAACAATTGGTTAATCAAAAAAATATTTTCACCATTGGGGTGCTATACTCTAACAATGACGCCCCGAAATAGGGTGTTTATTTAATGAAAATATATGGTTCTTTTTATATAACACATCCCATGCTGGTCCTATATCGCTAGTCTGGTGCATTGCATTAATTGAAAGCACCGCACGAGGGTTTTATTTTAAAAAATATTTTCAAGATTTCGGTGCTATTTACTAACGACGATGGCTCGGTGCAGTTTATGTACAAAAACACACCGACATAGGGTTTTTATTCAAAGGAAGCACTGTGCACTTCGTACAAACCAGCCCAGTGTGTCTAAGTAATCCAGCGCACAGTAAAAGGGTAAGGTTAAAAACATTATTTCCACCAAGTTTGGTGCTATACTCTAACGAAAAATCCCAGGTGCAGTTAATGTTCCCTAACGCACCGACCCATAGATTTCTTAACTTAAAGAAGTGCGGTGTGCCATTGATACAACCACCTAGTGCGTCGCATACTGGAACACACCAAAAAAGGGTTAATTTAAAAAAAAATACCGGCCGTAAAAATTCATTTTTACTTTTTACAGTGTTGTAGAGCTCTCAAGCACTAGTGTGACTTTTTCTTCTCTGAGGCACCCTGCCATCGGTGCTCCCATTTCCCATATTGCTTCCATCTATTGCTTTGTGCGTGGACTTCGAATTTTGCAAAATGGTGGGAAAATTTGGTTTTTAGTACTCCGTTGGAAACATGCCCCCTCGATGCGCAAATGTGAAGGTAATGTATATGTTTCTCACCAGCTTAATCTTTTAATGGATTAATTTTGAAAATTGACTTATATATATATATATATATATATATATATATATATATATATATATATATATATATATATATATATATATACTATCTACGCGGTGTGTTAAGGCCATTTAATTCTCATATTAGTTCTTGATTATCTGTAATTTATAAATTACTGTAAACGATGTTAACGACACAGACGGGTTATAATAACAAACAACTCGATGCGCTACCAACAAAAGCGCACCGCAGTAACAATAAAATTGTGCGGTGCGTGTCGATTTCTGGCCGCACCGATAATTTATAATATTTTAAAAATAACAATTTATTTTCGGCGGTGCATTAGTTTACTGAAATGCACCAGGAATTATGTAAAAATAAACATAATGGCTCGGTGCATCTATATTACGGGAACACACCTAATGTGTGGTGCGCCAATCAAACATACTGCACCGGGGAATTTTGTGTTTGGTACTACACCGCTAGTGGTAAAATATTGCAAATGGGCAGTGTGTTGAGCTATAACAAATGCCTCGGGGCAGATTTGGTTTGTCAACGTATCGCCTATAATATTTATTTAAGTTGTTATCACCCTAGTAATTCTCAAGTTGTGGGATGAGGATTTTTGTAGTTAAGAAAACCAGGGGTAACCAAGAACCTCTTTTAGAATTCAGGATCTAGCCTTCCCGAGTTCCGGAGAGGGATCTCTCCTAAAGATTTAACTTTGTTTTGTAATTGGATTTTAGGCTAGCTATGAGTGACAGTGGGACTTGTTTTGAAATTGTGGTGGGAATAAAAGGTGTTTCAAGGTAAACCACAGAGGGATCTACCAGACCATTGGGCTATGGAGTCAACTTTCTAGGCAATCAGAACTAGGAAATAAGACTTAAAGATGAAAATATACTAAGGGCAGGGTAGATGACCTTCAAAGGCTTTTGAATAGGCTTTTTGGATGGAATGGGTGAAATTTGAACAAAAGGGAAATTAAGAATCCTCAGGTTACATAAATGAAGATTGAAGGAGGGGATCAAACAGGGACTTAGAGCATTTAAGAATTCTATAGTCCGGCTATCAAGAAGAAAACATAATAATGAACAACTAGTAAAAAACAGGGAGCTTTTTATCACTAATCCTGTTTAAATTCTCCTAGTTAATCATTAAAGACAGAACACATTTAAATGAATGTATGGAAACTTTTGAGAGATAAAACAATGAAAACAGGAAATACTAGACTTATCTGGTCAGCACAATAATCCTGAGTTATGATGTCTTTAATCTCAATTCCAGTCTGATGCTTTACTGATTGACTCACACAAACTTCAATATATCCAGCAAAATGACTATAGTAGTCTTGATAATTTTATTCCACCCTGAATACTTTGAAAGATGAAGTATTTATACAAATGAATTACTTACAAAATATCTAAAGTTTTGAGATAATATCTCAAGCTAAATAGGAAATATTACATAAGAAGAGGGACAACAACAAAACAGTATGCAATCTATCCTCTTTTACAAGAAAAAATAGAACTGTCTATCCTAATCAAACAGATTTTATGATTAGCTGGGAGCATTGCTGGCAATTGATGCATTATCTCGTGGAAGATGGCTTGTAGAACACCTTATTTTTCACTTTCAATCCTGATACTCTTTATCTTTGCTTTTCACTGTTTCATTGTTGTAATTGCACATGATCAGCAGTAGAATTTGTCTTTTACTGATATACTTTGACCCTGATACACTTTGACATCTGATTTTTTACCCTAAGGTAACAGTAAGGCATTTGAAGGACTTTTCTGGAAAATTTTAAACTCTAAGTGGGGTTCTGGATGATAAAAAGAGTTTTTTATGCACAAAGGATTGTTTAGACCAAGTTTAGCAGTGAAAATGATCTTGAAATGGCTTAAAACCTACTAAAATGGAAAATGCGGATCTTGGAGAAAATTTGACAGGGTTTCCCCTGTATTTTGGAGGTTTTTAGACCAAAGATGGAAAATTCAGCTGTTTTAAGGAAATGGCAGTCTAATATATGAATTTTCTTTTGAAATTGAAGTGTTTTGCAGGTCGAATAGTGAAAAATACCTGTGAAAGGTATAATTTGCAGTTGAGTTCACAATCTTCAATTATGGTAAATTGGGCTATCAGAGGTGATGGAGGTTCTCAGGAATGAATTTTAGAGAACAATGGCTTTTAAAATGGCAACTGGTTCAAAAATGGCGTCGGGAGGCTTTGTAACAGGCTCACGGTGTTTGATATGAAAAATACGTGAAATGTGATGGAAATAAGGCTCTGCGAAGGTTTATTAATGTTTTACTGACGCAAATAGGTGAAATGTTATGAAAAACATTAAGTTTTAATGCACTAAACCTTAGTCTAATCACCTTTTAATCACATTAATTGCAGGTTGGGCGGGAATGGTTTGCACTTGAAGGAGAAACCAGAAATGGTTTTCGCAATTTTTTTGAGCAGTAAATGGTTTTTTCCTTAAGCGATGCGATCGAATGAAAGGAGGACACGTAGCAGGTGGCGGTTTGGGAAAACAACTTTTTTCGCAATTTTTTTTTGGAACTTCGGTTGATTACTTTAAAAATGTGAAAATGAATGTGCATCGTCTGATCTAGCGGAGTGGAGCGAACGATCAAGATTTAAATGAAAGTTGCGGGGAAAGCACAATGGAGCCAGGGCTTTGATTTCTGGCCATAGATCTGACAAAGGGAGATCAACGGTTGATATTTAATCCAATAGGAAATGGTGGGGACGGGAAATGGATTTATTGGATTTGTTTATGACCGTCAGATTAAAAGGAGAAAGATTATCGGACGGTGTATGTTAAGCGCGAAGAGTAGTGGTGGAGACGGGAGATGGAGATATCGGGTTAAATGTGGATCGTTAGATCTTAAAAGGATGATCGGACAGCTGAAATTAAATCCGATGAGGGAGGAAGGGGTCTGGGGAAAGACTTATCCGGTTAACTCTAAATCGTTGGATCAAAAGGTTAATAGGGATCTAACGGCTGAGATTAGACCCGATGGCGTTGAAAGATTTTAGTTAGTTTTATGTATAAAAAGGCTTTATACATAGGAAAAAGTGGTCGGAGGGATATAAAAGGGCCTTTACCCAAGGTTAAATACTGCGGTAAGGAGATATATGTCGGGAAAAAAGGATAGATTAGGGTTTAACCTTGGGTTAGATGAGTCGGGGAAAGGAATATAAACAGGGGAATGGGTTTATTTGAAGTTTAGTTTAAATTAAACTTCGGGTGTTATATTTTTTGTTTTAAACACATATTAAAACATGTTTAAGGATTTCTTATATATTTTTATTATACAGTTAATTAAATCAGAATGATTTAATAACCATAAGGGGTGGGATATTTATATAACGATATACTTAGCCAAAGGGGGTATAAGGTGGGTTTTTTATTTAAACATGTGGGGATAAATAACTTTGGCTAAAGCTATATTAATGGGTTTTTGGGGTTATTTTATAAACGGGAGTTATATAATATAGGAAAAGGTTACTCTATAGGGAGTTATTAAATAAGTTAGAGTTAATATGACAAGGGGACAATGTATACTCAAAACACATTAATATAACTAAGAAAGTGAAGATTAAAAGCAAATTTGCATTATAATAACTTCATCACTTAAACTTAGGATAAAATGTGATTTTGAGGGTTTTATGCTTTCAAATGATGTGGGAAGTTAATCAAATGAGGATTAGAGTATATTTAAGTAAAAATGAGGTTTTTACTTAGGATTATTCAGGGAAATGAATGCACGAATGGAATAATGATGTGATTTTAGGGATTAATATAGACATTTAACATTTTCAACTAATCAGCCATAGAGCCTTGGGTCCAGTCCCAACAAAAGTCAACGAAATGCCTTGAGCCTTTCTGACTGATAGCTTAGAATGATAAATGGTTATGGGGAAGGGAAGTTAGTTATTTGCAGCCCTAGTGAATAATATTTACAATGATGCTTCTCACTTTCTTCTACCTACCCAATTTAACTGCTAACATTTTTTCTTCCATTTTGATAAGGTGCATTTGTGCTAGTAACCTTTACAAAATTTATTCTTTTTTTAAAGCAATCAAACTATCTATTTCTACACTTATTTCAACCAAGAATCCATATTAAGCTGTTGGATTCTTATATTCTCTACCTAACTACTGAATTTGTCATGGTTAAACTGTATGACAATTCATTATTCTCTATCCACAACATTTGAAATTGAAACATGACAAATCAAGATTAAATTGTTTAACTCATCATGGATTATGGCATTTATTGACACTCTGCCATAATCAACTGCAAAAAAGTAGTGGCACTTATACTTGCACACTTTCATGTTTTATTCATCTCTTTTCTTTGGGGCATCTTATTTTTTCTAAGTCCTTTGATTTTTCTTTTAGGACTTTTTACCCTCTTTTTGCTTTTCTATTTTTTTTTAATTTTTTTTATTATTTATTTATTTTTACAAAATATGAGAATATAACTTGCAGAAGGTAAAGTATGTGCATATTTACAAGATTATCATCAGTCAAGTCAAAATTATGAATCCTATATTTATAGGTCACTAACATAAGTAATATTTTTTGTTGTTGCGGTATGTGACTATTTTTTATGCGCACCGTGGATAGTGAATGATATACATGTACGCCCCATTGGCAGTGAGTGACTGTTTTTTGTGGCGCACCGAATGTTTATTTTTTCAAGAAAAGTTATATTTATATGTTTGTAAATACATTTGTCATTTAATAATTTTTTTTATGTTTTATGTATGAGGGAGGCTGATGTACTTAATATTTGAATCATTCAACGAAGTCAATGAAGAGAGGAGAGACAACAACAAGAGCAAAAGGATGACAATTATAACATGATACAACAGTGGGAGGCAAGGGAGAGGGAGAGACTTTTGTACCCTCGCCCTATTACGCCACCCACCATGTTGCTCTTAAGGGAAGTAAGCCTCCTTAAGTTCTATGAGGAGGCTACAACCCTGAAGGCGCACATTGGCTTATTAGTACAGTTGATCTACAGGTGGGATGCCCACCGACAGGATTTCCGTGTTGGTCCTGACCAGTGGTACTAGCCCATTGAGGAGGACATGTATTTTATCATTGGCCTATCTAGGAGAGGGGAGGATTTGCCCTAGTTCCCTGATGTCCTCTTCGATTATGCAGCAGGGAGTCAGTTGGTGTACTCTCAGAGATACATTAGGGATGACATACTTTCTCGAGCATATTTTTAGGTGTCTGGTGGACAACCTCGGATTTCTTATTTTGGTCTGGAGGAGGTTAGGTGCCTCTCACTATTACTGGCCACCATTGCACATTATACCAGTGAAGGGCAGCGCATTAGTTGCCCTCTTTTATTTTATGTTGATTCTCTATTCCAAAGGCTACGACTTGTTAGATGGTCTACCATTATTTTGCGACAATTTTTTATATCCTTAGATAGATGTAATTCTCAGGCACGTGGGAGGTTGACCTTCCCTTTTGCTTAAGAGTTGTTTTGTTTATTTTTTGAGAGGTTTCTGGAGACGAGGCCTAATTTTTTCCGCTAGCCTTGTAGGCCGATGATATAGGTATGGATGCACATGTGGGGTGAGATGATGCCCAAGAGGGGCCAATTGGAGTATTCAACCAAAATTTCTAGAGATGCACAAGAGCTACAGCCAATGAGGATGACCACATGTTCGTGATGGTGCCGTGTCCTTATGTGAGGTTGGATTGGCGAGGGTGTACCAACATTCTCTTCACACATAATGAGCCACCAGATGATAGAGGTAATATTAGTGTTTTCTTTAAATTAATATAGCTTCATTTTATTGTCTTAATTAATTAGAATAAATTCTATCACGTTCTTTAACTTGTTTTATTAAATTGTTTAATGAAATTGTATAATTATTGTTGTGTACTATATATTTTTTAGATATTGGAACGTTTTTTGGGGACATGCCTCCACCCCCACCGGGTGATCCTGTAGATGACGAGGAGATGGCGAAGGCCGCAGAGGGTGAGAGACCTCCTCAGGTGTAGATACTCGTGGGCATGCGGTGTAGGGCTAACATTCGATTCAGGATGGAGTTGGGTGACCGACTATGTAGACTCTTGATTGACGAGGGAGTCCGCCTTGCAATGATCAGAGACATCCAAGCAGATCGTATGCTCACGGAGCTGTGGAGGGACATGCCGTGCGACATGATGAGCCTTATGCGTCATATCGTCGAAGCTTCCAGGCTACTGGCAACGAGGAGGGATAGGCACCATGGAGATGCGCGACACAACAACTCAGATGATGATCATGAGGGGAGTGATCATTCTAGTACTCCACCTCCTCCTCCTTCACCTCGCGAAGATGAGCAATAAACATCTAGTCCTTAGTAGGCATCTCCTGAGCAGGCACCATCTGAGCAGGCACCTCCTAAGAAAACACCATCTGAGAAGGCACCTCTTGAGCAGGTACCATCTGAGCAGGCACCATCGACTAGTTATAGTATTGATATACCACAAGATATTTGATACTTATATGCAGTTATATTATAGTTGTATATTTTTGACATTATATATATATGGTGCATGTATTTTATGTTCATGTTGATGTACTTAATTTACATGTTGGTGTCAATCATGACGTGTATATTGTTAGGTCATGTTAGATATGTTCATTTAATGTGCTTGCAGATAGATGTGTATGTTATAGCAGTTATTTGATGTGAGATCTATATTTGATGTTTGTGTTGTGATGGTATTATACAATGCTCGTGTTTTGTTAGATGATCATGATCATGATGATTAGATGATGTTAGCGAATTTGAATGTGTATTTTAGAATATGATGTTTGTATGATGGTTACCTTGATCGTGATGTTTATTTTCAATATTAAATAATGATATTTATTAAATAATATGTATTGGTAATTGTAAAATTATAAAATTGTAATTGTAATTGTATGTATCATGATTGTAATTGTAATTTTAATCGTAATTGTATGTAAAATTGTAATTGTAATTGTGAAATTGTAAAACTATAAAATTGTAATTCTAATTGTATGTATTGTCATGATTCAATTTTATTAAAATTGTAAAATTTGTAAATTTGTAAAATTCTAAATTATTTGTCAAATTTGAACCATAACTACCGTAAAATTGAATCATCCTAAAATTGTAAAATCTATACCGTACATATTGTTAAATTGCCATAATTGTAAAATTGTAAATTTGTAAGAATATAAATAATTATAAAATAATAAATCTAGAATAATATGAATTTTGTAACATAATAAAGTTTAGAAAATAATGCAAATAAATTCATGTTTAGAATTATCATTATTTTATTATGATATTACATACCAAAAATAACAGTATACATTAACACATTTTTTTTATAAATTTTATAAATTTTGAAGATATATATATATATATATATATAGAGGGTGCATTTATTTAAGTAATGATATAGAGAAAAAACATTTAAAGCAATCAAGTAGTTGTATTATTTTAGGAATTGACATAAAAAAAAAGAACTTGATATTATGCGTTGCTTTAAAGATCAACATAATTGCAAACTATTAAGTGAAATGATTTTAACATTAACACAATGCAAACCAATTAATTCAAAATACATATTATAATGTTTGGAAAACTTGAGTCTTATTTATAAGGTTAAGTCCTCTTCTTTATAGAAACCCATCCTAAATAGTATAAATGATGAAATAACACATGTACCATATCACTCTCTCTTATAATTACCCTCATTATCTTTTAGCTCGCTTGGCATGATAATACTGTTGCTCTCAAAATATGTTTCGATCTAGGGTCATGTCTCAATACGAACCACCAATCCCTATCCAACACATATGGGTAAAAAAAAACCTCGTTCTAGTGTTGGGGGAAAACATAAGGCTCCTTAGCTTCATCCCACATCTTTCTAGAGTTGATACATATCAACAATCTTCCTTTACATTATTCCGATCAAACGTGTCCCACCACTTGCACCTACAAATAAAACATTGGAAAGAAGAGAATCCCACTTCAATGATATCTTGTATCTTTCCGACGTAACCTAACGTCCCTCATACTAGGTTTTTATCACGGTGGCTAGCTCAACTAGATTGATCGAACTCAAATTCCACTCCACAATCTTGTGTCATATGTCCATCATCAACACTTTCTGTGTGAAAATGGTGTCCATATTCCCACATAAATGGGAAAAAATGCACCTATAAAACAATTAAAAAATCACCGTGTCATGTGTCTGATAACCCAACTATTAAAATATAAAATATAGATGTTACATTTCAAAGGTGCATTATTAAGTTTAAAATGTACATAAATATTATTACCAAGTTGCTGCACCCAATCCCTACGTTTAGCACATCCTCTTTAGCACACGGGTAACGACTGATTGTACCATATTTATCTCTGAATTGGTTAACAACCCAACTATTGGGGCATATAATTGGCATATTTTATTTGAAATGATCAGGATAAGGCACACTTCTACCATTAAACCGTCTGAATTCTTTCCTGTCACTATGCCGTTTCATCCTCTTTTGTTCGTACAATGCGACCCACGGTTGTGTCACTTCAGAATTGTAAAGAACGAATTTATTGATTGCTTCAAACCGACATATGGTACATATGAGATCAAAATATACATTATATCGAAGTTCAATGTGAATATTTACTTTGTGTAAATTTGACAAATTATAAGTCACCTACTCTTTATCAAGCACCTTTTTCCATTCATTTGGAGAAGCTCCCCTTCTCTTTTTTCTTCATCCATTTCATCGTCCCAAATCACTGACTTGGTGTATTGTTGATCTGCTTGATGTACTCATTGGCATAATAGAAAGACTCATATGATATGTACCCCCTGCCATAGACCCCTCAAGTTTTTCCCTTTGTCGAACAAAATCTTTCAATTTCTTCATGTACCTCTCTAAGAAGAGCATCCAATGACAATAAGCCATGATCTAGGTGGCTCCAGAGACACACACAAGACAAATAGGGCTTATGAAAGCTCAAAAATCAAAGTGTTCGAATTTCTTTCGAGCCAGTACCAGAGCGTAAATCTCGTCATCCTCATCGTAACGGTGCGAATGGTTCGTCAAACTGAGTTCATATAAGAAAGTTCGAGCAGATTGAAGTTTTGTTAAGGCAAGGGAAGTGAGGCCAACATCATGCCACATGGCGTCCCAGTAAGAATGTGGGACCCACATGGAAAGCCCCTCATCTATTGACACATGGCGCTCCTCCATTGGCCCCTTGCCCCTGCAGAAAAGACAAAACAAAATGATATTTAATTTCCCACATAAAAACAAAAAAAAATTCATTAAAAAAATAACTGTATATTAAATATAGTTATTAAACAATCAAAATCAATTTAAATATTGTAATTTGTTATGTAATAAAAATCATATTAAATATGGTTAAATTCCATATTAAACAAAACCTCCATTTTTGTTTTTGGCAGTGGTTACAATATGTAGATACAAATCCCATATATTATATAGTTTGAAAAAAATATATTAAAACTAAAATTGGGTTTTAAAATAATATTTGGACTCAATGGGGTTTGAAATCAAAACCTCCCAACAACAACTATCTTAATATGATTACGCCAACCAATGTGCCAACCTTACACTTTGTCTAATTCATTCTCACACTTTATTATAAAATGTCATTCAAATGGTTCAAGGAAACCATGAAGAATGATGGAGAATACATGAGAGATGAGGGCACAGGGAGGCTAATGGAGCCATGAGAAAAGAGAAGGCAGAACAAGGCAGCCAAGTGTGAGCATGATTTTTGAGGCACGATGGTGCACGAATTTTGAGACATAACCCTTTTCGATGCATGGAGAATCTTTTGATTCCAAGGAGGTAAAATTTTCCTATGTCAGAATGCATTGAAATTTATATGCATTATAACCAGAATTTCGCAGGGGGCATGGTGATGCACCCAGGTTTTCCATTTGAGAAGTGGTTTTGCAGATTCCCTATGGAGGAGAATCTTCAGGAATATTTCAGATTCCTTGGAGGCGAAATTCGCCGGTGTCATAATGAGGTCAACCTTATACTCATTCTTCTTGAAATTTCACAAGGATCTTAATGGTGAGATCAAATTCCTATTTTGTGTTGCAGATTTCTAGATTCCTTGTGGAGCAGCATCTTTGAGTAATCTAGGGGGAATCTAAAAGATTCCCTAAGGCCCAAATTTTCACTTTGTTAGAATTTAGCGAATTGACAGTCGATCCTACACCTCTTGATGACACGAGTTCAATGGTATAGTCAAATTTTCCATCTGAGCCTTATGTTTTTGGCCACTTTTCAAAGTGGAGTTGCAGGTGTCATCATTCAATGTGTGAGTAATTGACTTCAGGATATTCGACACCACGAGATTAATAGTATATCCAGATCCAACAATTTTTCATCCTTTTCTTCAGATAGCTCCAAGATGTGAGGTATATGATGTGTTGATTTCATGTAGTTCTTTGTCTCTTTTCTATGAGATGGATTGTGCTGTATAGATCCCTGTTGATGTTTGATGTGGGATCTTTTTTTGTTCTTGATGTGAGATGTAATATCTATCATGAATTTGTATTATGTTTGAGATCCCTTTGCTACCATGTTGGCGGGATACTCATTCTCACATGTATGTTTGATTGAGATCTTTTTGTTGCCATGCTGGTGGGATACTCATAGTCATTATGTGTGAGTTATTTTCATACTGATAGGAGTCATTTTTGTGAGTGAGAGTTCTTGTAGTGGAACATCTTGTGGAGAGGTCCAACCACTCCTGCGTGAGGGAATTTTCCTTGTATGACAGAGAAAACACCATCCATGCACTTCAACACTATTTACAACACTTAATGCAGCTGCCTACACCATCTTGACATTGAGGCCCGAAGACGTAGTCCCTCCTGGACGAACTTCGTTATCAATATCGTATGTTGCTAATGCTTGTTATGTTCCTTTTTGTTACTTCATGCAGATGTTCATTTATGTTCATTAACGCTTTGATTAAATTCAATTCTAACACATCGGATGAAGTAAAAGGTCTTGGTTTAAAGGGTATTAGGAATTTACTCAGATCAAGCCACTCCAACTAAGTCAACCTCATATACTAGGTGGATTAGGAGATGAACCTGCAATTCCATGAAACTCGTCGATAGTTCCTTCTCAAACATACAAAAAATCTTAACTATCTCTTAACGCCACCATGGAATGCTAGCCAGATGAATCTCCTTTGGCGTGATCCAACGTAAAAATGTAGATAACTTAGATATGGCAAGTCCTAGGCCTTGGGGGAAGTCATGTTTCACACACCCATGCACAAACAAAGGATAATGACACTGCAAAGTTATAAACACATGCATAAAAAGTTAGTTATGTTTTATGATGCCACGAGATACAAATTATTAATATAAAAAATAATAAAATCATGCTTTTGACATTATACTTACTCTTAGAAGATTCAAATGGTCATGCGATTTCAACCCCGTAAAATGGTCTTCCACGGTGAAGTAGCGTCGTAGTGAAGACCCATATGAAGATGGCACACTTACACCCATTATAACTTCCTTTTCCAAATAAAGATAATTTTTTTTTTTTAAAATCCATGGGACATCACCTTCTTTGAAATACCAATTAGAGGGACCAACCTCTCCTATAATTTCTAATTGTCTTGGCCAATGTTTATTTTTAGTTTTTGAAGTAATAAGATCTTTCCTAACAGCCAACATGTCACTTTTTTCGATGATATGTGCTTCCATAAAGAAGATGAAACATTTTTAAATATATGCATGGGATCTAGTAAGTGGGTAATCTTAAAATGATCCCAATATGGGAGGTTATAAGAGATAGATTTCCTTTTCATCCCAATGGGCAATTTATCGACATAGGTGCCTAAGAATTCTAGATCATCAAACATTGGTTCCCCATTTGAATCAAACATTTATATGAACTCCTTCTCCTTCTCTCTCACACATGCTCTAAGCCATGCAACTGGTGTCGTTATTCCAAGCCTTTGGGTTCTCTCTCGTTTACCATTGAAAGCGGATGTTGCTCTTCTGTAAGGGTGTTCTTCTAGGAGGAATACCTTGGAGCAGTCATACACTGGATTTTATAGGTCGTTGGACCATCCAGATTTCAGAAAAAGTCCACAACATTTACATCCATAATACCCCTTTGATACAAGACCTGGGAAATTATTGTATACAATATGCATGGCACGTTAAATAATATCATGAAGATCAGAACAATTACAACGAATTAAATTAATATGCGAAATAATATTGTTACGTATATAAACAAATCAATAAACATGTAATTTACCAGAGAAAACTACTAATCCTGGATAATCATGCGTGGTGTAAGCACATATGCCATACAACGTAAAAATCCTCTCTACTGCGATGGGTCTTGATACATCGTATACATTTATCCCATCCCATAATTCCTTCAATTCATCTACCAGTGGTTGTAAGTAGACATCCATATTCTTCACTTGTCTTCTACTAGGGACTATGAGAGCCGAAATAAGATGTTCATTCTTCACGGATAACCATGGAGGGATATTTTTATTGATCAATACTATAGGCCAAACATAATAGTTGGTGTTATGGAGGCAATATGGGTCAACACCATCCATAGCTATGCTGAGTCATAGACTTCGTACTTCATCCTTGAATTTTTCGGGCTGTGTATCCTCTATATACTTCATGGCTATTGAATTTGTTAGGATTCGCCTAACTCCCAACTCACTATTGTGTGAGGCATGCCATCCATGCAACATAGCTAATTCTTTGCAACGAAAGAGCCTTTAAATCCTGGGATTATAGGCATGTGCCTCAATATCTTAAGAGGAGGACCACGTGATTTACCCTTCTTTTTTTATTTATCACACCTGTCATGCCCACATTTCAGACATATCTCTTTGTCTGCATATTCTCCTCTATATATAATACAATCATTTGGACATGCATGCTATGATATGTACTCAACACCCAACACTTTCAACAATTTCTTTGCCTCTTCGCAGCTACCACGCAAGAAATTATCACTTATAAGAACCTTATCTTTGAATAACCCATAGTTGGTGGACAATATTAAATGTACAATGCCAATAATTATTAACGTTCATAAAATTGACCATTTGTAATGTTGATTGTGTGACAATATTTCTCAAAATATAAGGGACTTGATGGTCAGTTACCTCAATTTTTCGAGAAACATGTATCCGACAAGCCACACTTTGCTTTCAAGTTGTATAGTAACACCATTGTCCCCAACTGGGTAGACTTTGATTGGTTTCCAGGTCCAAAGAGAGGGGTGGTGGAAGAAAATTTAAGGCTTTCGAAAAAGGTATCAACGACATGAGCATCATCCCCTAGCTGATCATAGTTCTGGAATGCATCTAGCAACATTTTCTCAATGGCAGTCGTATTCCTTAAGTAATCATCCATACCAACCTCTATTTGATTGCCTCCATTGCCAGTTTGTGAAGAAATACTATTGTTGTAGTCATTCCTAATTGGTGAATCTAGATGTAGTGGGAATTGAATAGGTGGTTGATTCAACCATTCTTGCTATCGTTCCTCTCCGAGTTTTTCTCTTAATTCAGCCTTCTCTCGATTTGACATTGTTGTGGGGTGCAACGGGAGATGGTAGGTAGGTTGCTCATCGTCACTAGAATCCTAATAATTTCAAAAAATATATTTGAACATGATTAGTACAATATCGATGATATCAATTAGTAAGCACATCAATGCATGATTAATTGGTTTGACGTTGAAATAATTACATTATACCAAACAATTATTACCATCATTGTCCCAGGATTGTGGCTAGAAGATGGCATGTTACAATTGGTAGGATGAAGATGTTGTCCATTTTAATATACCAATTGCGCTTTGTAGTATGCTGCTCCTGATAAGAGCTTCCGGCGTTTTGGAACAGTTTGAAAATTTTGTGCATCTGAACTCGATTCTGAATCTGCATGAACCTGCAAATTTGTATACATTAATTTGATTCAACTGATTAACATGGATAAAAAAATAAGTTCAATTAGATAATGAAAATATAAATAAAATCTGATGTAATTACGTTTGGAGATGGATAGGGAGAACTTTGCGATGGACTTTGAGAAATATTATGGAACGAGCTGGATTTTGAAGAATTTCCCATCTGATATAATTATGATATTTTCTCCCTGAATTTGAGCAAAATCAATGATAAATTTTGGTGTACATACCTAAAAGTAATTTCGGTGCGTTAAAAAAAGAGTTATTGTTATCAGTGCTAATTTACTGTTAAATGCACCGGTGTAGTTTTATTACCGGACGCACCGATGTGGTTAGTTAATAAACACACCGAATATTGGGAAAAAAAAATGCAACTTTATTTTTTTGAAGTGAAAAAAAGAGGTAAACTAAAAAATGAGCGGAAAATGATTTTCAGAAATCTAATTTCATAAAAAGTTCTTTAAATAGTAAAATCTATTCATTATTTCATTATTTTTGCCAAATTTTCTAGGGAGGGATCTGCATGAGAGACATACCTGGAGCAAAAGAGCACCATGGAGCAACAAAATACTTTCGAACAACAACACTATTCAGAGAATCATAATTTGAAATATGTGGTGATTCACACAAAAACCCTATAGTATAGTAAAAATGTTAAATTTTACTATAATAATTGTTTTTTTTTTACAGTTTCTGTTAGATTTAATACATGCATAAATTTTATTTATTTATTTATTTAATTTTACTCTGCATTTTACTAATAAAATCATTTACAGTCTCTATTCCTATTTAGATTTAATTAAAATTCAGAAAAAAAAACAAAAAAAATCCATTCTTAAGTTAAACACTTGCTTCTTCTTGTTTATGTGACTGCAAAAAGTTCATAATTATGGATTTTCATTTTAGATTTATAGGGTTTGTATTACTATATATATCGGTGTTTGACATCTAACCCGGGGGACCACTTGCAAAGTCGGATCCCAATCCCTGTCAGCCCTTTCACGATTTTTTAAAGAATGACTTTTGTTAATCGATGCACCCTGTTTAATAGTGCACTAGTGCGTGATTTTAGTTTAACGCATCGGGCGTGTATTGACAAAAAACACTGCTTACCAAAAAACAAATTTCCATTCATTTATGTTTATGTTAATCAGTGCTCCTGTATTAATATAGTGCACCGGGTCTCCTATTGACAAAGAGCACCGTACAATGTTTCTACTGTAGTGGCGGTGCATTTATATAACATATCACACCATTATCGTTTAAATTTTTTTCCACTTGTTGGTGCTTAAGTGGCGAAAGTCGCACCGGTGCGATTAAAAATATAAATGCAACGAGAATTTAATTTAGATAGACATATCGTTTTCTTGATTATTTTTTTACCTGAAAAGTATGTGATTTATTTATAAAATATATTAATGAATGGTATAGGTTTTATATTGATAAAAAAAGGGATGACAAGAGTTCAAGTAACAAAAATATTGATAGCACATCAATAAAAGCAAAAAAGGAAAGTTCTTTATAAATTCTTTACAAAAATTATTATTTTTGAACTATATGTAAGTTTAACTAATATGTATTGTTTAGTGTGTGTCATGCAGAGCCACAAAATGACGAAACTCGATGAGATTATTTCTGATCTAAGAATAGAAGAGCATAAAAGCTTGATGGAAAAATTGCAGAAGGATGAATCAAGTGAATGAAAAAATACTATTGAGCCAATATGAGTTTCTTTTTTTAATTTTCATTAATAATATACTTAAAAATATTAGATAACATGTTTCGAATAATCTATTAGTTCATATATGTTTAATGTTCTACAGGGACCAACATCGAAGGAAAGTAATGTTGTTCTAAGAAAAGAAAAGAAATAGAACATGCAAATGAAAATGAATTTCTCCTTAGCTCATCTGGAGTGGCGCTGGAGGTTAACGAAAGGGGAAGAAACTTTTACAAAACTTTGAGGGATCTAGTGGAATGAATGTATAGGCATTCTTTCCACTTACAATACAAAAATCAATCCAATGATTCAAAGAACCAAATTTAATTTAAACTACAGGAAGAGTTTCCAGATAATTGGTCAATGAGACATGTGAGACTTTTAATAGCAAAAACATACAACAACAAAAAAGAAACATTGAAAAAGTAATATTCCTTTAAATGTTTTTCTAGAATTATATGTATATATTACTACAAATCAATCATTTATAAATATCACTTTTGTTATATTTAGTTTTCATATATCAATATAAAAATTAAATAGTTTATTGTCATGTTACTTTTTCAGGAAGATTATAAAAATATCAAAGGATGAACGAGCTGATATCATAAATATACCTGTAGGAATGTCCAAAAAGGTGTACAAGGAGATGGTCAAAGAAATGGACATAATTGCATCGCACGAGGATCCATATTAACAAAAACGTGCTTCAAATGTAATATGTAATCATTGAATTTTTCGATTATATACAATAAATAATTAGCATTAAATATTAATTTTCAAGTATTTTCTTGCAGAAAAGAAAAGAAAATGGAACCCATTCAACACTTAAAACATCATGACAAGGAAGAAAAGGGTTGATATCTAAGTTTGTGAGTAATTTTTACTTCCTTATAACAAAAATAGATTTCATTTTTGTATATTTTAAGTTGTTTTACAACAATCATCATTGAATGTCTTCAAACAGGTGCTAACATACAAAGAAGAACCATTAGAAGAATTGATTGAAATTGGGTTAAATATAGGTTGTCAGTATATGTTGGCATATCATAAATTAATTGTGGAATTTGTAAGTATCTATCTTGATTTACTTAGCCCCGTCTATAATTAATAGAACAAAAAAATCCTCTATATTAAATCTATGATTTGTTATGGGGTATAAAACTTACACGAAACAAAGTATGGAACTATGCCAACAAAATAATTGTTGAAAGAAGACATGAAATTTGGTTTTGAAAGAATGTGTATAGTTCACGAGTCAATTCTTGCTATGGTACATTTCTTTTCAATTTACATTGATGTATATTATTTAATTTTGCAATTTTCATTATTCTCACCAATGTATATACACCCGTTACATTTTATTTTTATGTTTGTAGATGGAACTTGAAGAAGAAGAAAATAATCAACACAATGAACAAAACATTCCTCCAAATAACCCAAGTCATGGAAGTAGCTCGAGCAGTGACAAGAGTTCCAAGGAAGAATGATGATCAATATGTTTAGATATCAAAGCAAGGCATTGTATTTTTTGAAATATTTGTTTTTGAAATCAGACATCTTGTTTAATGTAATAGACATAGTGTCCCAATTGAAAGACAAATGGTTACCAATAATTGTATCATTTTGTATGACAAAGAGTTTCTTATTCATATATATATATATATACATTTTGAATTATTCTATCGCGTTCTCCATTGTCGCTGTGAAATGTTACACCACTGATTAAATATATGGATGATTAAATATTATAATGAAGAGATGTGAAATCTGATGATATAAAAAATTCATCCAAACATCACATTCAAATGCACTAATAACAATTTAATTGATATGAATATTGTTAGAAGATATGTGTCGACTTTTTATGAATACTTAATTAAAAAAAACCACAATAATTGCACTGTCACAGGTCAATGATTATAAAAAATAGAAAATGAACACCGGTGTGTGTGTATGATACTGCGCACCGGTGCATTGCTACGACCTATGAACACCGCACTAAATACTAATACCAATTAGAATGCTCGGTGCCCTTGATTGACGACTACGACCTGGGCGGATAGGCGTTGGATGCACCGGTATGGTTTGCCTTTAATGCGCTGGTGTTTTTTTACACCTTAATGGCCCAGGGCATGTACACAACCCATATGCACTGGGAGGATAGAAGTTGCATGCACCGGTGCATTCGTATTGGTAACACACCGGTACTGTTTGCATTAAATGACTCGGTGATTTACAACTATAATCCGAATAACACTGGTGCATGCACCTTCTATCGACCCGGTGCGTATTGTTGGCGACACACACTGGGACGTTGCGTATGTAAACGCCCTGGGGCTTCAGATTTTTTTTTTCCATCTCGGTGCTTGGTATGTTTACAACGTCGATGCGTATCGTTTAAAATGCACCAGTGCGTTCACACATGAAGCACGCATCGATAAGAAAAACATCCGTAAAAACCTCCGGTCGACCAATTTTTTTTAGTTGTGTTGAAGTTCCATTAACAACTCCGTCAAAACCTCCGTTACCAAAAATTAATGTTGTAGCAAATGTTTTTTTGGAAATTTTGGCCAATTTTATAACACTAAAAACCTCCTTTATAACCTTCGCTACAGGGTCTTTTCCTTGTAGTGGCTCGAGCTAAGTGGACAGAGGGATCAAAAATCATACCTCCGGTAGTGAGGTGGGGCAATGTGAAGTCCTAGTCTTGAGACTTACATAAATTTGGGAAGGGTCTATTGAGGTGTTATCCTCATGGATCATTACCTTGCTATAGGGGCCCACAATATTCAGTAGCAGAAGGATCAGTGTCAGTTAGATACTGAGGAGTGCAAAGCAGTGTTGACAACATAGTAGGAGGCTCAGTAACAAATTCAGTAGCAATGCAATTTTCCCAGTGGATAGTTGTAGACATAGTTGATTCAATGTTTTTTTTGGATGATTCTAAGCTGCAAGTGTTGCAGTAGTAGTAGCAACAATGAGATGTGTTTCATGTAGTACATTCCACAAGTGCAAGATAGGAGTGGTTGATATTCCTTTTCTTGCTGAGAGGGAGTGTTGAAAAATGCAACAAGAAATTCTCAATTTGATTTTTCCTTGATTAAATTGAAAAAATTCGAATTTCCACATCAAAAAATAACTTGGATGATGTTAACTTGTGTGACATGGCTTGTGTCACCCAATTTACTCAATAAATTCAAGTTGGAGGAGTTAGAGTTTAGTTAAACACGTGTGATTGCTAACTTGTAGCAATCAAGGTTAGTTATCTAAGGTTGTTTTCATGTAAACTAATTCCAACTGTTGGAGGAAGAAGTGGAGGGTCAAGTTGTGCAGTGGGACTTTAGCTAAGCTCAATGATCATCCAATTAACTAATAAATCAACCCAAAATAACTAGTGCATGCAGAGAATTTGAATTCCCCAGGATTGGTGGAGATTCCAAAGCAGTGTAACATCAATTGTAAACTAGTTGAGTGTACATGTGTTGCATAGGGGCCTATTTCCTCAGGAAAAATGCAAGGAAACATGGGCTCAAGAAGCGGTATAAATTGACTAAGTATGGGTCATATCTTCTTACTGAGAAAAGAGATAGGTTATGCACCTGCAGGTTGTACTCATTTGAGCAAATAAATTGTAATAAATCTCTATTCATTAGCTTAATGCAAGAAAACATTAGGGTTTTTAGTAGTTTTCTTTCCTCAGGAAAAATACTTGTTGCATGTGTGTGATTTATTATTGCATGTATGATATTATTATTCTATATTGTGAATTAATTTCCGTAGAGCAATAGAGTAGGTTTGTGTCTTGTGATTTTGATTAAAATTTCATGAGCAACTGAAAATCTACATCATAATTTCTACAATCATCATAATCAACCTTAGGTTTACTGAAAAGTGAATTTCGATTAGGAAATTTTAACAATGTGTGGTAGTTAAATTCACAATTTTAATCAATCAAATAAACAAAAGCAGTAAAAATGAAATACTAGGTACAAAAGGTATTTGGGTTGCTATGAATTGCAATATATCGTTAAGTACGTGTAGGAAATATCCCTGAATGTTGTGTTCGGTGTATCACAAACAACAAGGCTACTGCCTCATTTACCTATGGATTGTTTGCAACCTAAAGGGGGTCTTCTGATATACTCGAGAGTATGTGGAAGCTCAGTCCATGTTAGTATTGTCTAGTGCATCATGTACAATAGGAAGCATTCTGATATACTTATCGTACGTGGAGCGCCATCCGATATACCCAAGGGTACGTGGAGAATGATCCTATATACGTACGTATGTGGAATGCCGATTAATGTAACACAAACAATTAATGACAAATACTATGTTTATAGACGTCAAAATGCGCCTTCTAACCTAGATCCACTAAATGTGATGTGCTTAATTAATGCCTTGGTATGTTTAATTTGATTTTTCCATTAAGGTAAAATGTGTAAGGTAATTGACTGGTGTAGTAAATCAATTTGAATTGATGCAACTAATATGAAATTACAACCTCTTCAATTCAATGAAATTTCATCTACGAGAATGATAGAGTTTCATTCATTTCCAATAATGCAAGAGTTGATAAATAAGAGAAAACATAACAAATTCTCTAATGCACTATTATTCAGCAAGAAAATACTAATGCAAATCAATTCCAAGAATTTTTTTCGTTTATATGTTTAAAACAAGCATAAAAACATGCAAATTCAAATCGAGACTATCTTTCAATGAGAGACACTAGCTTGTTGTAGGTTTTAACCCTGTACATAAATTATCTGCAAATGAATCTTAAAAATAGAAAATAAACAATAGCGAGAGAAAAAAACATAAAACATATATACACAGAGATTTTCCCCTGGATCCCAAATCAGGACTACTAGCTTGATTTTTCATTATATTCCTTTTAGTGTTACAACACATATATATACATGCCGAAGCATTCATAAACCCCAATCCATTAACCCTGGGTTAGAACATAACCACAGTTCCCTTGACTGGATCTACAAAATACCGGGGGCCAAAAACCATCATGCCCCAAAACCATGTGCAAATCCATGCACAAAACCATGGGCGCAATGTACAAGGCGAGCTATCGCCCCCCCTGTGACCCCCCCCCACACATGCGACTAATCGTGGAAAGAATATAACACATACCCAACACTTTTCAATCGATGAAAGAACTCTTTACAACATGCATAAATGAATATATGATGATATTCACTAAAAGAAAAGAGACCGACACAATCAATTCCATCAGAGACGGAATATTTTTTGATAAATCAACAAACCAACAAAAAATTCAAAAACATAAACTATAAAGATAAGTGATATTTCTCAAAAATACAATCAAACACATTGATCTAAATCTATGGTTCATTTTTCTTGAATGAGCATAGACCCAAAAAATACAGTAAACAAGAATTTCCAAACCCAGAGGGTAAAACCCTACCAATTTGACTTTTTCTAAGGTTGTCGCACATAACCAGTGTACACCAGTGCAATGTCATATTGCTGCTAAAGACAAAGTGAGCAGTGTCACACTTTTTATGAAGGGAAAGTGAGCAGTGCCGCACTTTTTATGAAGGAAAAGTGAGCAATGTCAGACTTTTTTTTAAGATAAAGTGCGCAATGTCACACTTTTTATGAAGGAAAAGTGCGACACACAAACACACAAAGAAAAAAGAAAAAACACTTCACAAGCATACAAAAATGGATTTTAAGGATTAGAACAAAACCCTTAAGATATTGGAAGGCTACAATAAGTAAAGGAAGCTACTGAACAACCTTAATTGTTCCCTAGTATGGTCACCAATTTTTTAGGCAGACAAATCTCTTCTTGCAGACAAGACAAGATCTCCCTAGACTCAATGATTGAATCTAGTAACAAACAAACAAATTAGTAAATCTTTCCCTAGGTTCATTTCTATTGAATCATAAGCAAGAGTAATGGGATATGAAACTCATACCTTTCAAACGAAATTCCTAATGAAGATCCTTGCTATGGTTTGATGCAACTTTCCAATGCTCAGAATATAGACCTGCAAAAACAATTAAAAAAAAGGATCAAAGGAATATGATATATAAATGATTCAATACAACCATTACTAGTGATCAAGGAGACTAATACCTAATATCATAACCAATGGACAATGAAATTAAACATCTAATATATCAAATCCAATGGACATTATAGTGAGAAAGAAATACTCTTTTGTATTATAATTGAATGAAAAGGAGGGATACAACCTAACCTTGATGTTGAAAAATATCCTCCCAATAGTATCCAATCCTCCCTTAAGTGTCGAGCTTCCATCCTGAAATTGAAAACACAAGTTTACATCCAAAAGTCAACCCCTTCCCCTTTGGTTTGTGCTGAATTTATAGGCCAAGAGGAGAGGGTTAGAGATCCTCTTTATAAGGATCATATCCACAAAGAAGGGGATTAGGGTTCCATAATGAGAGGGAATATATTCCTGAACCATGGAATGTGGCCCAAATAGATAGGGGTTCGAGTCCTTATTTTTGGTATAATATTCCCCAACAAGGCTTCTAGAAATTGTTTTTTATTTTTACCTATGTTAAAATGTTGTCACACTTTTTAATGGAACACAAAGTGCAGGATTACGTAGTCTATAATGACCAGAACTACGTTTGCACAAGTAATGACTAGGAAAAGTGTGAAAAAGCTTGAAATTAGGTTTTTAAGCAATGCAATCCAGGATTCATGTTATTTTTAGAGTGGTTTTGCTTCCAACATTGTAGGGGATTGCTTGCAAGATTTCATTGGATAGTGAGAGATCCAAATTTGTGGTCATTTGCCTAAAGGTGACAAAATGATGTGTAATATACCATGGTCTCGTTGCATATTGTATTTTTTCCATGCCTTCAATCATCCAAACACAAAAAATGCAAAAAAGAAAGCTTTTTGAAATGCAACCATCCAAACACAAAAAAATTCAAAAAAGAAAGTTCTTTGAGATGCACAAAACAAATACACTATTAAATCAAAATACATAAACAATGGTAATCATAGGGTGGTAATCTTAGTTATCAATGACGATTTAGATTTTCTTAGATTATAGATATCAATATAGTCTTGATCTGGATCTATGACTATGTACAAAATTTTCCTCAATGAAAATGTTTTGTTTTTTTCTCGTGACAAAAAAATAAACTTTCTTTTTGACCAAATTAGAAAGGAAATAAGTATCACTTGCTTCCTACAACAATGACGGAAAATCTTGCATTCACCTACGACGATTAAAAAAAGAAATACACATGCATGACTCTTTGTTGCAACAAAAAATAATAAAACATGCAAACTTGATAAAAGCAACTAAGGCATATTTGCAATTGATTCAAGACACACCTACATTTGCATGCTCTATTTGTGAGAGATTTCACTTTGAAAAAAGATATACGAGCCATCTGAAATAGAACATTGTCAATTTTTGGACCCCTTCTACCTAGCATAGGCTCAAAAGAGATCAATATCAATGATCAAATTTTCTTATCTTGCAATAATGCTATTTCAAATGAAAATATACTCTTTTTTGCATCACCTTTACATATTCACTAAAATCAAAGAATCAAATGTGTTGCATTAATAACACCTCTAGAAGAAAGGTTATTTGCAACAAGAATGAATTTTGCAAAAATATGCCAACTTGGTTATAAAATATCCCAAATAGGGCTAACTAGCACAATCATAGATGTGTCTATTATCTGAAACAAAATTCAAACAACATTGCCTAGAGATATAAATGAAACAACTATTGCAATCATGATAAAAAAATGGAGTGTAAAAATGCCTACTTGTCTAGTAACATTCAACCAAATCATGGCATGGTTTCTTTAAGCGACTTCTGCAACACATCACTCTACCAAAGCAAAGGCATAGTCACTAATAACAAATGTGAAAATCATTTCAACCAACAGAAGGAAGAATGTGGCATCAAATCATTGGATATATTGTCAATTGAGTCAATTGATGATGGCAACAATGTTGAACTAGTATCTGAAACTCTTGTACATGGATATTCAGAACCACACTTGATCAGTGAAAGTGAGAATAATTTTTTTTTCTTATTTTCCTGCATACTAGTTGTAATATCAACAATAAACCAAGGGAGGACAATGAGAATGAGATTACTGATGTTTTAAAATTCAAACCAAATTTGTATATTCATTGTTTTTTTGCTATAACTTACATTGTTTTCTTTATTTAGAGAATATTTTATTTTTATTTTGAGCATGTATGGAATTACGCATATACTGGGCTATAAAATATTCAGAAAATTGGAATAAACTTCCAAAAAAAAATTATTTTAGATTTTTAAATTAGTTTGCAAAATTATGTATATAGTGACTTTACATATTTTGTATTTTTAAACTAAAATCAACCATCATGCTAAGTAAAATAATTTTTTTTAACCTTTGTTATTTTTTGAGATTATTAAAATAATATTAAAATGTTTTGGAATATTTTGAGTAACATTTTTCTTTTTCTAAGAAGAATTAGAATATTAATGAAAATTTGAGTTGAGATGCAAAATTCACATCATATGGGGCTACTTCCATTAACTAGTTTATATTTTTATCTTTCTTAGGAATGCCTGCTAGGTAAAAAGATTTCAGTTCTTTAAGATCAAAGCTAATACTTCTATAGGCATATATATACTAAGAAAACATGTGAAATCAGATGGAATTTACAAAATAACCTCTTTAATATATGAAGGGGGGATGACATTGCTAGGCCAGAATTCCAACATTTGAGGAGACATAGTTACATAAAGATTAGAAAATTTTTGTGCTCCATTGTTGATGACATTTATTGAGGAAGAGGGTTTCAATCACTGCTTTTTGAGAGTAGAATGAATATCATGTAATTGCAGACGAAAACTAGAGAGCTCATACTCGTTTATGCACATCAAGAATTAGTGTCCAACCAAGAAATCCATAGTTATGCTCATACTATAGGCTAATTCACTATTTTATAGCTATAGGGAGATAATTTATTCTTGATGATGTGTGATTTGCACCATTATCTACTTATATTCCTCACTTGATAACCTTTGCATGGTTATGTGTCTCCACTTGGTTATACTCCTCACTTGATAGCCTTTGCATGGTTATGTGTCTCCACTTGGTTACTCTGTATCTTATAATTAGATTGAGTGGGAATAGGAGAGATTGTATAGTCAAATTATAATCTCTAGCCAATATTTGAGTGTGTCCTTATATAGTTTATGTTGCTAGTCACAATCATGAATGTCAATCATTGCTTGAGTGTTCTAGTTCCTAGAGCAAGATCATCCAATGAATGAAGTTTCCAATTGATCAAGATTCACAATTACACTGCTACGCTATGAACCCTAAGAGTCAACTTGAGGTTGAGCACAGAGGAAATTACACATATACCTCATACTACGCTATAAAATACACCTCTCGATGCAATTATGAAAATTTTAGCAAATTTTACATAAATTTAAAATTATTACTTGTTATTTTTTTGATTTTTTAATAAAATCATTAAAGCTCAATTATATTCAAGAAAATTGGAATAAAATTCCAAAGACCATTGTTTTAGATAATTCGAATTAATTTGTATATATATAATTAACCTTTTTTTAACATGCTAAGTTAAATCAAAACTTTTAAACTTTGTTATTTTTTGAGATTACTAAATTAATATTAAAATGTTGTGGAACATTTTGATTTTTTGAGTGAGTTTTTTTTCTTTTTTCTTTTAAGAAGAACTACTTGTATTAATGAAAATTTGAGTTAAGGTGCAAAAGTTACATCATAAGGGGGTTTATAAAAAGCTTTCAATTTGTTAAGATCAAATCTTATATATATATATATATATATATATGTGCCAAAAAAAACATGTGAAATTAGAGGACATTTACAAACTAAACCCTCCTTAGTATCTGAAGGGGGCATGACATCGCCAAGCCCGAATCCGCCCATGTGAGGGGACATAGTTACATGAATATCAGGAAAATTTTGTGCTCCATTGTTGATGATGCTTATTGAGGAAGAGGGTTTCGATCACTATTTGATGAGATTACAATGAATCTCTTATAATTGTGGATGAAGACTAGAGAGCTCATACTCGTTTTTGCACATCAAGGTTTGGTGTCTAACCAAAAATCCATAGGTTTCTCATACTAGAGATCAATTAACTATTTCGTAGCTATAGGGAGATAATTTATTCTTGATGATGTGTAATTTGCACCATTATCTACTTATATTACTCACCTGATAACCTTGACATGGTTTTGTGTCTCCACTTGGTCACTATATGTCCTCTAATTAGATTCAGTGGGAATATGAGAGATTGTATAGTCAAAATATAATCTCCAACCAAAATTTGGGTGTGTCCTTGTGTATTATATGTTGCTAGTCACCTAGAGCCTTTCATGTCAGTGATTGTTCTAGGGTGACAACCATGAACGTCAAACATTTCTTGAGTTTTGTAGTTCCTAGAGCAATATCATCCAATGAATGAAGGTGTCAATTGATTAAGATTAACAATTCCACTCCTATGCTTTGAACCCTAGAAAGTCAAGCATAGGTATGGGGATGACTATACAATCTTGAACATGCTTTTGGGGATAAAACATTAAAATGGAAACATATACCATTGAACCTAAACTCCAAAACTCACGAATTACTAAATGTCTAAAAGCGATAGAAATTAGAAGGGATTATCTATTTACAACTACTATTTCACTTTGATGGAGTGAGAATGTCCACACTGGGGGGATGAGACTATGTCCACTTTGATGGAGTGAGACTATGTACAATGCAGTGCCCTGGAGCTCTAATGTTTGCGGCAGCAGTTTCTGTAGGCTATAAGAAGGAGACAGACGAAGGGGAAGATTTTTTTTAACATTTCCAGCGAAGGAACTTGCATACCCATTGTAAAATCACACGTTTTGTGGAATTGAATTTCATCTGAATTTTTTCACAAATTCCTTCTTTTTAAAATTTCTGTACATAGAGTGATATATTTGTGAACTTGTTAACCGATAGCTT
This sequence comes from Pinus albicaulis, assembly GCA_034641835.2. Classification (NCBI taxonomy): domain Eukaryota; kingdom Viridiplantae; phylum Streptophyta; class Pinopsida; order Pinales; family Pinaceae; genus Pinus; species Pinus albicaulis. The sequence continues at coordinate 1,136,345,208 of CM076580.1, forward strand.
TAGCTTTTCAATTAGTTAATGGACAACAACGGCTAGAAGCACTCGCTGTTCAGTTTCTCTGACGATATCAAAGAGAAGGCGGTTAGCTCGTTCGGTATATCGGGCCAAATGAAGGAGGAGGTGTTCATTAAAAAACATAAGTGAAAATTTATAATACTATGTCATGTTTGTATCAATGTATTTTAATATTAAATAAATATTTTAATATAAATGAAATTATTATTATTATTATTTTTTAAGAATATATTAATATTTTGTAAAATAGTATTTTAAAATTTTAATATCTAATTTTTAAAATATTAAATAATTAAAAATGATATATATATATATAATGATAAATGGATGATAATATCAAAATGTTTATTTAATGATTTAATTAAAAAAAAGAAAGCTTTTTATTTACAGTATTTACAAAGGAATAATTTTTTTTTAATACATCTATAATTACAATGCTTTAATAATTTGCATCTATATGAACATCTCCAAAGTGCTCCGTGAACTAATTGACATCAAGTACCAAAATGAAATTTAGATTGGATCATTAGATTACAAACACATCCATTTAAATGCTAATGCTACCATGAATATAAACACTTGTTGAGGGATTTTATAGTGGTGTTTGGTAGAAAGCCACGCTGTGACCAATGGAAAGGATGCAGAGGGTTTCCAAATGGTGACCAATAAGAAGGGACACAATCCCAAAACCCGGGCATAACAACTTCCATAACAAAATGCAGAGGAGATGGCACATACAAACCTTAACATAGAGCTTCCCAACCAATCAACACCGAAAAAAACTGGGAAACAACTATATGACTCTGAGAGACAAGGAAGCAGAATGCAAAGGCAACATATAGCAACTAAGCTAGGCAAGAAAAGCTGAAAGAGGAAAAAGAGAAGGAAAGCGACAACTCCATCCTTGGCTTCGAGGATCATTGAATGTCTGAATGCGGTTTCTAAAATTATGTTTGCATTTCTATTCTTTTTAGAATATCATAATTTTAGAAATAATATCAAGTGAATAAGAGTGTATTCCGCCTCTATTATAAGATGATGGGTTATTTTTAATAAAAAGAGTTTTCAGAGATTTATTTTTGTTGTTCCAAATCTATTATGTCATTACTCTGTTGGAAATACTGAGAGGGGGGTGAATCAGTATTTCTTTCAATTAGAGCATTAGTTAATCTTCAATTATTATCAGTGTTTGTAAAATGATAGCAGCAAACAAGAGGAACACAAATGCACACAGTTTTTCAGGTGGAAACCGACTCCGGGACAAAAACCACCTAATGCTTTTCTAATAATTCTTTTCAATTCCAATTGAAAATAAAGCTCCAACTTCCTAGAATCTAGAAAAGCATTATTCTCCAGCTCCCGCTAGATGGACGCTCCAATGCCCGATATTCCTCAGTTGTAAACTGAACGGATGCCCCAACAGCCAATGAGCTACAACTCACCCTAGCACCACCCTACCACCCTATAGAAGAATAAAAGAAGAATGGACTCTCGTACCAGGGAAAATGGTCCACTTTACAATGATATAGAATGATGTAGAAGAAGAAGATATACTAGACCATAACCCCAACTTTGGCACAACCACCTAATGATGATCCTAGACCTCCCAACACTGCCTCTTCAACCCTTGGCAGATAGACACTAGTACAATTTGTACAATAATGTATTTACAATGACTAAGTACCATGATACCTTTACAATGATTGTATGCAGTGCTACCCACTTGAAGACTTCATATGATGAACTTATTGCTGCTCTTATGCACCTTGGTTGCTGCTCTTGTCATGCTACCCTCTGCTGCACCTTGTTTTGCTTTTCTGCCGTAGAAATTTCTGGTACTTTGAAATCCTTGACAACACATGATCTAGATTTTTCTTGCCTTCTAGGAGCTCGATATTGAATATGGTGTATCTGTGTTATTTCAGATCCTCAACATTTGATTTTTGGTCCTTAGTAGTCCTCTGAGTCTTCTTTCCAATGCCATATTTTTGACCCAATTTGGATTCTTCAAGAGAGAGTTATACCCAATTTCTCACACTGCACTAATTATGGACTGTTTCAGAAGAGCGCACTTGTACGTCGTGCCACGTGTCACTGTTTCTTCATTTGCCTCTAAAATTGATAGAGAAAAACCTACAGACTGTGCACTATCTGCCACTTTTTACATAATTCCAATCTGATACTCAGAGAGAGAGTTATGATGATTTTACCAAGGTCACTTCTGTGAGATGAATTTTAGGAGCTTGCAAAAACCCTTACTTCCATAGATCATATCTCCAAAAATATTGCGCAAATTGATCTGAAATTTTTACTGCAACTTCCTTAGGATTTCGGCTTCACCTCATGAAAATTTCAGTTTCTGAGTCTTCGTAGAAAAAACGTTAGAGCGAAAATTCCACGATGACCTGTTTTTGATTGCGAAATCCCTTGCCTTAGGAGGAAATGAAGATCACAATTTATATGAATGCTTAGGTTGAGAGGGGCTTCAACAAGTGAACGTGGGAGGGATCTTAGGAGCTTAAAAAATATTAATTATAACTTTTCAATAACCCATGCTCCAACCCCATGGGGTTTTAGCACACTAACTGGGGGTACAAAATTCAAACATGAATATCTCTCAAACCGTGAAGAATTACATGGCGTGCCATATATCAACGGAAACATCTCGACAAGTAGAAACCGTCAAAAGCATTATTTACCCAGAATATATTAATTTGGTAGGTCAAACTTCCCATTCAATATTGGGTTAGCCCCTGGTGCTGCTTGGGTTGACATCAATGACAACCTCTGATCAACAATATCCCCCTTTGGCATTGATGGCAACATAAGTACTCTCCCTGCGATCATGAAACCTCTTCCTACAAAATTCTCCCCCCCTTTGACATCAATGGCAAAGGGTAACTCCCCCTGAAACACAACCATCCTGCAGACCTATACACACTTCCACTCGCGCTGACACGTAACCATCATGCAGACCTGTACACACTTCCACTCCCCCTTTATATTCTGAAAAAGGAAAATCTAATGAGAACTTGGGAGAATACCAAGCTTCTGGCAAAGATATTCCAATGCTGGCGAATATTCGATATGTGATTCTTTTGGTGCTGTTGAGATTGCAACAAGATGATGAGCTTAGTGAAAAGAGTTGCCTTCACTAAGTGGGCCCGCAGGCTATTTTTGGCGCAAATTCTATTTTTAGATATATGGATCATGTTCTATGAGTTGCAAGATGCTATTTTTGGATGGTTGGTCAAGTCGGAAAAAATATATGGACTTCTATTTGTAGACATATTGGGCGGAATCTATTTTTAGATTGCCAGTCTAAAAATAGATATGTCGAATATTATTAGCTCTTAATAATATTTGGACTATAAACATTATCTTATTCTCTTGGAGCACTTCAGTTAAGTGCACAGATGTGGCACAGGAGCTGACAGAAGGAATTATGCTATTCCTGAGGGTTATGTGAAGCTATTGCATGGATACTTCAGTTAGAACTCATGTGACAGAGTTTGGTGGAGTTGATTGAGGAAGTTAGTGGAGTTGTATTCAGTTTAACTAATCTAAACATAGTTGAGCTATTTGTATTCAGTTTAACTAGTTGATACAATTAGTGAGAGTGGTGTGAATTAATTATTAATTAATTCACTAATTATAAACTCATTTATCAACTAAAGAATGCATCAGTTAACTTCAGTGCATGGACAATTTCAGTGGAGACCAGTGCAGAAATAGGTGAAAGAGCAGGTTAACTATCAGTTGTGACTATACTGTTGCTATTTGCAACACACAGTGATTAGAGAAGCCCATGAGGATTGCGCAGTACAAGCCAGGTGGTTTATCTATTTAATGAAGCCATCCCATAGCATTGATTACGCAATAGAGGCTGGCTATCAAGTGGCAAAAGATTGGAGCATGTGTTTTGCTAGATCTATCTTGATAGTGTGTAGCAATTGAGGGTGTGCATGAGAGCTTGTGAGGAGCTTTTGTACTATGATTGTTACATGATCTCCATGACATATAATATACAGATAGTTGGGGTTTTCATCTTTAAGCTTTCCCATTAAATACTGTGTTCATATGTGTGATTGTTTGTGGTTTTAATGTATGCATGCAATTGATTTTATTTCCGCATGTGATGATAAATGGTAGAAGAGATTCTGTATTATGCATGAAGCTAAAATAGTGTGTGATCAGGAGAATCTCGGTGAATAATATATCAGTTATTCAAATTTCTACATGGTATCGGAGCAATATTGATCATTGGAGCAATTGCAAAACATTGAAGCGGTTGAGTTTTGTGCTGGTGGAATTCGAATTTGCAGTAGTGTTTTCTTGGTGTCGAAGTTGAGATGTCTTTCAACGGATTGCGATTGGAGTATGCCCTTGAGGGTAGCTCAAATTATATTGCATGGAAGGACAGGATGGAGGCGGTGCTGGATGACAATGGGTTGAAGAATTTCATAGATGCAGAAATTCCAAAACCTACTTCTAGTGATGCTGTTGTACTTGACGCATGGCAAAAGAAGACAACAAAGTGTCGAAGGATTTTGTTGGAAGGTGTGAAGGATCACATAGTGTCCAACCTTCATGGTAAGGCTTCTCCATTCTTGATGTGGAAAGCTTTGACAGAATTATTCCAAAGCAAGAGCGACCAGAGGAAGTTGGCGCTCAAGGATAGACTCAGAAACATAAAAATGGAGAAAGGCGACAGTATGCCTAAGTACCTCATGAAGTTCATCCAATGCAGGGATGAGCTGGAAAGTGTGGGGGTTACTATTGATGACGAGGACTTGGTGAGCTTGGCTCTCCTTGGGCTTCCAAAGAGTTGGCATTCCTATCAGGACTATGTCAATGGTCAGGAGAAATTGCCAGGATGGGAGCGACTTTGGTCGGATCTTGTGCAAGAGGAGATAAGGCGGAGTACTAGGCACAGATCTTCATCAAAGAACTCTGATGAAGAGAATTGCACTTTGTCTGCCAAATAAAAGAAGGGGAAAATCAAGAAATATTCTCAATTCGGTGCGAAAGGCAAGAAGCAGGACATGTCCAAGGTGAAGTGCTTTCACTGTCACCAACACGGACATTACGCCACTAATTGTCCACAGAAGAAGAAAAATAAGCAGGCTGCTGGATTTGCAGCTGGAGAGGCCTTAGCCTCGTAGTTTGAGCTAGATTTTTCGCTGATCGCATGCTTTGTCTCAAGTGTGACGGGTTCAGTGTGGTTTCTTGACAGTGGTGCGTCTTTTCACATGACAGGAGATCGAGATTTGTTTACTGATCTGGATGAGAAAGATCTTGGAGTACACATCGAGATGGGCGATGATGGTAGATACAGTGCGACCGGTATTGGTACCATTTCCTTTGAGAGGGCGTTTGGTAAACCCTTCGTATTGAAGGAAGTGATGCATGTTCCAGGATTGAAGAAGAATCTTATCTCTGTAGCGATGTTAGAAGACAAGGGATATGATGTTGTCTTTAGCAAGGGAAAGGATTTCCTACGCAGTAAGGCAACTGGTGAGACCTGGAGGATATGGGTTCGAGTTAAGAACCTTTAAAAATTGCAGGTAGATGGCTGCGCAGCAATGGCAGGCAAGGCAGAAGGAGTGGTGAGCCGGGATGATGGCGAGTTGTGGCACCAGAGATTGGGCCACCTTCACCCTTGGGCTTGCAGAGAATCTACTGCTGATTTCCTCTTGGGCTTCCCAAGGGTACACTTGCACAGTCAGATCAGTGCAAGGGATGTACTTTGGGAAAATTTGTGAAGACCACTTTTCATGAGAAGGATAGTCGCACCACGATGATCCTTGAGAGAATTCACACGGACGTGTGTGGACCTTTCTCAGTAGCTTCGACATCAAAGCATAAGTATTATGTGATATTTTTTGATGAATTTTCTCGTAAGTGTTGGTTCTTCTTCATGCAAAAGAAGAGAGAGACATACTCAAAGTTTTGTGAGTTCAAGGCACTGGTTGAGAAAGAGTCGGGGAAGCAGGTGATGGTGAACCCCTGGCGGCTTGATAGTGGTGAATTCATCTCTAGCGAATTAGGAATTTTGCGGCCCAACGAAGGAATTCGAAGAGGGGCTCACTTGCACCTCATAACCCACGTGAGAACGAAGTTGTGGGCGGAAGAACGGAGATGATGGGAGTAGGTCTTTGCACGGGTGATGTTGCATGATCAGGGCCTACCCATTCACTTATGGGCGGAGGCATGCAATACTACAGTATATGTGCAGAACCGTTGTCCTCACAGGATACTTGGCATGAGTACACCCGAGGAGGCGTTTTCTGGTAAGAGGTCTGATATTTCCCATTTGAGGATTTTTGGTTCACTTGTTTACATTCATGTGACGAAGGATGCCAGGAAGAAGCTGGAGCCAACTGCGGAGGTTGGGATATTTGTGGGGTACACTGATACGCCCCACAGCTATCGTGTGTATTTTCCAGACAGTCGTAAGACTGTTGTGCGACGAGATATCAAATTTCAGGAGGAGAAAGCCATGAAGTGTTCGCTTGAGAGGGAGCCACACTTGCATGCAGATGAGGAGCTATTAGTTCCTAAGGATGAGTCTTAGGATGTGGATCAGCCACAAGATGAGGTTCGTGGAGTGGAAGAGACCACTCAAGCAATGCCAACCATCAGAGGGCGGAAGTGCACTACAAAAGCTGAGCGACTGGCTCAAGATGCAGAGAAGGTTGTAGGAGCACCTACATCACAGCGCAGACAGAGGTAGTCACCTGACCAGTATACTGGATACATGGCTCTTATTAGCAAGTGTATCATGACAAAGCCATCCTCTTTCGAGGAAGCTGTGGAGGATCCCGCATGGGTAGATGCCATGGTGGAAGAGTATGATTTGAATGTCAGAAACAGTGCATGGGAGATTGTCCCGAGACTGGAAGGGAAATCAGTGGTGGGTTCGAGATGGATCTACAAAGTGAAGTAGGCAGCTGATGGGAGTGTGGAGAAGTACAAGGCAAGATTTGTTGCCCGAGGCTTCTCACAGATTGAGGGGATCGACTATGAAGAAACCTTTGCACCTGTCGCAAGGTATTCTTCCATACGGAACATCCTTGCTCTCTCAACGTAGATGGGTTGGCACATTCATCAAATGGATGTGAAGACTGCGTTCCTCAACGAAGTCATTGAGGAGGAGGTGTACATAGAGCAGCCTGAAGGTTTCGAAATCTTCAGCAGCGAGTCGCATGTGTGCAGGCTCAAAAGAGCGTTGTATGGGTTGAAACAAGCACCTCGTGCTTGGTACACACGGATAGACAGTTATTTCAACGGACTTGGATTCTCCAAGAGTGAGGCGGATCCGAACCTATACCAGATTGTGGTGGAGGGTAAGTTGCTGATCATTGTACTTTATGTAGATGATTTGATTTTGACAGGTGATGAACTGTTGATACACTCATGCAAAAGTGATCTTGCAAAAGGGTATGAGATGACATACTTGGGCCTCCTTCATTATTTCCTGGGATTGGAAATTTGGTAGCGCAGTGGTGGACTATTTGTTTCTCAGGGTAAGTATGCCCGGGAGATACTGGAGAAGTTCAACATGCATGGCTGCAAGCCTGTTGATACTCCTCTTCTTGGTGGATGGAGGAAGGAGGATGCTACTTTGGAGGATGTAGTGGATGCCACTGTTTATCGACAGTTGGTGGGGTCGCTTATGTATCTGTTCAATACATGACCCGACATATGCTATGTTGTTAACCAGCTTTCACAAGCTATGGTTAAGCCAACCAAGCTCTTCTGGAAGGCGGGCAAGCATGTATTAAGATATCTCAGAGGCACATTGGGATATGGATCATGGTACAGACAGGAGGATGAGTTGAGGCAGCATGGCTTCACGGATTGGTATCATCATATCAGATATTGTGTGTAGCGGAAGATCATGTTACTTTCATACATTCCCACGGAGGATCAGGATGCTGATATCTTGACAAAGGCGCTCACTAGGAGAAAATTTGAATACCACAGGGGCAGGATAGGGGTTGCAGATAATCCTTATCTTGTTGAGAGGGAGTGTTGAGATTGCAACAAGATGATGAGCTTAGTGGAAAGGAGTCACCTTCACTAAGTGGGCCGTGAGCTATTTTTGTGACAAGTATATTTTTAGACTATGTCTAATTTTAGACATGTCGATCATATTCTATGAGTTGCAGGATGCTATTTGTGGATGGTTGGTCAAGTTGGAAAAATAGATGTACTTATATTTTTAGACATATTGGGCGGAATCTATTTTTAGATTTCCAGTCTAAAAATAGATATGTCGAATATTATTATCTCTTAATAATATTTGGACTATAAACATTATCTTATTCTCTTGGAGCACTTCAGTTAAGTGCACAGATGTGGCACAGGAGCTGACAGAAGGAATTACACTATTCTGAGGGTTTTGTGGAGCTATTGCATGGATACTTAGGTTAGAAATTTTGACTCATGTGACCGAGTTTGGTGGAGTTGATTGAGGAAGTTAATGGAGTTGTGTTTAGTTTAACTAATCTAAACATAGTTGAGCTATTTGTATCTAGTTTAACTGATTGATACAATTAGTGAGAGTGGTGTGAATTAATTATTAATTAATTCACTAATTATAAACTCATTAATCAACTAAAGAATACATCAGTTAACTTCAGTGCATGGATAGTTTCATTGAAGACCAGTGCAGAAATAGGTGAAACAACAGGTTAAATATCAGTTGTGACTATACAGTTGCTATTTGCAGCACACAGTGATTAGAGAAGCCCATGAGGATTGCGCAGTACAAGCCAGGTGGTTTATGTTATTTAATGAGCCATCCCATAGCATTTATTAAGCAATAGAGGCTGGCTATCAAGTGGCAAAATATTGGAGCATGCGTTTTGCTAGATCTAGCTTGATAGTGTGTAGCAATTGAAGGTAGTGCTGAGAGCTTGTGAGGAGCTTTGTACTATGATTGTCACATGATCTCCATGACATATAATATACAAATAGTTGGGGTTTTTAGCTTTAAGCTTTCCCATTAAATACTGTGTTCATATGTGTGATTGTTTGTGGTTTTAATGTGTGCATGCAATTGATTTTATTTACGCATGTGATGATCAATGGTAGAAGAGATTCTATATTATGCATGAAGCTAAAATAGTGTGTGATTAGGAGAATCTCGGTGAATAATATATCAGTTATTCAAATTTCTACAGGTGCTACTTGGAATCTTTCTACTTGTCCAACTGCTTGCATAACATCTGGTTGGGAGGTTGTTACATATAGAAGACTACTAATCATATATTTGTACAACCTTTGATCCACATCCTTAGATGAGTCGTCTATGCTCAATTTGAAACCAAGTAAAGACATCTCGAAATCACTTTGCACCTTTGTAGCAAAATTCTTACTTAGTCGATCATCATTGCTACCAATTATTATATCATCCTCTTTAGCTATTAGACATGCTTTAGTTGCTTCATCCAGAACATATATGTCGTTTGGGGCTCGACTTGCTGTAGCCACAATTTCACCATACATGCCTTTCCTGATTTCAAATTTCGTGGAGTTGAATACTATTGTGTGTCCTTGATCACACATTTGTCCAACACTGAGTAGATTGTGATTCATGTTTTCAACCAGTATAACATTATTGGCTAGAGAATCTTTGCTTCCGAGAGTGACAGTACCTGATCCTATAACATTTGAAGATCCATAATTTCCAAAGGACACGGTTCCATCCTTCTTTTCTTTCAGAGATACAAATTTATTTCTATCTCCAGTCATATGCATTAAGCAACCGCTATCAACATACCACACATCTTTGTTCTTTTGAGCCTAGAGAGCGAGAGCACAATTCTTCTTCTTCTTCTTCTTCCATGTTCGTTCATTCTATGGCTTCGAAGATTCTTCTGGAGGATTTTCAAGTCTGCAGTCTTTGGCTATGTGTCCAAAGTTTCAACATTTGTATCATTCAATATTATTTTTTAAATGTTCAAATCTATTGATGTTTCACTGAGCCCTCAGAGGTTCATATTTGACAGATCTCCTGGAATTGTATTTTTTCCTAGGGTACGTGCGAAATTCTATAGCTTTATGACCAAATTTTCCACATGAATAATAGTATCCATAAAAAATATGTTGGTACCTGGATGGAAATTTTCGTCGAGGAATTGTCTTCCAAGGCTGTTCTTGCAAATCTTGTCCAATGAAGTCTACATGCATGTCAGATCTCATAGGTTCATTGTATTTTGTTGTAGAAGGTCCTGCTTCTTCTTCTTTGTAACCGATGCCAGTTTTGTCATTGTAAGATCGTTGATTGTTGATGAGTTCTTCCAATTCCCTTGGCATAGTTTTGGATAGTTTTTCCTTTCTTCACTTCCTCACGCAGCGAGACAACTTCGGCTTCTAATTCTTCCCTTTCTTGGTTGCTTTCATCCAACTTCTTTTGAAGTGACTCTTCAATGCATTTGTGTTCTTCAACTTCAATTTTGAGACCTTGAACTTGTTCTTCAAGAGTTTTGGAACGGATATTCTCCGCCTTGAGATATTTTAGAAGCTTGATTGCTTCCTCATAAAATTTGTCTATGGTCCATCATTATTCTTCATTGTTTGATACCTCTTGCTTATTGTGCTTGGGTTTATTGTGCTTGGCCATAAACAATACTCTCTCATTGGCTTCTCCTTCACTATCATTGTCTTCATCGGATGATGAGCTATCTTCTTTAGAGAGAAAGTTCCTTTTGGATCCTTGCTTGTTGAATTTCTTAAAGCCTTTATTTCTTTTTGAGCTGCCATTACTTTTGTTTGGACATTTTGCAACAAAATTCCCAACCTCATTACAGCTAAAACATATCAATGGAATTTTACCTTTGAATTGTCCCTTACCGATTTGTAGTTTTCTCGTGAAGTAAGCATATTCTTCATCTGAAAGACCTTCATCATCTCCCTTTTCTTCACACTTGCAGGTGCATGTATTTTCAATTGAAGGTTGTTTATCCTTATTGGTTTTCTTAGATGCAACGAACGCAGTTTCTAGATGCGAAGTACCCTCTTCTTCATCAAGTCTCATTTCATATGCTATGAGAACTCCATGTAATTCCTCTTTGCTGAGTTTGTCCAGATTTGCATTGTATTCTAAGACCAATACATTTGGGTTGAATCTCCCTGGTAACGTTCTAAGAATCTTTCGTATAATAGTCTTCTCGTCAACTGGCTCTCCTAATCCTTCCAGAGTATTGGTTATTTCATCAACGTATTGAAAGTATGCAACAATGTTGCAATCTTCTTTCATTCTGAGTTGCTCAAATTTTTCTCTATAGATTTGGAGCTTTGCTTCTTTGACATTTGAGTCACCTGCATATATATTCTCAAGCTTGTCCCATACATTTTTGGCAGTTTTACAACCCAACACCTTATGATAAGCAGATTCAATAAGTCCACTGATAATAATATTCTTTGCTTTTACATCATTTACCAAATTCTTCTTACCTTGTTCATCCGCGGTTGATGTAAATCCATTTTGAACAGTGTCCCATACTTCGTAACCTTGCGCCAAGAGATAGACCTCCATTCTTCCTTTCCAAAGTGCATAATTATTTTCATTGAATAGAGGTACACCATTCTTGGTATACTCCATGACCTCCTTCAGTGTTAAGCCCTTTATTGAAGGGCAAGCTTTGAAACCAATTGTTGGAAATACTGAGAGGGGGGTGTAGAAATTTGAATAACTGATATATTATTCACCGAGATTCCCCTGATCACACACTATTTTAGCTTCATGCACAATACAGAATCTCTTCTACCATTGATCATTTACATGCAGAAATAAAATCAATTGCATGCGCACATTAAAACCATAAACAATCACACATATGAACATAGTATTTCATGGGAAAGCTTAAAGCTGAAAACCCCAAATATCTGTATATTATATGTCATAGAGATCATGTAAAAATCATCATACAAAGTTCCTCACAAGCTTTCAGTATAATCTACAATTGCTACACACTAATCAAGCTAGATCTAGCAAAACACATGCTCCAATCTCTGCCACCTGATAGCCTGCCCCTATTGCGTAATCAATGCTGAAGAATGGCTCATAAATAACTTCGAACCACCTGGATTGTACTGCACAATCCTCATTGGCATCTCCAATCACTGGTTGTTGCAAATCATGCAACAATATAGTCACAACTGATAGTCACACTGCTCTTTCACCTATCTCTTCACTGGTCTCCACTGAAAATGTCCATGCATTGAAGTTAACTGATGTATTCTTTAGTTGATTAATGAGTTTATAATTAGTGAATTAATTAATAATTAATTCACACCACTCTCTCTAGTGTATCAATCAGTTAGACTAGATACAACTAGCTCAACTATGTTTAGATTAGTTAAACTGAACACAACTCCATTAACTTCCTCAATCAACTCCACCAAACTCTCCCACATGAGTTCTAACTAAAGTATCCATGCAATAGCTCCACTTAACCCTTATGAATAGCGTAATTCCTTCTGTCAGCTCTTGTGCCACATCTGTGCACTTAACTGAAGTGCTCCAAGAGAATAAGATAATGTTTATAGTCCAAATATTATTAAGAGCTAATAATATTCGACATATCTATTTTTAGACTGGCAATCTAAAAATAGATTCCGCCAAATATGTCTAAAAATAGAAGTCCATCTATTTTTTCCGACTTGACCAACCATCCACAAATAGCATCCTGCAACTCATAGAACATGATCCATATGTCTAAAAATAAACATAGTCTAAAAATAGACTTTGCGCCAAAAATAGCCTGCGGGCCCACTTAGTGAAGGCGACTCCTTTCCACTAAGCTCATCATCTTGTTGCAATCTCAACACTCCCTCTCAACAAGATAAGGATTATCTGCCACCCCTATCTTGCCTCTGTGGTATTCAAATTTTCTCCTGGTGAGCGCCTTCGTCAAGATATCAGCATCCTGATCCTCCGTGGGAATGTATGAAAGTAACATGATCTTCCGCTGCACACAATATCTGATATGATGATACCAGATGTTAATGTGTTTATATCTATCATGAAATACTGGATTAACAGAGAGTTTCATGCAAATCTTATTATCACAATAAATCACAGTAGGATCTAAGTGTGAACCGAACAAACCGACCAGGGTCTTCCTCATCCATATAGCCTCGCATGCAGCCAAACTCGCTGCCATATACTCGGCCTCTGCTGAACTGAGTGCCACAGATATCTGCTTCCTGCTGTACCAAGAAATTGTTGTCAACCCGATACTGAAAATCCCTCCAGATGTGCCCTTTCTATTCGTTGGGCTCCCTGCCCAATCTGCATTCGTGAAGCCACATAGCCTCACCTCATCTGACTGTCCCTACCATAATCCATATCGTGATGTGCCTCTGAGATATCTCAATACATGCTTTTCTGCCTTCCAAAAGAGCTTGGTGGGCTTAACCATAGCTTGTGAAAGCTGGTTAACAACATAGCATATGTCGGGTCGTGTATTGACTAGATACCTAAGTGACCCCACCAACTGTCGATAAACAGTGGCATCCACTACCTCTGCCGAAGTAGCATCCTCCTTCCTCCATCCACCATGAAGAGGAGTATCAACAGGCTTGCAGCCATGCATGTTGAACTTCTCTAGTATCTCCCGGGCATACTTGCCTTGAGAAACAAACAATCCATCACTGCGTTGCCAAATTTCAAATCCCAGGAAATAATGAAGGAGGCCCAAGTTCTTCATCTCAAACTCCTTTGCAAGATCAACCTTGCATGAGTGTATCAACAGTTCATCACCTGTCAAAATCAAATCATCTACATAAAGTAAAATGATCAACAACTTACCCTCCACCACAATCTGGTATAGGTTCAGATCTGCCTCACTCTTGGAGAATCCAAGTCCGGTGAAATAACTGTCTATCCGTGTGTACCAAGCACGAGGTGCTTGTTTCAACCCATACAACGCTCTTTTGAGCTTGCACATGTATTCATTTGTGAAGATCTGAAACCTTCCTTTCTGCTGTACACCTCCTCAATGACTCCATTGAGGACCACGGTCTTCACATCCATCGGTGAATGGCCCACCCCTTGTCTTTGAGAGAGCAAGAATGCAGGATTGTCCGTCTGGAAGGATACCTTGCGAAGCAGTGCAGAAAAAGTTCTCATGGATCAAGATCCCCTTGATACAATGAGAAGCCCCAGGGCAACAAATCTTGCCTTGTACTTCTGCACACTCCCGTCAGCTGCCTGCTTCACTTTGTAGATCCATCTCGAAACCACCACTGATTTCCCTTCCGGCCTCGGGACAATCTCCCATGCACTGTTTCTGACAATCGAATCATACTCTTCCACCATGGCATCTACCCATGCGGGGTCCTCCACAGCTTCCTCGAAAGAGGATGGCTCTATCACAATACACTTGCTCATAAGAGCCATGTATCCAGTATACCGGTCAGGTGACTGTCTCTGTCTGCGCTGTGATGTAGGTGCTCCTACAATCTTCTCTGCATCTTGAGCCAGTCGCTCAGCTTCTGTAGTGCACTTGGCCTCGGTGGTTGAGGCATAGATGATCTCTTCCACTCCATGAACCTCCTCTTGTGGCTGATCCACATCCTGAGGCTGATCCTTAGGAACTAATAGCTCCTCATCTGCATGCAAGTGTGGCTCCCTCTCAAGCGAACACTTCATGGTTTTCTCCTCATGAAATTTGATATCCGATCGCACAATAGTCTTGCGACTGTCTGGAAAATACACACGATAGTTGTGGGGCGTATCAGTGTACCCCACAAATATCCCAACCTCTGCAGTTGGCTCCAGCTTCTTCCTGGCATCCTTTCGTCACATGAATGTAAACAGGTGAACCAAAAATCCTCAAATGGGAAATATCAGGCTTCTTACTAGAAAACGCCTCCTCGGGTGTACTCATGCCAAGTATCCTGTGAGGACAACGGTTTTGCACATATACCGCAGTATTTCATGCCTCAGCCCACAAGTGTATGGGAAGGCCCTGATCATGCAACATCGCCCATGCAGCACCCACAATCGTTCTATTCTTTCGCTCAACAACCCCATTCTGCTGTGGGTTATGAGGTGCTATGAGCTCTCTTCGAATTCCTTCTGCGCCGCAAAAGTCCTTGAACTTGCCAGAGATGAATTCACCACCATTGTCGCTCCTAAGAGCCTTCACTTTCTTCCTCGATTCTTTCTCAACCAGTGCCTTGAAATCACAGAACTTTGAGTACGTCTCGCTCTTTTTCTACATGAAGAAGATCCAGCACTTATGAGAAAAATCATCAACAAATATCACATAATACATGTGCTTTGTTTTCGAAGCTACTGAGAAAGGTTCACACACGTCTGTGTGAATTCTCTCAAGGATCGTTGTGGCACGACTATCCTTCTCGTGAAAAGTGGCTTTCACAAATTTTTCCAAAGTACATCTCTTGCACTGATCTGATTGTGCAAGTGTACCTTTAGGAAGCCCAGTAGAAATCTGCTGTAGTATCTTCAAAGCTCCATGGTGAAGGTGGCCCAATATCCGGTGCCACAGCTCGCCATCATCTCAGCTCACCACTCCTTCTGCCTTTCCTGCCATTGTTGCACAACCATCTACCTGTAATTGATAAAGTTTCTTAACTTGAAACCCTATCCTCCGGGTCTCACCAGTTGCCTTATTGTGCAGGAAAACCTTTCCCTCGCTAAAGACAACATCATATCCCTTGTCTTATAACATTGCCACAAAGATGAGATTATTCTTCAATCCTGGAACATGAATCACTTCCTTAAATACGAAGGGTTTACTAGACTCCCTCTCAAAGGAAATGGTACCGATACCGGTCGCACTGTATCTACCATCATCGCCCATCTCGATGTGCACTCCAAGATCTTTCTCATCCAGATCAGTAAACAAATCTCGATCTCCTGTCATGTGAAAAGATGCACCACTGTCAAGAAACCACACTGAACCCATCACACTTGAGACCAAGCATGCGATCAGCGAAAAATCCAGCTCAAACTGCGAGGCTAAGGCCTCTCTAGCTGCAGATCTAGCAACCTGCTTATTTTTCTTCTTCCGTGGACAACTAGTGGCATAATGTCCGTGTTGGTGATAGTGAAAGCACTTCACCTTGGACATGTCCTGATTCTTGCCTTTCGCACCGGATTGAGAAGCATGCTTCCCTCTCTTCCCCTTCTTTGCTTTGGCAGCCAAAGTGAAATTTTCTTCATCTGAGTTCTTTGATGAAGATCTGTCCCTGGTACTTCGCCTTATCTCCTCTTGCACAAGATCCGACGAAAGTCGCTCCCATCCTGGCAATTTATCCCGACCATTGACAGAGTCCTGATAGGAATGCCAACTCTTTGGAAGCCCAAAGAGAGCCAAGCTCACCAAGTCCTCATCATCAACAGTAACCCTCACACTTCCTAGCTCATCCCTACATTGGATGAACTTTGTGAGGTACTTAGGCATACTGTCGCCTTTCTCCATTTTTATGTTTCTGAGTCTATCCTTGAGCGCCAACTTCCTCTGGTCGCTCTTGCTTTGAAATAAATCTGCCAAAAATTTCCACATCAAGAATGGAGAAGCCTTACCATGAAGGCTGGACACTATGTGATCCTTCACACCTTCCAATAGAATTCTTTGACACTTTGCTATCTTCTTTTTCCATGCGTCAAGTACGGCAGCATCACTAGAAGTAGGTTTTGGAATTTCTGCATCTATGAACTCCTTCAACCCATTGTCATCCAACACCACCTCCATCCTGTCCTTCCATGAAATATAATTCTGCGTACTTTCAGGTATACTCCAATACATAATCATTGAAGACATCTCAACAAACCTTTAAGAAAACGCTCATAAGTAAATTCCACCAGCACAAAACTCAACCGCTTCAATGTTTTGCAATTTCTCCAATGATCAATATCGCTCTGATACCATGTAGAAATTTGAATAATTGATATATTATTCACTGAGATTCTCCTGATCACACACTATTTTAGCTTCATGCACAATAAATAATCTCTTCTACCATTGATCATTACATGCAGAAATAAAATCAATTGCATGTGCACATGAAAACCATAAACAATCACACATATGAGCACAATATTTCATGGGAAAGCTTAAAGCTGAAAACCCCAACTATCTGTATATTATATTTCATAGAGATCATGTAACAATCATCATACAAAGCTCCTCACAAGCTCTCAGTATAATCTCCAATTGCTACACACTAATCAAGCTAGATCTAGAAAAACACATGCTCCAATCTCTGCCACCTGATAACCTGCCTCTATTGCGTAATCAATGCTGAAGAATGACTCATAAATAACTTTGAACCATCTGGCTTGTACTGCACAATCCTCATTGGCATCTCCAATCACTGGTTGTTGCAAATCATGCAACAATATAGTCACAACTGATAGTCACACTGCTCTTTCACCTATCTCTTCACTGGTCTCCACTGAAATTGTCCATGCACTGAAGTTAACCGATGTATTCTTTAGTTGATTAATGAGTTTATAATTAGTGAATTAATTAATAATTAATTCACATCACTTTCACTAGTGTATCAATCAGTTAGACAAGATACAACTAGCTCAACTATGTTTAGATTAGTTAAACTGAACACAACTCCATTAACTTCCTCAATCAACTCCACCAAACTCTCTCTGGTTCTAAGCCAGGAAATGGCATGCAATAGCTCCACTTAACCCTTAGGAATAGCGTAATTCCTTTTGTCAGCTCCTATGCCACATTTGTGCACTTAACTGAAGTGCTCCAAGAGAATAAGATAATGTTTATAGTCGAAATATTATTAAGAGCTAATAATATTCGACATATCTATTTTTAGACTGGCAATCTAAAAATAGATTCCACCCAATATGTCTAAAAATAGAAGTCCATCTATTTTTCCAACTTGACCAACCATCCACAAATAGCATCCTCCAACTCATAGAATATGATCCATATGTCTAAAAATAGACTTTGCGTAAAAAATAGCCTACGGGCCGACTTAGTGAAGGTGACTTCTTTCCACTAAGCTCATCATCTTGTTGCAATCTCAACAGGGGGTGAATCAATATTTCTTTCAATTAGAGCATTAGTTAATATTCAATTATTATTAGTGTTTGTACAATGATAGCAGCAAACAAGAGGAACACAAATGCACATAGTTTTTAAGGTGGAAACCCACTACGGGACAAAAACCACCTAATTCTTTTCTAATAATTCTTTTCAACTCCAATTGAAAATAAAGCTCCAACTTTCTAGAATCTAGAAAAGAATTCTTCTCCAGCTCCCACTGGATGGACGCTCCAACGCCTGAGATTCTTCAGTAGTCATTGAACGGATGCCCCAACACCCAATGAGCTACAACTCACCCTAGCACCACCCTACCACCCTATATAAGAATAAAAGAAGAATGGACTCCCGTACCAGGGAAAATGGTCCACTTTACAATGATATAGAATGATGTAGAAGAAGAAGATATACTAGACCATAACCCCAACTTTGGCACAACCACCTAATGATGATCCTAGACCTCCCAACACTGCCTCTTCAACCCTTGGCAGATATACACTAGTACAATTTGTACAATAATGTATTTACAATGACTAAGTACAATGATACCTTTACAATGATTGTATGCAGTGTTGCCCACTTGAAGACTTCATATGATGAAATTCTTGCTGCTGTTATGCACCTTGGTTGCTTCTCTTGTCATGCTACCCTCTACTGCACCTTGTTTTGCTTTTCTTCCGTATAAAGTCTGGTCCTTTGCAATCCTTGACAACACATGATCTAGCTTTTTCTTGCCTTCTAGGAGCTCGATATTGAATCTGGTGTATCTCTGTTATTTCAGATCCTCAATATCTAATTTTTGGTCCTGTAGTATTCCTCTAAGTCTTCTTTGCAATGCCACAGGTCTGACCCAATTTTGATTCTTCAAGTGAGAATTATACCCAATTTCTCACACTGCTCTAATTATGGACTGTTTCAATAGAGCACACTTGTACAACGTGTCACGTGTCACTGTTTCTTCATTTGCCTTTGAAATTGATAGAGAATAAAGGTTATGCACTATCTGCCACTTTTTATGGAATTCCAATCCTATACTCAGAGAGAGAGTTATAACGATTTGACCAAGGTCACTTCTTGGAGATGAATTTCAGGAGTCTGCAAAAAATCATTACTTCCACAGATCATATCTCCAAAAATTTTGCACAGCTTGATTTGAAATTTTTACTGCAGCTTCCTCAGGATTTCAGATTTGCCTCATAAAAATTTCAGCTTCTGAGCCTTCGTAGAAAAAAAGTTAGAGCGAAAATTCCACGATGACCTGTTTCTGATTGCGAAATCCCTTGCCTTAGGAGGAAATGAAGATGACAATTTATATGAATGCTTAGGTTGAGAGGGGCTTCAACAAGTGAGCGTGGGAGGGATCTTAGGAGCTTAAAAAATATTAATTATGAATTTTTAATAACTCATGCCCCAACCCCATGGGGTTTTAGCCCACTAACTGGGGGTACAAACTTCAAACATGAATATCTCTCAAACCGTGAAGAATTACATGGTGTGCCATATATCAACGGAAACATCTCAACAATTAGAAACCATCAAAAGAATTATTGACCTAGAATATATTAATTTGGCAGGTAAAAATTTCCATTCAATATTGGGTTAGCCCCTGGTGCTGCTTGGGTTGACATCAATGACAACCGCTGATCAACAATCTCCCCCTTTGGAATTGATGGAAACATAAGTACTCCCCCTGTGATCATGACACCTCTTCCTACAAAATTCTCTCCCCCTTTGACATCAATGGCAAAGGGTAACTCCCCCTGAAACACAACCATCCTGCAGACCTGTACACACTTCCACTCACGCTGACACACAACCGTCCTGTAGACTTGTACACACTTCCACTCCCCCTTTATATTCTAAAAAAGGAAAATCTAATGAAAACTTGGGAGAATCCCAAGTTTCTGGCGAAGATATTCCAATGTTGGCGAATATTTAATATGTGATTCTTTTGGTGCTGCTTGGAATCTTGCTACTTGTCCAACTGCTTGCATAACATCTAGTCGGGAGGCTGTTACATATAGAAGACTACTAATCATAGATCTGTATAACCTTTGATCCACATCCTTAGATGAGTCGTCTATGCTCAATTTTCAACCAAGTAAAGACATCTCGAAATCACTTTGCACCTTTGTAGCAAAATTCTTACTTAGTCGATCATCATTGCTACCAATTATTGTATCATTCTCTTTAGCTATTAGACATGCTTTAGTTGCTTCATCTAGAACATATATGTTGTTTGGAGCTCGACTTGTTGTAGCCACAATTTCACCATACACGCCTTTCCTGATTTCACATTTCGTGGAGTTGAATAGTATTGTGTGTCCTTGATCACACATTTGTCCAACACTGAGCAGATTTTGATTCATGTTTTCAACCAGTAGAACATTATTGGCTAGAGAATCTTTACTTCCGAGAGTGACAGTACCTGATCCTATAACATTTGAAGATCCATCATTTCCAAAGGACACAGTTCCATCCTTATTTTCTTTCAGAGATACAAATTTATTTCTATCTCCAGTCATATGCGTTGAGAAACCGCTATCAACATACCACACATCTTTGTTCTTTTGAGCCTTGAGAGCGAGAGCACAATTATTATTCTTCTTCTTCTTCCATGTTTATTCATTCTGTGGCTTCGAATATTCTTCTGGAGGATTTTCAAGTCTGCAGTCTTTGGCTATGTGTCCAAAGTTTCGACATTTGTAACATTCAATATTATTTCTTAAATGTTCAAATCTATTGATGTTTCGCTGAGCCCTGGGAGGTTCATATTTGACATATCTCCTGGAATTGTATTCGTTCCTAGGGTACGTGCGACATTCTACAGCTTTATGACCAAATTTTCCACATGAATAACAGTAGCCATAAAAAATATGTTGCTACTTGGATGGAAATTTTCGTCGAGGAATTGTATTCCAAGGCTGTTCTTGCGAATCTTGTCCAATGAAGTCTACGTGCATGTCAGATCTCATAGGTTCATTGTATTTTTTTGTAGAATGTCCTGCTTCTTCTTCTTTGTAACCGTTGCCAGTTTTGTCATTGTAAGATCGTTGATTGTTGATGAGTTCTTCCAATTCCCTTGAGCTGTTGGCATAGTTTTGGATAGTTTTTCCTTTCTTCACTTCCTCACGTAGCGAGACTACTTCAGCTTCTAATTCTTCCCTTTCTTGGTTGCTTTCTTCCAACTTCTTTTGAAGTGACTCTTCAATGCATTTGTGTTCTTCAACTTCAATTTTGAAACCTTGAACTTGTTTTTTAAGAGTTTTGGAACAGATCTTCTCCACCTTGAGATCTTTTATAAGCTTGATTGCTTCCTCATAAAATTAGTCTATGGTCCATCACTCTTCTTCATTGTTTGATACCTCTTGCTTATTGTGCTTGGCCATAAACAATACTCTCTCATTGGCTTCTTCTTCACTATCATTGTCTTCATCGGATGATGAGCTATCTTCTTTAGAGAGAAAGTTCCTTTTGGATCCTTGCTTGTTGAATTTCTTAAAGCCTTTCTTTCTTTTTGAACTGCCATTACTTTTGTTTGGAAATTTTGCTGCAAAATGCCCAACCTCATTATAGCTAAAACATATCAATGGAAGTTTACCTTTGAATTGTCCCTTACCAATTTGTAGTTTTCTCGTGAAGTAAGCATATTCTTCATCTGAAAGACCTTCTTCATCATCTCCCTTTTCTTCACACTTGCAGGTGCATGTATTTTTAATTGAAGGTTGTTTATCCTTATTGGTTTTCTTAGATGCAACGAACGCAGTTTCTAGATGCGAAGTACCATCTTCTTCATCAAGTCTCATTTCATATGCTATGAGAACTCCATGTAATTACTCTTTGCTGATTTTTTCCAGATTTTCACTGTATTCTAAGACCGATACCTTTGGGTTGAATCTCCCTGGTAACGTTCTAAGAATATTCCGTATAATAGTCTTCTCGTCAACTAGCTCTCCCAATCCTTCCAGATTATTGGTTATTTCACCAACATATTGAAAGTATGCAACAATGTTGCAATCTTCTTTCATTATGAGTTGCTCAAATTTTGCTCTATAGATTTGAAGCTTTTCTTCTTTGACATTTGAGTCACCTGCCTATATATTCTCAAGCTTGTCCCATACATTTTTTGTGGTTTTACAACCCAACACCTTATGATAAGCAGATTCAATAAGTCCACTGATAATAATATTCTTTACTTTTGCATCATTTACCAAATTCTTCTTACCTTGTTCATCCGCGGTTGATGTAAATCCATTTTGAACAGTGTCCCATACTTCGTAACCTTGTGCCAAGAGATAGACCTCCATTCTTCCTTTTAGTGTTGGGAAAAATCTTGAGAGGGTGAATCGATTATTTCTTGCATAATCAAATATTTTACTTTCATTCCTTGACTATGTACTTTCCTTCGATAAACTAGCGTATATACGCGGATACCTTTCATTCAACTAGCGTATACACAGAGATCTAAATATGTCATTAGTTCTTTGCTTATATCATTCCATTATTCATTCATCAGATGTTAAATAAGCAGTAAACATGTGCAGTAAGAACAGAATAAACCATCACACAAAGCATCACACATGAACACCAGGATTTTTAGGTGGAAACCCAAGTCGGGAGAAAACCACCGCTGCAGTTGCTCAGCCTTCAATATTTTATTATAGAGAAAGCATCTTACAACATATGTGCTGGCGCAGACTTGACCAGCACGCAGGCACCCACCTGTGCTCGTTTACCAGCCTCTCCTGGAAGGGAGCTCCAACCCCCTGACTCGTTTACCAGCCTCTCCTGGAAGGGAGCTACGACCCCCCGATCTCGTTTACCAGCCTCACCTGGAAGGGAGATACAACCCCCTGACTGAAGGCTACAACCCTCGGCACCACCTTGGACCACGTTTCATCAAGTTTCTACTTTGGATCAGACCAAATGCATTTAATAGAACAACACTTGCAAGCCACATTTCATCATATTTTCAACCTGGACCCTTTCCATTCTTTTAAGCACAAACATACATCACCAACAGATACTTATCAACACAGATCAGATAGTGGAAACACAGCAGAATAGATCAGATATTTCATACCCCTTGCTTCAGCAAACCCTAGTTTTCATACGCGCTTTCCATTTACTGATGTCGCGTATATACGCGCTTCCGTCCACACAAACCAGCGTATACCTCAGTGTATATTTTATTGCGCATACGCGCTTTTACTTCAGAGAAGCCGCGTGTATACGCGCTTCCTCCGTGGCGAAGTAGCGTATAGATCTTCAATTATTACAGAGCTGCATACTTCATCAGATTAGATGTTCAATTCAGATTTACCCTTTTCACTTCAGTCAGATGTTCGCCTAGATGTTCGCCTCATCACAGATCTAGGCCTTCCATAAGCAGATCTAGCAGATACAAGTGCATGAGATTGTGTTGGAAAAATACTGAGAGGGGGGGGTGAATCAGTATTTACTGCATATTCAAAACTTTCACTTTTTCCTGCTTCTAAAACGCATACGCTACTTTCCTGAACCAGACTTGCGTATATACGCGGATACCCTTTACGAAACTCGCGGATACACAGATATCTATTTATGTCATTAATTCTTCACTTAAATCATTCCTTCATTTATTCATTAGATATTCAATAAGCAGTAAACATGTGCAGTAAGAACAGAATAAATCATCACAAAAAGCATCACACATGAACACCAGGATTTTTTAGGTGGAAACCCAAGTCGGGAGAAAACCACCGCTGCAGTTGCTCAGCCTTCAATATTTTATTATAGAGAAAACATCTTACAACATATGTGCTGGCGCATACTTGACCAGCACGCAGGCACCCACCTGCGCTCGTTTACCAGCCTCTCCTGGAAGGGAGCTCCAACCCCCTGACTCGTTTACCAGCCTCTCCCGGAAGGGAGCTACGACCCCCTGCTCTCGTTTACCAGCCTCACCTGGAAGGGAGCTACAACCCCCTGACTGAAGGCTACAACCCTCAGCACCACCTTGGACCACGTTTCATCAATTTTCACACTGGATCCAACAAATTCAATAGAACACAACTTGCAGGCCACGTTTCATCATATTTTCAGACTGGACCCTTTCCATACTTTAAGCACAAACATACATCACCAACAGATACATATCAACACATCAGAGAAGTAAATACAAACAGACCAGGACGTATATTTCATACCGTTTTCCAGCAAACCCAAGTTTGCATACGCGCTTCCCCTTTACTTCACCGATGTCGCGCATATACGCGCTTCCGTCCACACAAACCAGCGTATACCTCACAGTATATTTTATTAAGATACGCGTTTACTTCGTATAAGCCGCGTGTACACGCGTTTCTCCGCGGCGAAGTACCGTATATATCTTCAAGATTACAGAAAGGAAGACACTTCATCGGGGACGACATTCAAATTTCAGATTCAACCTTTACTTCGTACGTATGTTCGCTTGTAGATGTTCGTCTCTCATCACGTATCTAGGCCTTCCACAAGGCATCTAGCAAATACAAGTGCAATTCAGATCTAGACCCCCTTCTTCATCATTGGTGCATCATACATTCAGATTTATCATTCAAGTGTAACTCTTTCCATTCAGATATACTTCAGAGAGAAGTATTCATTCAAGCTCAGACATCTTGCACCACACTCATGTTTTGCACAATGAATTTCTTCTCCTTATATAGGTTTACCCTTTTTCAAAACCATGAGCCCCTTTTTCAATACCATGGGCCAAAACAATACCATGATCCCAAAACAACCTGGACGGGGTCAATTAGGCGGATCATTACCCAATACAATGGGTCAATACCATGGTGGTTACCCCTGGTTTTGCACTTTTTGAGCGCTTTTGCCCATACGCGACTTGGCACGTTATTTTCCGCATGCATACGCGACTTCCCCTAGGCAGATCCGCGTATACAAGGAGACATACTCTTTTCATCATATTTTGAGCACATTCTGAATTCCTTTCTTCATTTCCTTCTGTACATACTGTAGATACATCAGATTTCTCCATCAAGGACATATTCTATCAAGCACAACTTCATCAAGTAAGTTGTTATCATCTTCATCAAGTGGGTTGCCTTTCAAGGACAACGCTCAGCATCATATTACATCATATCACATCAGATTTACATCATTTACCAAGTCCATCAAGTCAAGAATAACTTCATCAGGTGGTTTTCCATCAAGGACAACACATGTCATCAGTCGCATGTCTTTATCTTCATTCAGTGGGTTTCCATCAAGGACAACATCCTGCATCATATTTCCAACAATCTTCCCCTTTGGACTTGATGGCAACCACAATGGTGTTTGGTTACCACAGCAGATAGATACCATGTCACTCTCCCAAATATGTCACATCATTATATTCTCTTTATTCAAACACCATGTCACTCTCCCCCTTTGACATCAAGGGCAAAGGGCACATCAAAAACCAACATTCTCCCCCTTTTCTCCTCATGTGGAAGAAACATTCTGCAGATCTGATATGTGCTGAAGTGGCCAAGCTCCCCCTGAGTTCATGCTGAATCTTCAAACATATTTTTCAATAAAGTACATGACTCTTCCTATTACTAAAGACTCATACTTACATCAAATATCCAACCAAGTGGATTTACATATGAGACTCAAGTACCCAACCAAGTGGGTTTACACATTTCAATTCAGCTACCCAACCAAGTGGGTTTACAAAAATTGACTCAGCTACCCAACCAAGTGGGTTTACAAATTTGACAAGTTCATACATGACTGAATATTACAGAATTTACATCAAGGGTCTCAA